>CM074748.1:15445858-15877911 GCA_037367245.1 Phrynocephalus guinanensis
CTCATATGAAGACTGCCCTGTAAGAAGCTCTTTTACTTCAGGGAGAGCAATGTGTACCACACGGCAGGCACTTCCAAATTCAGTTCTCCTCTTATGGTTTCACACAGCACATTCTTTCAAATTACTGTCACCTCAAATGTGGTAGAGCCATGGGGGAGTCCGGATATCTCAGTGAGTTGGGTCTCTGTCTGTGGAGCCAGAGGTTAGGCATTTGATTTCCTGTTGTGCCACTGAGAAAAAGAGCCAGCCTGTGTATCCATGGGGCAGCTACAAAGTTCCATGGCACACCTAGGAGAAAGGAATTAGCAATAGCATTCTAGACCTAGAAAAGTCTGGACGTGCTCCCTATAAGTCAGAACTATCTTTATGGCATGTAATTATTATTTACATGAAGGACAGGCTTCAACCAACAAAAATGACCCACATTCTTGGAATATATTCTCTTGCAAGTCTTGCTGAAGAGCTGCAACCAAGCAAATGTGTCTCCTTAATGTGTGCCTTCTGGCTCTAATCAATGCCCCCTCCCCCACCAAATAACCTTTATCTAGCTACTAATGAAAGCAGGGGGAAATTTGACTTATCCGTGGCCTCTGCGCAGAGACCACCATTATACAGCAGGGGTTTGCCATGCTGTTTTCATCTTTTAAGTACACCTGGGGATAAGCTGCAGACTTTACTGACAATCGATCAGCTGACGGTTTAAAAAGCAGACAATAATCAATTTTGGTGCGAGATTTTAGTGCCGTTGTAAAAGAGGTTTTGAAATGTTTGAAGGTTAGAGCACTCTGTGGGATAGTTGCAATCAGATCCAGCTCCTATGTGTATCAGTCATTATGCACAGGTCAGAGGGGGCAAGGGATGAGCTTTTCACACCGTGAGTTATCCAGGCCAAATGCTGTTCTCATGCCAGAAGTCGGATGGAATTACAAGGCTCTTGTTTTTTATGTGAAGAACTTGCCAGTTTTGAAGAGATGGCTCTTGTGTTGTCTTTGTCTTTTATCTCCAACTCCAGTCACCCCTTTCCCTGATGAATGCAAGAGGAAGTGGTTTTTAATTAGACTACTTAAAAAAATCAAATAGCTAGTTTCAATGTTATTTGAAAGCACGTAACCCTGGATGGCCACCCAAAAGATGACACAAACTCTTGACATCAAGCAAGCAGGACTGCAAACTGAAGAAAACATCTGCTTATGTCCAGATGTGGTTTCACTCAGTTTTTCCTAGAGCACAGACTAAGTTTTAATCCCAGTTCTCTGATGGAGGGTTGCCACTTTTCTGAATTACCTTTTTTCCTGGACAAATAGGGATCTTGAGTTTCAAAAGTAAGGGAAGGGGTGGGGGAATACATGCAGATTATTTAACAGTTCTCCCTTTGAAGAGTTCAGAATAAGAAATCCAAATAATAGTTACCAGTCTGGAGTTTGAAACCACACAGCCCCATGAAATCTGCAGCTTACATTTGAATTCATTTCAAGAAGCAAACCCATCATAATTGTGTGCCCTGACATTTCTCCCCTTGTACTATCCACAAAATCTTAGTGTACTGGGTTAACACCAAAAGGTAGCTGTTGGTTCAAGTTTTTAAGAGGTTTGATAATGGCATCACCTGCTCTTGCATTTGTCTTTCATAAGGACGACACAACCTTTTCTAGTATCTTCTGAACCAGTTTTTTTTCCTTTTTTGAGATGTTCATGGTTTTACTTTTCCTGGACAAGATGATATTTGGATCAGGGATTGATCAACTCTCAGGGAAATAACTAGCACAGGCAGCAGAGATGGGATTGGACAGATAGATAGATAGATATTGTCATTGTCCTGTGCAGAACAATGAGATTGAAAGAATCTACATCAGCTTTTACAGGACATAACAGTACAACCAAACATAAATATCGATCCCCCACCCCACATACACACATTTAACCCACTAACAACACAAAAACTCTTTTAAAAAACCTCTAAAAACTGTAAAAACTCTAAAAACTAATTACAGAAGCTCCCTCAGAACCTGCATTTCACTGCATTCAAAGCCAAAATCGCTCTTGGATAGAAACTATTCCTCAAGCAGCTAGTCCTGGTCTTAATGACCCTGTATCTCCTCCTAGAGGGCAGAAGCTGAAAGAGAGCATTTCCAGGGTGTGTGAGATCCTGCACAATCTCTAGCTTTCTTATAACACCTGGAATCATAGATTTGGTCTAAAGTAGGGAGAGTACACCCAATTATTCTCTCCACAGTCTTACCACCCTTGGACAGCATTGTTCTTTCTCTGCCTGTACAACTCCCAAACCACACACACACAGACCATAGGTCAACACACTCTCTATGGCACAGTGGTAAAAAGCCAGCAGCAGATTTTTTGAAAGATTATTCTTCCTGAGGATTCTCAAGAAGTATAATCTTTGCTGTGCTTTCTTCATCAAATCATTAGTGTTTGCTCCACATGTCAGATCCTCTCTCAGCTCCATTCCCAGACATTGAAACACCGAAATCTGTTCCACACACTTTCCTTGAATATTAAGTGGCTGAATATTTAATTTGCATATTTTGAAATCCACAATAATCTCTTTTGTTTTTTCTAAATTGGGGAATAGGTTATTCTCCCTACACCACTCTGTCAGCATGTCCACCTCCCTCCTATAAGCCAACTCCCCCTCCCCAGCATTGATCAGACCTACCACAGTTGTGTCATCTGCAGACTTAATGATCTTATTGCTGGGGTAATTGGGAACACATTTGTATGTGTAAAGCGTGTAAGGGAACATGAAGCTGAGTTATGAATATTTAGGAAATGGTATCTGACGAGCCTCGTGGCGCAGTGGTTAAATGCCTGTACTGCAGGTGAAACTGTGCTCACGACCTGGGGTTCAATCCCAGGTAGCAGGCTCAAGGTTCACTCAGCCTTCCATCCTTCCGAGGTCGGTAAAATGAGTACCCAGCTTGCTGGGGAGGCAATGTGTAGCCTGCACACTGTAATTAAAAATTGCAAACCTCCCAGAGACTACTTAAAGTGGTATGGGGTGGTATATAAGCAGAACACTTTGCTTTGCTTTGCTTTTGCTTTAACCTATCAAATAGCCTAGAGGCGGGGCTAAAAAGTATATAAACAAGTATGTATAGAACTGACAGATAGGGTCTGGATAGGGTCTGAATAGGAATTGGCTAGAAAACAACTGAATAAGAAAATGAACATACAACTGTTTTTGCGTTTAAAGTTAAAGAAAAGTAAAAGCCTCGAGTGAATAGTATGCTGTGATGATTCTTTTACTTTGTAACTTAAATAAACTTGAGCGTTATTTTGAAACATTAAAGCAGATGTCAGTCTGTGTTTATTTATTAGCTATATCATAATTGTTTTGGGAAATGGTGGCAGAAGAAAAGGAACCAGGTCACATCACAGTTATAATAAGTGGCAGGGTTTTTTAAAATCCAGGTTCCCTACAGGGATGTCATGAAAGAGCAGCCAATTCCTAGGTATTTATTTACTTTAGTAGAGTTGTATTTTTAGGGCCTGGAAGGTGGGGAGAGATAGCTATAGGAACAGCTCAACTGGTAAGCAAACCAGTTCTCATTCAAGGATATCCTGCCCTTTCTAGCAGCAGAAATACAGTTAAGACCAAGGGGCAGCTAAGTATGTCTCTGGCTGCACAGGCTGGGAGTCTGATCCTTCACTGTGCCACCCTGGCAGCAGCTGGGTTTGGTAATCCAGAAGATCACTTCCAGCTCTGCATTTGGAAGATTTATTAAAATCTATGGTCAGTTTTTGGAGCCCTCCTCTGACAGCAGATCTCAGTCAACGATGTAATCTGCCAGAACTGCTCTATATTTTTTGGAAATATTTTGGCATCCGCATATCCTTTCTTGATGTGCACTTTTAAATATGCTTTCTCTACTATAGACATTTTGTATGCATTTTTTCCAACTGAGTATAAGCACACATGCATGCATTTTTCACAAGTACACACTTTGAGCTGTGCAGCTTTATTTATATAACCCTTGGAACAGTGAAGGGGGAGTATCTGCCACTTGTAGTTTCTTCAAAATAGTAGAAAACCCAAGGAAATGTCACTAATGTGAAAGCTGAGTTGGAGACATTCATATATAAGTCCATTTAATACACATTTCTTCTCTATTTCAAAGCCAGACCCAACACTGGCCTCCCTATTCATTTATGACAGAGAAAATGCATGTATTCTGTTTAAAGAATTTTTATGCTGGTGCTGGCTAGGCATGTTTAAAGATTTGATTAAGTTCTGAATATTTAACCAACGTGATTTTATTTCATCTCCTGGACTAGTACACGAACTGGAAAACAATCGCTCTTCTGCTTTCAATTTTCTTCAGAAGCTCTTCTCAGGTTGAATTTTTTAGAAATGATCAAAATCCCTATATGAAGACATGCACATTAAATCTGAGGTCAGGGGGTAGTTTGAACTTGATGTCTGAAATATCTCAAACAACATGAATTTCATCAAGGCATTAACACAGAGGCAGAGAGCACAAAAATATTTTCAGCATATTTGCCTAGTGACAAAAGACTTGGCAAAACAGGAAGGGTGTTATCATTGTCCCTTTATGCATTATCTAGTGCAGTGGTGGTGAACCTTCGGCACTCATGATGTTTCGGACCACAACTCCCACAATTCTTTCTCATTGGCAACACAGACTTGGAATTCTGGGAGTTGTGGTCCAAAACATCAGGAGTGCCGAATGTTCGCCACCACTGATCTAGTGTGTAGTGATGGAGTAAGTGAGGAGGACTGGGTAGGCAGAGTGCCTTCAGGTGAGGGTGGAATCATGAGGAATAAGTAATCCAAATGAGAGACAACGCTTAAGCAAAAGAATGATCCACAGAAATGTACTCTAAGATGATTGGCTGTGTGTTCCATTTTATTAGGAAAGAACTGTCCTCTTGGTTAGCCTTATAGAGAAAATGCAACATGACATGGTTAACAGCCCTCTCGTTAGTCCAATGATTAAAAATGACTACCTCTTGCCGAGTTTTTCTGTTTCCCTTTTCTTTCTGTAAATGTATCAATATCAGTTCTCTGTCGTTGCTCTTTTCCATTTCTTGATTACTGTTATTATCTGCAAAAACATGTCTGGGTATGTGAAAACAGCCTCCCCCCCCCAATTCCTAAGGTATCATCAGACAGGAGGGGCAATGCTTACTTACTCCTGAAAGGACTTCATTTGCCTCAAGGCTTCTCTAATATCTAGAACAACTGAAGCTTTGAATCCCTGCCTCCTGTTTTCTTGCCCCCTCCCTCCTGCCATGCTCACCCTTAACTTATGCAGGCAAACTCCCTTGAATCAGCAAGGGAGTAGCACAACTTCCTCGGAACCCATAAACATCCTTACAGGGTAGAAACACTGGGATTGCTCAACTCTGTAGGTGACCAACCTACACTCTCCATAAGCACACCAAATGGGGAGGAGGCGTTCACCTTGTGAAGAGTAGAAGAAAGCCTTATTAAAAGAATAAAAATACTGATGAAAAGCAATAAGCAATGGTGCAAATGTCAGAAAATCGACCTAGAATTGTTTTCATTAGAAATGTAACAAAGATTACCTAGCCTTAGCTAAATACTAATGTAGGAGGGAGCTCCCTCAGTTCTGCCGTTATCTATGAACTCTTCCATCACTGGCCTGCACATGGAGACTGATGTGTCTAAATGAGGATGCCCCTGTACTGATAGAGTATGAGCTAGAAAACTAGGAAGAAAAGCCAAAAAAAGTGTTCTGCATAAATACCACCCCATAGTGATTAAAGCACTCCCTGGGTGCTTTACAATTTATTTATGCAGTCTACACTTTGCCCCCATGAGCTCGGAACTTGTGAGCTCGGTACTTGTGAGCTTGGTACTCATTTCACCAACCTCGGAAGGATGGATAGCTGAGTGAACCTTGATCATGCTGCCTGGGATTGAATCCCAGGTTGTGAGCACAGTTACAGCTGCAGTGCAGCAATTGAACCACTGCGCCACGAGGAAATCAGAGTTCCACCTCATGTGGGGGACCCTGCAATTCAGACACCTTTTCCTCCCTGCCTAGAGAATGACACAATCACATGGGCAGTAGATGGAGCCAGGGTGGGGAAAAGGTGAATCTGAGAAAATTGGGCTTCTCTATAGGAGACAAATCTGGAGAAGGGCAAACCATCTTGCACATGTTACAATGCATATGATGCCCCCCGACATGCATGGAGAATATCTTATGTTGGCGGCGACGGGAGAGCGAAGCAAGCAGAGCCAAATTTAAAGCCCTGCTGCTGTCTCCTGTAGTGGCCACCACCATCCAGATGGTTTTGAGAGCTCGAGCTGTCAAAACCAGCTGGGTGGCGGTGGCCGGAACAAGAGAACGGAGCAGAGAAATTCATGAATCAGTTCATTTCCACAGTAAAAATTGTGTTTCGTTTCATAACAAAACACTGTCTGCTGTTTTGCTATGTCATGAAATGTTTCATAACCTTACAACACAATGAAACAGCAAGTCGTTTTTCATTTTGTGTCCATCTCTAATGGTCACCCGAAACAGCTGAAGGGTAGCAGGGCTGGGAAGTGTGTGTTACAGCACAGTATGAAGGCAAATGATGCAGCAGCCTTGGGATGCCAAGCTAGTTTTTTGAATAAATTCCTAGGTGTGTGATCAGATAGGAGTCTACCATAGAATGCCTCAAGGTCCATGACAGGGGTGGGTGGGGGAGGCACTGTTCTGAGTATCTGCAGTTTCCTCACACCTTTTCCTAATGGTGCCCAGTGTCCTTCTAATTGCAGCCTCTCACTAGACCATTTTTCCCAGTGTTGCTACCTGGACTAGCTAGTCATACAGAACTGAAACATCTCTAGCCACAGCAAGAATAATCACATCAGTTGAGCATTTCATTTTCCTTTCCTTTAAGGGAGGCAATGGTGGTTGGGAGCATTTATGAATCACCTAGACAATACATATTATCTCCCATGATTCTGGACTTGATAGCACAAATATTAATGGCTGTTTGCTTCCCTTTATGTTTATATTGTTGTATCATTTCTCTCAAATCAATACAAGCATATATGAACAGCAGGGAGGGGAAAATTTTCCAATACAATCTGCTCTTGAAGATCCCCAGCTTCATTTTTGTTCCTGCCAAACGGGGTCAATATTAATTGCTGCTGCCTTGCCAGCAGAATAAATGTGCTCAGCTAGGGAGATTAAGAGAGGCACTGAAGTACTTTTGTTTCTGATACTGTACAGGTCCTGATGGCCCAGTGGGGCTTGGTGACAACAACTTCAGGGGGCACCAAATCCTCTGAGGTTTTCGTCTGAACTTTAAAGGAGCTACCCAGGTTGGGGAACTCTCTCCTGCAGCTCATGCTACACCTAGAGATGAGCACAGACCAGCCAAGTGTCCCATTCTGGTTCGCAGTTCGTTGAAATCTACAAATTGCGAAAATCCAGAACTGAGAAAGAGGACGGGGAATTGGTAATTATAATGGTTACGGCTGCAAGACTGACTTTTGCCAAATATTGGAAATCTAACAATCAGTTAGTAATAGAAGAATGGTATAAAGAGTTATGGAATCTAGCTATTAATGATAAATTGACTTGTGAAATTAAAATTAGGAAAGGGCTGACTAAGTCTAATGACTTTAATGGAATATGGGATAAATTGCTGGTATATGTATTTCAAAAAGGTAAAGGGTACACACCTGGAGAAGACTCAATGTATTTCTGGAGAGAAATGGGTCAGTCAATAATATGAAAGTTGTAATTTTGTTTAAGTCCCAAGGGGGGGTAGCACTGCGTTTTCTGTCTTATATCTGTTATACTTCTGTTATATTGTTGTGTGTTATTTTCTCTTCCTTATGTTATTTTGCTGTTTATCTGTTTTTTTTATAAATTTCTAATAAAATATATTTTTAAAAAATAGAACTTTGGGGGGGGGGTGAAAACCACAAATCCATTGGGTTTTGTCTCAGGGCGTTTATACACGACCCCTAAACTCCGGGGCAAATGGCTCCCAGCTCCGGAGCTTAAAAATGTTTACCCACCGGAGTTAACAGGAAATTAAGTGCAACCATGCCCACTTTAGCGCGTCCCAGCGCACCTTTCAAGTACCTGCTCTTTGGAGGTGAAAATTATTTGATCCGGTGTAATGATAGTGAGTGCGGGGCTCTCCTTGCTTCTGTTTGTTGTTTTTTGGCTCCCGCCCCTTTAAGAGCTACTTTTACAGAGACGAGAGGCAGAATGGAGGTGAGTGGCATGCTTTTCTTTCTCTTTTTCTCCATCCCCTCACGCAGCCAGCAGCCAGGAAGTGCGGAGGGGGTGGGAACGCAGGAAGAGCGACGAACACCTAAGATCTCTGGTCCGAATTTAAGTGGCCAGCGGATCTTAGGGGTCAAGTAAAAAGGGCCTCAGAAATCCAGGAGCCCCTAGAACAGCCACCTGGAGACACCACAATTGCATAGAAGCTTCCCCCGACTCTCCCCTACCAAGTTGGGTGAAGTTTGGATTTTGGATGCTTGAGTTATACACTCTCAAAGTTTTGATTTTGGATGCTTGAGGTATACATGCTTCCACAATGGCAGCCTGTTATATTTTCTTTGGCATGGAGGGGATTCATCCCTGGAAGGCAGAACTCACTCTTTACTTTCCCGACCTGCTGAGGGAGGGCTACATGGTGCCTTCTCCCCCGACGTCCCCTGGCAGAGAGGGAAGCAGCAGAACCTCTTCCTCCTCCTGTCCTCTACCTCAGAAATGGACCCAGCTTCAAAATTCTTCCTCCTCTTCAGAAAAGGGGGGCTTATGGGGGTGAGGCGGCTCCCTTCATGGCTGATGGAATGGCCCCACTGCCCTTTTCACACTCCTGGAGAAATTTATCCAACAGTTAAAAACCCTTCTCTTAAGCAATGGGTACTCTGAAAGCAGGCAGTTTTGGGGGGGGGGGAGGAAATAGCAATATTTTTTTAAAGCAAGGAATAGATGGTCTGATTTTTTTAAAAGGCTCTGATGTAAAATTTAAAAAAAATGCAAAAACCATACTCGTTTTGATGTGGAAGTAAAAAGGGAACTTCCTTCCATCTTGTCATGTTTTAGGTAATAGATTTTGCTCAGCTACCCTATTTAATTAGCAAGCTATTATTCCAACAATGCATGCATGCGGGGTGACAGAAGTTCTTGTCTAATATGCAAAATGTGTAGTTAATGGGGTCCGGCTAGATTCATCACAAAGAAAAAGAATGAGGCCTTGGGAAAAAAAGGAAGAAGGAAATGAATTTGAGAGTTCATGTAAGTCTTCATCTTGAGGGATTCGCTTTACGTGCTGCAATTATGAATGTGTTACACAGAGAAAATTTCATTAATACAGAGACGGGAGGGAGGAAAAGTAGTACCTATTGCTTGACCTTATTAAGGCAATAGGGGTTGGAGAGCCTTTTTAGTGGCATTTTGGTTATAAGTAAGAATTACTTTCAGTGTCTCCTCGCATGTTTAGTTGCATATACTTCACACAGCTACGGCACCTTGTGCTGCAAAATTTCAAATTTCCGGTACATTTCTGTTTTCCCATGCAGAGGAGAGTAGCTACATGTCCACCCTTTTTTCTCATTCACTAGTACAAAGTCTCAGTAACTCACTCCAAGACATTTGTAAGAGAAAAAGTAAAACAGTTTATTCAGTTACAAGTGCATGAAATTACAGATGTGTATATACTGCTTTCTGCGCTACACACATACTAGCAACCAACTGAACAGATCAACAGCAATAAGCATGCCACCAGCTGGCAAAAGAGAGGGACACTCAACCAAGGGACAAGGAATTTTTTTTTGTTTCAAAAACTGAAAGGAACAATTAATGCTGGGTGGACAATGTCCCCAGTTCAGAGGAGTCTCTCCCAGTAAACACTATCCTAAGTAATCCTGGGATTTGTAGTTTGTTGGGGGCAGAGCATTCATTGCTCTTCAGGAAACAACATTAGTGAATCCTGGCAAAGAATCTCAAGTACCTCAGCAAATACATGCCCCAGAATTATTTGAGACCCTACTGTACAGGGTGGGCTTCAGTAAAATTTCCCTTTATATCTACCTCCTTTTATTTCCATTTTTAAAATTTTCTACTGAAGTCAAACATTTTAGAATGGAGGAGATAAATGCAGTTCACACTTGTAATGAGCTCAGGTGCTAGCAAACAGCAAAGAGAGAAAGGTTAACTGAATCAATAGCTAGAGTTTTCTTTCTCTTACTCAAAAAAATTGAAAAGAAATAGGAAGATTTCCTTCAACCAGTTTCATCTCCTTGCATGATTGCTAAGGGAAAAGTAAAGTAAATGTTTCTTCAATGATCGCTGAAGTCAGTTATCTACCTTAAGAATGGTGGTAAGAAAGGCTGAAATTAAAGTCAAGAAGGTTACTCACAACCACAGTGACCTGACAAATACTTATGAAGATTAAAACTGATTGCATTTTTTTCCACATCTGCCCATACTGGTTTGCCTTAACATTCTCAAATGTTTGACAGGCCACCAAGGAGGTCTATAACTGGGAAAGTGGGTGTGAGAATTCCTCACTTGTGGCTTGCTAAGCAAAACAGAGCTTTCTGCAACAAACGAATAAATAACCTGAGAAATACAGCTTGATCTATGTGTGTACTTGAGTCTTGGCGTGAGTCATCTGTCTACCTGTATCGGTGTGTCTGCATCTTTCATGCTCTAAGCAGCTGTCTTGTTGACATTTTGTGCCACCATTGATGTGAGCTCAAAAAACATGTATACAGTTATTCCGTCTACTCAAAGCATGGTTTTGTGGCTGTGATCACATAATTACACATACCATTTCTCGGGTGGAATAATTGATCTATTTTTTTTACATTAAAAGTTCCGCTAATCCAAGGAAGCTCTTTCTAGCCCCTGTGAGATTGTAAATTCCCTGTTAATAATCTGATGCTTTATTCTAGCCTTCTCACCATTTACTCCCTTGCTTTTCTCCCTTACCTACCAAGTCTTTTCTGACTGCAAATGCACAAATTAGGTATTTTGTTTCCTGAGTTTAAAGATGTCAGAATGTCTCTCTTTATATTTAAATTTAACTTTTCAAATTTAGTTCCAAATACTGGTAGAAAAAAGGGGCACGAACCCAAAAAACCCATAAATTATGCTGGTTTGTAGTTCAGTTCATTGGTGGCACTACAGGGGAAAGTAACCCCTCTCAGACTGAACCAAAAACTGAAAATGTTTGCAGTGCAGTTTTCTGGTTGGTTCATGGTCAAATATGAACCATTGTGAGCCACCATTTTTCAGTTCCTGCCCATCTCTGACTGCTAGTCTTCTCTTCTTGCTCTTGCTTCACGTTGGTTGTAAATAGGCATGGGCGTTTTGTTTCGGAAGTGGGCCGGAGCTAAACTCCAATGAGGAAGAAGCCTCTGATGTTATATTTCCTTCTGCCTGGCACTGGCCAATCAGGAGTTGTGCAGGGAAATGCCTCCCTATCTGATTGGCCAGTGCCAGGGAGAAGGAAAAATTACATAGGAGGCTTAGGAGACTTATTCTTCATTGGGGTTTAACCCCACTCAAGCCCAACGCAAGTTAAGGGATTGTCTGAATTCATTCCAGAGGGTTGGACCAGTTCCAAATGCCAAGTGGGCTCCCTCATTTCATTTTGGAACTGGCCCACTTCCGAAAGGAAACACCCATACCTAGTTGTAAAGACTTTGTTTTCATGTATCTGACTGACATTTGTAGCCATTGTAACACATTTTTCTCCACATATGCATCACATATGATTAGAGATGGGCACGACTTAGCGGTATTCCCGTTTCCGTTTCCGTTACTAGTTTCCGTTACTCTACGGAAACGGTAACGGGAATTACTCCACCAGACTTCGAGTTCGAACCGACAAACGAACAATTTTGGTCTGATTTGTCATGCTCGTTACTTGCATCGCGCGATCGTGCGATGCCACGCGGCACAGAAAAAAAGTTTTTAAAAGTTAAAAAAACCTGGTTCCCGGCCGAAAAGCAGGCGGAAAAATGCCTGCCGTGCCTCAGGGCACCTACCAGAGGGGTTGTTTCTGGAGGTCCCCGGCCTCCCCCCCCATCACCCGTCCTTGTGGGCCACTGGGCTGCTCTGTGGGACTCGCCGCAGGCTCGCAGCCAGCCAGCAAAAAGCCCAGTCTCGCCGGCCGCCGCAATTAAAGCGCAAGCAAGCGGCACGGACGGCACAGGAAACAACTTTTAAACTCTCCCCCCACCCATTCCCGGGCCAAAAAAGCAGGCGGAAAAATGCCTGCTTGACTAAGGGCGCAGGGCACCTACCGGAGGGGTGGTTTCTGGAGGGGGGGTCCCGCCTCCCCCCGTCCTGGGCAGCCGGACTCGCGAGTCGCCATCGCCATGCCATGCGGTACGGGCGGGGGATCCAAAATGGGGCGGCAAACGCAATATTGTTTTTGAAATCGTGGTCCAAAAACACACAAGCACAACAGAAACACACGAAAATTTATAAACTGCCAGATTTTTCACAGTAGCAGTGGGTTTTTTCTTGCAACAAAATGTCTCTCCTCTCCTCCTCTGTCCTCCATTGATTTTATTTTTTTTATTTTTTTTACACCTGCGCAATGATGGGCTGGCCGAGTGGCCAGCCATGTGGGAGTGAACGACCATGCAAATTTTTGGAGCCATCCCACCAATCGCATGGCCACTTGGCCATGGAGACTTCTGGGATGTGCCAAAAAGCCCCCTAAAACCTGCCCTAGCCCCCCTAACCCTAACCCTAACCCTTGACTCCGTACCCATACGTCACAGACTGTCTTCTTAGTGGGTCAGAGAGGCACCCAGAGGTGCAACCCACTAGCCCACCGTAACCTTACCCGTCACTAGCCTAACCCTAGCCCTTGCACTAACCCACCTTAAAGCCAGATCTACTTGCTTGCATTGCACTACACGCAGCAAGTACAATTCCCTTCTGTGTGAGACATGGTGGTGCGAGAGCCTTAGTTAGGCATCTCACTATGGCTCTGGGTTCAGTGCCATCCACTAGTCTTCACAGTCACTGTCTGCACATTATGTTATGCAATATCCATATGGCTATTGCATAGCATTTTGCAGCAGCAGCAGGTGAGGAGGGGAGACCCCCATGTTGAGGGGTCTCTTGGAGCCTGCTTCCCCTTCCTAGTGGGTGAGGATAGGAGGCACCCATGGGTGCCTCCAGGAGCCCACTTTCCCTTATAGCGGGCCAGAGGAGGCACCCACCCCAGAGAGGTGCCTCCAGGAGCCCGCTCCCCCCCAAAAAAAACCAGTACTAACGGAAACGAAAAAACAAAAAAACGAACCGACTAATTTTTGCGAATTTTCACGAAAAACGGAGACGGCCCGAAACGGGACCGGCCCGACTAACGACAACTCGAAAAAAAAAATGTTCAAGTCGTGCCCATCTCTACATATGATGTGTTTAGTCATAGTTATCATTTTTTACCATATTCCTTTTAGCTATCCAGGTTTCCATCTGTGTGCCCTGTTTTGGTTTTGTCTTTGTTTATTCCAGTGATAAAAACAGGCAAACAGTTCCAGCAAAATATTTATAGATTTCTTTCTTTCTTTCTTTCATTCATTCATAGAGATAGATAGATAGATAGATAGATAGATAGATAGATAGATAGATAGATAGATAGATAGATAGATAGATAGATAGATAGATAGATAGTCATGTTTGCATGGTAAAGCATTATAAGTATCCGTCTGACATTTGCCAAAAATATGAGAATGGTTTACTGTCAGACAGATGTATAAAGCCAGTAGCAATTGGTTGTCTTTTGGGCAGTTAGGTTGTTGATTGTCTGCTAAGAGAGGATAGCTCTCAGGAAGCTATATAGGTTAGAGATGTATACAAGAAGGAGTGAGTACATTTGTCAGGTTTAAAGATAATACACTAATATAAATAAGTCAATTATGAGTCATTATATAAAGTATCCAGGGTCAAAGCACAATGTATTTTATTCTACATGCTACACAGTAAAAGGTCTTTAACTTTTTTTAAAAAAAATCAAAATTAATCATTTATTTTGAACTACTGCCACACATACAAAAGAGGGATTAGCATTTTGCTCTGGTTAGTTTTTTCTATGCAGTGCTTTAAACCTCTGTGTACAAACCCATACAGTATACTTTTTGTCATCCTGGCCTGGCCAGTTGGTTGGTGAACCCAGGAAAACAACCCCAACCTCTAATGTCAGGACTAGAGATGGGCACAACTTGGGAAAAAAATTTTGAGTTGTCGTTAGTTGGGCCGGTTCTGTTTCGGGTCGTCTCCGTTTTTTGCGAAAATTCGCAAAAATTAGTCGGTTCAGTTTTTTCGTTTTTTTGTTTCCGTTTCTGCCGCGATTTCGCGCATTTTGACGTCCGACCGAGACTTGCGGCTTGCGGGCGCAGCGCGGGCGGCGGTGGCACGGGGGTACATGCGTGGGCGGCGGCAGCGGCAGCGGCAGGGGGAGTGGCTAGCGCACGGGTGGGCGCGCGGGCGGGTGGGCGCGGGTCCCGCAAATGAGCAGGCGAACCTGCCTGGGTGATGGACTTGCTGCTGTACAACAAGGCTAGTGCATCCTAAGCAAACAAAGTGGGGCAGAAACAAATTTGCATTTCTTTTTTTTCTCTTGGTCTGCTGTGCTGAATCTGCCAACGCTGAACCAGCCAGCCACCCTACTTGGTCTGGCTGACGTGCCTGTTTGTTGTACTTTTTTGTTGTTTGGTTTTGAATCCATCCCATCTCCCCTCCACCTCTCTCAGAGGCAGCAGGAGAAACAGACATTCCGTTCCTCCCCAAATCTGGATGAGGGGTCTACTCCTCTACTCCTCTCAAATTGGCCCCCCATCACCAAGGTCCTTCTGCCTTCACTTCACATTCACAGTCAAAGTCACACACACTTAAAGGACAAGCAATAAAGCCAAAGCCAATGCAACCCTGCTTTTGGTCATGGTCAACAAAAACATTAGCACTAGAGCCTGAGGTGGTTAAGCTACGTACCTAGCTAAGTAGCTACAGCCAGGAGTAGTTTTGGTAGGGATGGGAATGGGATAAGGCTCTGGGTTGCTCTGACTTAAGTTTTACAGCCCACAGCCCAGCCCACTAGGCTATACAAGGAGGAGGACTACCTCTGGTCGACGCGTCCATAAGGCCAGAGTAAGGGCGGCCACTCCGGCCAGGCCACAAGGCAGAGTATGAGAGCACCACAGCACAGAGCCAGAGTGCGGCAGCGGCAGGCTCATTGCCAGCTCCAGTATAAAAAGGATGGAGCTGAATGGCATGACAGGAATTTAAATGCCACTGGCCTTGGGTCACAGTGTCTTGCAGCCCAGAGGACTGAGTTGCGGAGGAGGTCAATCACCTTGAGTCTGGTCTGGCACCACACTGCCTGCGATGCACCACATGGCACTTTCTGACAAACTCTTGGGTGGTGCTGTACATAGTACGAACGCTGTTCAAATCAGTACCCCCCTTCTGTGTGAAACACGGCGTCTTGCAGCCCAGAGGAAAGACTGGAGGAGGAGGCCAATCACCTTGAGTTTGGTCTGGCACCACACTGCCTGCGATGCACCACCGTCCACCACATGTCACTTTTTGACTAAGTCTTGGTGTGGTGCTGTACGTACGAACGCTGTTCAAATCAGTACCCCCCTTCTGTGTGAAACACGGCGTCTTGCAGCCCAGAGGAAAGACTGGAGGAGGAGGCCAATCACCTTGAGTCTGGTCTGGCACCACACTGCCTGCAAAAAGGACAGCAAGCCACATTCTGAGTCTGACTCTTCCTCCCCAAGTCCCCAGCTGTGTGCTGGTAGACTTGTTAACTGCCGGCCCGGCAGTCTACTACCATGCCCTTCTTTGTGAATCACAGTTGGTTCCCACACAAGTCCAAGAGCCAAGCCTGCAACTTTGCAATAAACTAATGGAGTGCTGGCAACCAAGTCCTCTTCTCTTCGTTGTGAGGCACAGTGTCTTGCATCCCAGAGGAAAGAGTGGCGGAGGCCACAAGCTGGAGTAATTGAATGCTGGGCCAGCAATCCACGACCATGGCCTTCGTTGTGAATCCCAGCTCCTACAACTCCAACAGCCAAGCCTGGAACTGTCAGAGAAACTACTGGAGTGCTGGCACCCAACTACTCTTCCCTTCTTAGTGAGCCACAGTGTCTTGCATCCCAGAGGAAAGAGTGGCGGAGGCCACAAGCTGGAGTAATTGAATGCTGGGCCAGCAATCCACGACCATGGCCTTCATTGTGAATCCCAGCTCCTACAACTCCAACAGCCAAGCCTGGAACTGTCAGAGAAACTACTGGAGTGCTGGCACCCAACTACTCTTCCCTTCTTAGTGAGCCACAGTGTCTTGCATCCCAGAGGAAAGAGTGGCGGAGGCCACAAGCTGGAGTAATTGAATGCTGGGCCAGCAATCCACGACCATGGCCTTCGTTGTGAATCCCAGCTCCTACAACTCCAACAGCCAAGCCTTGAACTTTTGGAAAACTGTTCTATTTATAAATGGTGGTGCCACCACCACACAACTGGTACATTTTTCCCTTCTTTATGAGCCACAGCTGGCAGCCCAGTGGAAAGAGTGGCAGAGAAGACAGAGCTAGGTCTGTGTGAATTACAAACTCCCTGCAAACTACTACCATGCCCTTCGTAGTGAATCCCAGCTCCAACACCACTCCAAGAACCAAGCCTGGAACTGTCAGAGAAACTACTGGAGTGCGTGCTGTACACAACTTCTCTTTCCTTCTTAGTGAGCCACAGTGCTTTGCATCCAAGAGGAAAGAGTGGCTGGAGGAGCCCACATAGCCTGAGTCTGAGGCCACAGGGCCTCCGTAGGGGAGGATCATTGCCAGGAAGCTCCAGCTCCCCAGCGTGACTGAATGGCCTGAGGAGGATGCCAGGAAAATGCCGTTCTTCGTGAGCCACAGTTGGCAGCCCAGTGGAAAAGCAGAGTCCACATGGTGTCTGACTCTGAGGCCTGAGACCACTCTGAAAAAAGGACTGCAAGCCAGAGGGTCTTCCTACACAGCTGTGTGCTGCTTTCCCCGGCCGTAAACTCCTAGCAGGCCAGCACAGCCATGTTCCCTTCTCAGTGAGACATAGCTTTGCAGTCCACGGAAGACAGTAGGCCTGAGAACCACAGGCTCACTGTCTGTGTGAGTCAGAGTACCCACAAAGAACCAAGCCTGGAGTGGAGGCTTCCTTGCTCCCTCCCTTCATAGAGAGCCACAGTCAGTGCATTGCATCCCAGTGGCATGCCCTTCGTAGTGAATCACATTCCACAACTCTAAGAGCCAAGCCTTGAACTTTCTGATAAACTGTCCTATTTGTAACGGTGACAGAGGGCCACCAGCACGGCAGTAAGTTGTCCTTCTTTGTGAGCCACAGTGTATGGCAATGGCAGCCCACTGAAGACTAATTGGCGGTCCGGAGGCTGACAACACTCCTTCCTGCAGAGTCCTGTCACTGTCCCAGGCAGAGTCCAAGAGTGCTTTCGCATGAGTTCTGCCTAATCACGGGCCCACCCCACGGCTGTTTTCTAGCACACATGCACAATGCCCTTCTCTGTGAGGCACAGTGTGTGCAAACAAAATAGTTGATGAGTGAATGCACTGTTACAGTTGGTCTTCAAGAGGTTTTCCGCCAAGAGGCGGGCGCAGCCGTAGTTGCTGCATGGGCAAGTTGAGGGCAGTGGCGACAGGGCTGAACTTGAAGCACTAACTGGACCATGATTTAGGGTGAAGGAGAAGCGGCTGGAAGGCCTCCTCTAAGCTGGAAGTGGGGGGAGCCTGACAGGCAGGCAGGGAGAAGACACAGAGCTAGAGTGAGTCTGAGTCTTTGACCACACAGGCTTCCAAAAGGACAGCAAGCCAAGCTTTCTGACTTTCTTTCCCAGCTGTGTGCTGGTAGACTGCTCCTAACTGCCGTGCCGGCATTCCATCTCCATGCCCTTCGTAGTGAATCACAGCAGTTCCACAACTCCAAGAGCCAAGCCTGGAACTTCCTCCTGAAAGGCTCTTCTATTTCTAAGAAACAAACGATTATTGTGCTGAACTGTGGTACGCGCAAGTACATTCCACTCCAGCCCTTCTTAGTGAGACACAGTGTGGTGCAGCCCAGAGGACAGAGTAGCAGAGGCCTAAACATCCCCCTTAACCCTAACCCTAAGCCAACCACCAGCTGTTCCTGAAGAGTGTTCCCATAACTCAATCTTCATCATCAATCACAACCTAGATTTGCAACCAGTAACTTTTCTTGTCCGGCAGCCTTTGTTCCGGGGTTAGGGCAGAATGATTATAAAATGTTTAAGCACCGAGTGTGCGCACAATGAGTCACACAGCACAGCACCAAGATCCACACAGGGAACTTTCGGCCAGGAGTACGCACACACAACAAGGACGTTTCCCTTCTTTGTGAGCCACAGCTGGCAGCCCAGTGGAAAGAGTGGCGGAGGAGACAGAGGTAGGTCTGTGTGAATTACAGACTCACACAGTCAGTGTGTGACAGAGTATCCACCAAGAACCAAACATGGAGGCTTCCTTGGCAGGCAGAGTTTCTCTCGCCACCCCAGGAGACCGGGTTTTGGCAACCAAGGAGACAGAGTGGAAGCAGGAGAACTGGGTGGGTCTATTTCTTAAAGGCTGTAAGGAGGGGAGCTTGCCCCCTGATACTCAGTCTTTGAGGTAGGTTGTTGTAAAGTGCTTCCTCACCACATTGTGTGTGAGAGAATACAGGTAGGCAGGCAGACAGGCAGGCTCGAAAACCCCAGGGAACGGTGTGAAGCACCAAGGAAGGCAGGTATTAGGGTCTCTCTCAGACCAGCCATGGCAAAAGGGGAAACATTGGGCCAATACAGACAGACCCTTTCCAATGACACTTTGAGTGGCCCTGCCTGGTTTGGAGACAGGCCAGGGCTAGAAAAATTGGGCCACTAATAGTACCCTTCAATTGTGTGTGAGAGAGAATACAGGTAGGCAGGCAGGCAGGCAGGCAGGCAGGCTCGTAAACCCCAGGGAACGGTGTGAAGCACGAAGGAAGGCAGGTATTAGGGTCTCTCTCAGACCAGCCATGGCAAAAGGGGAAACATTGGGCCAATACAGACAGACCCTTTCCAATGACACTTTGAGTGGCCCTGCCTGGTTTGGAGACAGGCCAGGGCTAGAAAAATTGGGCCACTAATAGTACCCTTCAATTGTGTGTGAGAGAGAATACAGGTAGGCAGGCAGGCAGGCAGGCAGTCAAGCAGGCAGTTCTGCAGGCATTAGGCACTGGAGTCGGCAGGTAGTCACAGGGCCAGGCAGGCAGGCAGGCAGGCAGGCAGGCAGGCAGGCTCGTAGGGCCAAGGGGAAGCAGGCAGGCTTGCAGGCGGGCATGGAGGATTGCAGGGAGGAGGTTAGGTTACAGGCAGAAACTTAGTTCTTGGAGTGTTGGGGTAATCCCAAGGTGGAAAGGTTGAAGCGGATGAAAGTCAATCTTTCCACCGTCTCCGGGTCCAGGCGACAGCGGCGCGGCCTCAGGACATCTCCCATGTGGGAGAAGACACGCTCACTCTGGACACTGGTGGGTGGGATAGACAAGAGGTCCAACGCCAGAGTTGAAAGAGCGGGCCAGAGGTCTGCCTTTGTGGCCCAGTAGTGCAGTGGGTCCGAGCTGAGGGGTTGGAGGGGCTCGGCCATGTACTCCTTCACCATGATCTGAGCGGGGTCTGCTACTTCTTCCTCCCTGGCCTCCACTGAGGAGGAAACTGCCATGGCTAGGGCAGAGGCCAGGTAGTTGGCTGCTGGAACGGAACCTGGTCTCTGGGTGAACGCTCCTGGAGTAGAGAGGGATGTGGATCCTTGCGAGGACTCCTCCTCAGCATCGCTCTGGCTTCCGTGCGCCCTCTGAAATGCCTGGCCCTCATCGGAGACAGCCCTGACTTGACGGCATAGCTCCGTCTTCCAGGATTTCAGTTCGGCAGTGCTGGCCGCCAGGGAACCCTTGACGCGAGGGTCGCACAGGCAGGCCATTAGGTACACCTTTTCCCTTCTAAGTGGGCCAAGGCGGGTATCCACGCCGGTCAACAGTCTGTCTGCCAATGCCCTGCTCTTAGGGAGAAGATTGCCTTCTTCCCGGATACTGGTCTCTAGGCGTTGGCGAAGGGCATTGACCAGGGGGAGAACGTGGCCCAGGCTGGCGTTGTAGCTGCTGAGGACGTGGGTGGTCTCCTCAAAAGGCTGCAGGATACCCGCCATCTGGGAGAGGGCGAGCCACTCGGTAGCACCAAGGTCCAATTCCCTCCCCTCATGCAGGACTGGGGTGGTTGACATGATGTATTCCACCACTTCCTTCTGCTCCACCAGACGCTTGACCATTTCGTGGGTGGAGTTCCACCGGGTGGTCACGTCCTGGATCAGGACGTGCTCCAGTCGGCCCATCTCCCCCTGCTTCTCACACATCATCCTGGCTGCCTTGACGCTGCGAGCGAAGTGCCCCACGATCTTCCGACACTTGTCCAGCAAGGCCCTGGTCTCCCTGGTCCCCTCACTCCAGGAGTCCTTTGGTGCACCCAGGCCAATGGCATCGCCCACCACTAGATGCAGTTTGTGTGCTGCGCACACGATGCCCTGGAACCCTGCCCCAAGAACCGCGTTGGTCATGTTACGGCCCGCGTCTGTAACCATGACTCCACGACTGACCTGTCCCTCTGTCCCCAATCCCCACTCTCGCATTGCTGTCTTGAGAACGTCAGCAATGTTGATCCCTGTGGCGTTGTCCTCCATGCTTTTTGCCTGGAGAAGCACCACCCTATACCCTCTTGGGGTGCTGCCTTGTGCCTCCCCCTGCAGCTGCTCATGGGCTGACCGGGGCTCCAGGACCTCATTGGGTTGCCACCAATGAGCCGTCAGTGCGAGTTATTTGTGGTGCCCACCGGTCCAGAGGTCGGAAGTGAAGTGGATCTTCCTCCCTCTGGCCGCCTGCAGCAGGGCCCAGATCCTATCCCTGACAGACTCATAAAGGGAGGGAACCACCCACCTGCTGAAGGTACGCTGGGATGGAGTCTCGTACCATGGTGCCACGTGCTTCATCAGGTGCCTGAAGCCTGATGACTCCACGAAGGAGAGGGGCAACCCGTTCATGGCCACCATTTCACCCACCACTCGAGTGGTGGTCTCCTGTGCTTTGGCCCTATTTCGTGGGCTGACAAAAGTCCCACCCAACAGCCCCACTTCCTGCAGAGTGGCCTGCCTCTTCCCACTCTCACTAGCGGAGCTGTGTTTTTCTTTCTCTAACCCTTCTTCCCCTCTCTTCCTCCCTGAAGAACAAGGGCCTGACAGGGTTCCAGTCAGAGTCCCAGGGTGCTTCCTCATCAGATGGCTGCGCAACCCACTTGAGGAGAGGTGTTTGGGGTCATTCCCCCTGCGCAAGACCACCCCGCATATCTTGCACACCGCCATCCTTGCGTCTTGGGGGCTGTTCTCAAAATGCTCCCAGAGACACCCTCGTGGCTTACAGAAAGTAACACCCCCTCTGTTGTTGCCTGCCGCTGCCGCTGCTGTGGTGCTGGTGTGGCCTCTGCCCTGCTGGGAAAGTAGACTAGTACTACTGCTCTCACTGGTGGTACTCTGGGTAGAAAGAGGGCTGCTCCTTCCGTCACTGCCTGGAGCCTGCCTTAAGTCTGTCCCTGCCAACAGGTCCTCAGAATCTGGCAGGTTTAGATACAAGGAGCCCGATTCTGATTCTGATGCCATTTCAGAATCAGAGCCCTTGTCTTCTTGCTGATTAAGGGTGGGGCTGTCAGGTAACGGAGATGGGATTTGGTGCGCCTCATCCATGCTTCCCTCGGTGACAGACGATGGCACAGTGCTGCTTGTGCCACTGGCACTGCTACTCGGGGAGGGAGTTGCACCAGTATCACTTTCTGCACTACTTCCTGTCCCTTCCCTCAGAAACGTGCCCCTATTTATCTTAGTAGGGGTCCCCCTCCCCTGTCCTCTAGCTATGCAACCCCTCCTCATTTTTCTCACTTCTTAGGAATAGGAATAGGAATAGGAATAGGAATGCAATTTATTGTCATTGTATAAATACAACGAGATTAAAAGTGCCATCCAGTCAGTCATTCACACAACCCAGCATAAAAATCCAAGACGTAAAATCTACAATTTAAAAACAAACCATCCATACACATACTCCAACATTCACATGCCAAAACATCACTTACACTCATTTAAAACTGACATAAAAACCAAACACACCCACATCCCTACACTCTTTCACCTAGCAACATTCCTACACAATCCATAAAAACTACAATTTAAAAAACAACAACAGCCATACACCCCTACGATATATATGTAACACATTCAACACCAATATTACCCGTCAACTTAATTTTTAACAGAATTTAGCATGGATAATGCTATTGGGTAAAAACTATTTTTGAATCTTTCCGTCCTTGTTCTAATAGATCTATACCTTCTGCCTGATGGTAGTGGTACAAACAGAGAGTGACCAGGATGAGAAATATCTCCTACAATATTCTGAGCTTTCTTAAGACAGCGGGAGCTGTGTAATTCCTCCAATGTGAGGAGTGGGCATCCGATGATCTTCTGTGCCATATTGATAACCCGCTGGAGTGATTTCCTCTGAGCCACCGTGCAACTGGCATACCACACACATATGCAGTATGTCAGTACACTTTCTATTACACAATGATAAAAAGACACCAATAGTCTCTGAGTGATGTTATTCTTTCTGAGCACTCTCAGAAAGTACAGTCTCTGTTGGGCCTTTTTCAGCAGCTCAGAGGTGTTTACACTCCAGGTTAAATTCTCCTCAATATGGACTCCCAACAAACGGAAGTCAGTCACCCTTTCTACACAGTCCCCACTGATGAATAGTGGTTGAAGATCTGTTTTCTTCTTCCTGTAGTCTATTATGAGCTCCTTAGTTTTTAATGTGTTCAGAAGCAAGTTATTCTCTCTGCACCACTCAATCAACCGCTCCACCTCATCCCTATAAGCAGACTCATCTCCTGCTGAGATAAGCCCCACTACTGTGGTGTCATCCGCAAACTTAACTATAATGTTGTTATGATAGGTGGGAATGCAATCGTAAGTATAAAGAGTAAAGAGCAGTGGACTCCGCACACAGCCCTGTGGAGAGCCAGTACTAAGACTCAGATCTGTAGATGTACATTGACCTACTCTAACCCTCTGACTACGTCCGGACAAAAAACTATTTATCCACATACATATAGAATGTGGAAATCCCAAATCCCCTAATTTAACCACCAGTCTGTGAGGGAGGATGGTATTAAATGCTGAGCTGAAGTCCACGAAAAGCAGTCTTGCATAGCTTCCCCGCTGTTCCAGATGTGACAGTGCAGCATGAAGGACTGTAGCTACAGCATCCTCTGCAGATTTATTTGCTCGAAATGCAAACTGGTGGGGATCAAAACTCTGGGGGAGAAGTGATGTGATGTAATTCCGGACCAGTTTTTCAAAACATTTCATCACCACTGGAGTAAGTGCAACTGGTCGATAATCATTGACTGGAGATATAAGATTTTTTAGGTACAGGAACTATGGTGGAGGACTTCAAACAGGATGGAACCCTAGATTGAGCCAGAGACTGATTAAAGATCTTGGTAAAGACTCCAGCTAGTTGATCTGCACAGTCTTTCAACACACATCCAGGGATTCCATCGGGTCCAGCAGCCTTCCTCGGGTTGATCGTCCGCAGCATACGCCTCACCTCATACTCCTCTACTTTAAGGATAAAGCTGCTGTGGACTGGGGACTGTAGTGCAGCTTCCTTTGGTGCTTCCACCTCAAAACGACCAAAAAAGATGTTTAACTCTTCTGCCAATGCTGCATCGCCCGCTACAACTCCGTTGTTTATCTTGTAGTTCGTAAGTTGCTGGACTCCTTGCCACACTTTCCTGTTGTTATTACTGTCCAGATGCCACTCAATCCTGTTCTTGTAGTCCAGTTTGGCCTCTCTAATTCCTCTCTTCAGGTTCGCTCGGGCCATACTGTAAGAAGCCCTATCTCCAGACCTGAAGGCGATATCCCTTTCTTTCAATAGTCTCTGGACTTTCTGAGTCATCCAGGGCTTCCGATTTCGGTAGATCCGGATATGTTTGTTCACCATAACAGTGTCTATGCAGTTCCTAATATAACACATAACACTATCTGTGAAAATCTCCAAATCTTGAAATCTTGTGGCTCAGGCCAGGGAATGTATAATGTGATAGTAAAGAAAAGCACTAAGGAACTGTGCAAGTAAATGAGTGAGATGGACTCACAAGAGCAGCACAAAAAACAAGGTAATAGGAGCAAGGGGTTTGCCAATCCTGGCACCCAACTAAGTTTCTCTATGCCCTACACAGGGCAAGTGTAATTAGGAGGAGAACTGTAACTTCTTCCCAGTTGTAATTGGATTGTGTATGTAGACTGTGGTGGCAAGTAAATGAGTGAGATGGACTCACAAGAGCAGCACAAAAAACAAGGTAATAGGAGCAAGGGGTTTGCCAATCCTGGCACCCAACTAAGTCTCTCAATGCCCTGCACAGGGCAAGTGTAATTAGGAGGAGAACTGTAACTTCTTCCCAGTTGTAATTGGATTGTGTATGTAGACTGTGGTGGCAAGTAAATGAGTGAGATGGGCTCACAAGTTACAGCAGCACAAAAAACAAGGTAATAGGAGCAAGGGGTTTGCCAATCCTGGCACCCAACTAAGTTTCTCTATGCCCTACACAGGGCAAGTGTAATTAGGAGAACTGTAACTTCTTCCCTGTTGTAATTGGATTGTGTATGTAGACTGTGGTGGCAAGTAAATGAGTGAGATGGACTCACAATCACAAGAGCAGCACAAAAAACAAGGTAATAGGAGCAAGGGGTTTGCCAATCCTGGCACCCAACTAAATTTCTCTATGCCCTACACAGGGCAAGTGTAATAGGAGGAGAACTGTCTGTAACTTCTTCACAGTTGTAATTGGATTGTGTATGTAGACTGTGGTGGCAAGTAAATGAGTGAGATGGACTCACAACAGCAGCACAAAAAACAAGGTAAAAGGACCAAGGGGTTTCACAATGCACAGGGCAAGTGTAATTAGGAGAACTGTAACTTAACTTCTTCACAGATGTAAGTTAACAACTGCACAAAAACCAAGCTAATAGAAGCAAGGGGTTTGCAAAATCTGGAAGCACCCAACTTTCACAATCACAAATAATGCACAGTAACTAAGATGAATGGAACTTCTTCAAAGATGTAATTGAAGAAAAAGTTCTATAGAGGTGGCTGGGTGCCTGCCCTTCAACAAATGTTTGTTTGAGTGCCTGACTGCAAAAAAATGAATGAGGTGTTGGACAAGTGAAAGAATATCTATAAGTGTTAAGTAAAATGAAATTGTAAAATGTTCTATAGAGGAAGGTGCCCTAGCCTTGTTGCCAGCCAACAAATGTGTTTGAGAAATTTGAGTGCACTGGTTGGCGAGGGAGACTCTGCCTACTCAGTCTGTACTCTGTAAGTCTGTATAATATTTTTAAAATAATTTAATCCACAGCCTCCAACCTCCCCTTCTAAGCACTAGTACTACTGGACCTTGGCTGTTGCTTGCCACTTGCTAATAAACTGTAAAATAGAAAATAAATGGAATAAAACTATAAGCTGCTACTAGGGTAGGATAGGGGTTGCTGGATTCCCTTCCAAAACCCCAATCGCAACAGCAGCAAAAAAGCTGTAGGCGCAGGGTAAAAGGACCTTGGCCAAGTAAATGAACTTGGTGGGAAATTCGGATACAAAAGAAATGGTATGGTAGTGTAAAATAATATATTTTCAAAATAAATCCGCAGCACCTCCCCTACCGCTCCCACTCAAATCTTCTCTCCCCCTTGAAGCAAATATAAGCAAATAAAAAACGGAACTCTTCCTCAAAAATGCAGCAGAAAACAAAAAAGAATAAACACTGTGTTGCTATTCCCCACAGGGAATAGAAGAAATTATTATGTTTTGCGAATTAATATCAATTCAATTCCCTCCCTGCCTAGTAGCGAGACCGAGACCGCGACCGCGAAATCGAAACTAGACTGAGCGCAGCAATCCAGCCCTAACCGACCACCCTCCACAAGATCCAAGCCCAGACTGCGACTCTTCTGGGAGTGCCTCGCCTTTTTATGCCCTCTGGCACATCCAGAAGTGTCAGTCAAAACCTGTCCATGCGATTGGTGGAATGGCTCCGAAAATTTGCATGGTCCCGTCCCATGGCCAGCCCATCGTTGCACAGGTGTAAAAAAAATAAATTAAGAATAAAATAAAATAAAATCAACGGAGACGTATTTTGGCAAGACAAACCCACTGCTGCTACTGTAAAAAATCAAGCATTTAAAATAGGTTACTTTCGCATGTTTCTGTGGTGCTTTGGTGGGGTTTTGGGCAATGATTTCCCAAAAAATATTGCGGTCGCCATTTTGGACTGGGAAACGGGGTTTTTTTAACTTTTAAAAACTTTTTTTCTGTGCCGCTTGGCATTGCGCGATCGCCGCGTGCAAGTAACGACCACAACAAATCAGACCAAACTGTTCGTTCGTCGGTTCGAGCTCGAAGTCTGGCGGAGTAATTCCCGTTACCGTTTCCGTAGATTAACGGATACGAGTAACGGAAACGGAAACGGGAATACCGCTAAGTCGTGCCCATCTCTAGTCAGGACAGTCCTGTTTTGTCCCCGGGTGATGGGGGGTGGGGGTGGGAATCAGACCCTTTGATTCATTCCTTGTTGTCATCACTGTTTGCCTTCAGAGCCCCAGGTAAGCTGGATCTTTTTGTCTCTCAAACACCTGGTAAGCAAGATAAACAGGTAGAGTCTTGAGATGGGAAGCAAAAGCATTGTTTTCTTAAAGACTGGTACCTGAGATGACAGACAAAACGGCACATACACATATCAGCCTCCTCCCCCAGCCCTCAGTCAGATGCTGTCAATTCTTTTTGTTGGAGTTATTGCAACTCTGCATGCTGCCCATAATATAATAGCATATGATGTATAATTTGGTTTAAATTTATTTTCACAGTATAAACTTAATTGAATGATCTGCATTTTATTTGTTATTGTTTGTTGTTTCTAATTCCTATTTGTTATATTGCAAACTACCCAGAGTAGCCCTTCAGCTAGATGGGTGGTATAAATAAATAAATAAATAAATAAATAAATAAATAAATAAATAAATAAACTAACATGGTTTTGACTGGGAAGGACATTTCTGAGTGAGAATGACTGTCAATCTGTTCGGCACTAACCAACTGCTTCTTATCCCCTTTGAATTCAAAAAGAGCCCCTGCTTTCTGCTGATTGTTCTTTTTTCCCCACCACCCTTTAGTCTGCTGGAGGTAATCTGTTGGACAGTTTGCCGCTGATCTGTTCAAGTAATTCTTTCTCCTACAAATTTCACAGAGTGAATTTATGAGAAAGGGGTGGCTCATCCGGAGAACTTGCGGCTTTTCTCCTCTGTTAGCCTCTGTACTTCTGTTGCATAGCAGAGGGAATTTTGCTAGAAATCCAGAACTCTGCAACTGTGACAGGGTCAGCTCTCCAACAACTCCGGCATTCTTCATCCCTCCGTCGCAACCACTGCAGACACCATCATCACAAGGGCTGTAATTAGAATGGAGCCACCGAGGGTTAGACCCAGGACATTGAAATTCAGAGGATATGAAGTTCTGGAGTGTAGGAATGATTACACATGGCACATTATTGGGTTCAGCAAAGCCAGGCCTCATGCAGCAGCTTCCTCCCAGGCATGAGTGCAAGGCTCTTTATTGGTACAAAGGCAGAGTATCAGAGAGGGTGGAGATAGGGCTTACGTGTCAGGACGGTGTAGGTAGGCTGATGAATTCCTGGGAAGGGCTTATCTGACGTAGCAGTATCTTTGGGCTGGTCACGTAGCAGGGTCTTGATGAATAACCACAGATAGCTTGTTGTTTCCTTCAAACCCATTCCTGGCTGATATGGGGAAAGAAATAAGACTGAGCCTGGTTTCCTGAATATGAGGTCCCATGGAATTCATTTCCTCTTCCATCTGGGGCATCCCCATGCAGATTGGGAGGGGTAATGATTCCCAAAAGGCCCTGCCCATGAAGCCAGCTGGGGTGCAGTCTCTGCCCCCCAAGTGGATATCTCTATTCTGGAGGTGGGTCTATTATGGAGTGTTCGGGAAGCACAAACTTCCCTTTTACTTTGGGGGTCTAGCAGTCCTTTTTTTGGTGGGGGCTCACCCCAATGCCACATGACAGAGGTGGGTTGGAGATGTTGCTGCTTGCTCTTGATTCCAAAAGGGTTGTTTCCAGCTCTGTACTTCACCGTGACACATAGGCAGAGCCGGACGTGGGATCCGTTCCATGAAATGCTTGCCAGCCAGGGTGACCTTTGAGTAATGCCAGCATTAACAGTTAACTACAGTGAAAGTCACCTGTTGAACGAGATGTTCTTTCCATCTGTGCATGTGTCTGCTAATGCTGCATTTATGAAAAGGACATACATTTAGGAAAACTGTTCCTGGCAGGAGCAAGCGGGTGGCAAAGCTACCGGAACCTGAATGGAGCACTCTCGAAAAAAAAAATCATTTGCAAATGTATTTCAAATGGCAGGGAAAGGTGTGATTTGGTTTCCTTTTGACCAGGTTCTTTGCAAAATAAGAAACACCTGTGAGAGCAAATATAAGAGCAATTACATCTTCATGGCAGGGGAAGGACATGGATTTGGAGCCAGCAAAAATAAAAACAAAAGAAAGAAATCCAACCCTAGTTTGCATATTAAACCAGGAAATCAATGGTTAACTAACATACCGGTATTTATTTATTTATTTATTTATTTATTTATTTATTTATTTATTGGATTTTTATACCACCCATCTAGCTACTCTGGGTTTTCGATTGATCTGCTAAGGGCTCCTCCTTCTTTTTCTCTTTTTCCTCCCCTTCTTCCTCCCCTTCTTCTTCTCCTTCTCTTTCTCCTCCTCCCCATCCTTCTTCTCCTTCTCCTTCTCCTCCTCCTCCCCTTTCCTCCTCCTCCTCCTCTTCCTCTTCCTCCTCCTCCTCCTTCTCCTTCTCCTTCTCTTCCTCCTCCTCCTCCTCCTCCTCTTTGTCCTCCTCCTCCTCCTCCTCCTCCTCTTTCTTGTTATGTGCTGAGAAGTGACCTCTGATAGTGGCCCTGTAAATGAGAGAGCCCCAGAATGTCCTGCCCTCAACAGCCTAGCTCAGTGCTTCCAAATTCAAGCTTGTGGCTTCCTTTAGGGACACAATCTCTCATATTTGGCCTTCCTCTTTTCTTGCTGCCTTCAGCCTTTGCCAGCATTACTGTCTTTTCCAGAGAAGCCTATCTTCTCATTATGTACCCAAAGCAAGACAGCTTCAGTTTCAACATGTTTCTTTCCATAGATATTCATGCTCTGTTGGATAAGTAAAGCCTGATAGATAACAAACAGTCCAAAATCCCACCCAGGGACAGAACAAAGGATGTACGGGAGGGGGGGGGGAATCTCCATTTGTTTTCATTTCAGGTTATTTTAAGGATCTTCTCTTTTTGTTTGGGGATCTTTCTGCTACCCAGCATTCTAGTAAACAGAGAACACCTAAATCTTTTTTTAAAAAAATTAACTTTTTAAATGTTTGGACAACCCTTTTAATTAAAGTGGTCTGCTTTACTTCCCTATACCACTTCAAGTATTCTCTGGGCGGTTTACAGTTTTAATTATAGTATGCAGGCTACACATTACTCCACCCCCCCAATGGGTACTCATTTTACCGACCTCGAAAGGATGGGAGGCTGAGTCAACCATGAGCCGGCTACCTAGGATTGAATCCCAGGTCATGAGCACAGTTTTACCTGCAGTACAGGCATTTAACCACTACACCACGAGGCTCTATAATTATTATTATATGTTGCATTTTTTAAAAATGCAATTCAATGTTCTTTTAACCTAACATTTTTTGAAATTGTAGTGAGTCTCTTTGAACCCCCTCACCAGAAGAAAGGTGGCTTAGAAGTATAATAAAGTTAACATTTTGTGTGCTTTAGTTTTTGTTTTCCCTTTTGGATTTCTGTGTTGGTCTGAGCTAAGCTTTATAGAAATGTCAAACTACGTCAAAAAGTAGACAACACACTAGTCCCTGGTAAACAAAAATGAATCACCGTCCACCGTATTTAGCAGGCACTTTACAATTTAAATGCTCAATAGTCGCATCATATCCTCAGCTGCATAAATTAAAATCGTCATAACCATCCTCCTCCTTCGTGATCACCAATCTGCAGAAAATGAAGCAGCATGGATGAAGGCAAGCAGGAGGTGGGTGCATCACCTCAGAAAATCAGAACCATTCACCAGATGTCGGTAAGGCAGCAATTCTTCATTTTGTCCCAGTCAAGAACCAAGGACCATAATCAATACCACTATCACCAAAGTATTGAGTAACCTCTGGGGCATAGGATGGGATGCAGGAGTTTGGCCTCAGAAACAGGTGAGGGGCAGAGAGTGTGGTGGGCTGGTGAAGTGCATAGTCCTCTCTCTCTCTCTCTCTCTCTCTCTCTCTCTCTCTCTCTCTCTCTCTCTCTCTCTCTCTCTCTCTCTCTCTCTCTCTCTCTCTCTCTCTCTCTCTCTCTCTCTCTCTCTCTCTCTCTCTGGTTTTTGCAGCTCTCTTGCAAGTAAGCAGCCTACTGCCCAGCCCGACTGGGCCCTGGTTTCATCACAGGCCATTTCCTTTCACCCGTATAAACTCATGTGGCTCATCGTCTACCATGTTGAAAAATGTATATGGGCATGGGTGCACAGCAGTTTCAAGTGATATGTAAAAGACCACACAGGGTGAAATGGTATTCTGCCATTTGCTTTATACATCTATCTGACAGTTAAAATGTCTCAGGTTTTTCTGTTTTTTTGTTTTTGTTTTTGGTTTTTTTGGTAAATGTCAGACAAAATTCTCATCAGTTAGAATCCCCAATCATGTAAATATGACTCTCTCTCTCTCTCTCCCTCCCTCTCTCCCTCCCTCCCTCTCTCCCTCCCTCCCTCTCTCTTTCTCTTTCTTTCTCTATCTGTCTATCTATCTATCTACATGCTATGTTGCATAGAAAGCAACACAAGAAAACCCAGTGCCCGACCCCACCACATTGCACAGCGATACTTCTACCGCAACCACCAATGGTTGCAACCAAAATGGTCTACACAGGATACCTTATTGTGCTCACTTTCATTCACAATGTGACACCACACAAGGGAAGATGGTGGATTCTTTGTTTCATCAATTAATCACTTCTCAACCAAAAACAAAGCAACTGCCAGAACGGTTTTTCCACAGCTGTGAATGGCAGTGAGCAGAACTGGGTATTTGTTGTGAGTATTTCAGGTTGTTTGGCCATGTTCTGGATGTTTTTCTTCCTGATGTTTCACCAGAGTCTGTGGCTGGCATCTTCAGAGGGCAACGAGCTCAGGGAATTAGGAGTTCTCTCTGTGCTCTGGAGTATAGAATGAGTGAGACTGGGGTTTTTAAGTTGGGGAAACTTGTCCTATGCATAACCCTTTATAATGTATAAGATCCCCATGGCGCAGTGGTTAAATGCTTGTACTGCTGCTAAAGCTGGGCTCACGACCTGGTGTTCAATTCCAGGTAGCAGGCTCATGGTTGACTCAGCCTTCCATCCTTCTGAGGTCGGTAAAATGAGTACCCAGCTTGCTGGGGGGGCAGTGTGTAGCCTGCATTACTGTAATTAAAACTGTAAACCGCCCAGAGACTACTTGAAGTGGTTTGGGCCGGTATATAAGCAGAACAGCTCCCCAGATGCCCTAAGCACATCCGATCTCGCCTGATTTCGGAAGTTAAGCAGTGTCGGCCCTGGTTAGTACTTGGATGGAAGACCACCAGGGAATACCAGGTGCTGTAGGCGCCTGCAGTAGGAACTGGCAAGCCACTCCAATATTCCTGCCAAGAAAACTCCATGGACATGGAGTCACAAAGGGTCAGTTACGACTGTAATGACACAACACACACACACATAAGCAGAACACTTTGCTTTTTGCTTTTGTTTGCTTTTTACTTTATAACCCAGGGCACAGAGAGAACTCCTAGTTCCCTGAGCAACTTGCCCTCTGAAGATGCCAGCCACAGAGTCTGGCAAAATGTTAGGAAGAAAAACTTCCAGAACACAGCCAAACAGCCCAAAAAAATCACAACAATTATCAGATCCTGGCCATGAAAACCTTTGAGACTACATGTGTGTGTGTGTGTTGTGTCGTTACAGTCGTGACCGACTCTTCATGACCCCATGTCCATGGAGTTTTCTTGGCAAGGAATACTGGAGTGGCTTGCCAGTTCCTGCTCCAGGCGCCTACAGCACCTTGTATTCTCTGGTGGTCTCCCATTCAAGTACTAACCAGGGCCAACCCTGCTTAGCTTCTGAAATTAGGCGAGATCGGAGGTGCTTAGGGCATCTAGACAGCTATTTGAGACTACATAGAACAGGGTAAACTGTCTAGACTGCTGCCATAGGTGTTGTCAGCCTGCATACAGCCCTTTGCTGTGTATTGCTGGGCATCCTGTTTCCTGCTGTCAACATGGGCACAGTATTATGCTGTTGGAATGAATATCTGTATAATATGTGTTTCTTAAAGCTAAGATTAAAACCATACTTGAAACCCTGAAGACATTGCCGCATAAAGCTGAGTACATTGGGTAAAGAGACCCCTGGTCTTCCTTGGTGTACAACAAGCTTTTTCCTTCCTAAAACCACAAAAGAAACTTGGAAAGTAAAATGAGAGTTGAATCTGGACTCTCTTAGCTTAGCCCAACACATGGAGAAGAGGTGTACCTCAGTGATGGGGTCCATGGAATCTTCAGCACTACAATCTCAGTTGCTACTGAGCAATGGCTGCATGAATCACCATACTCATCTTGTAATAAAGACCCAGATTCAGTTCTTGGTTGTCTGCAGTTCAAAGGAAGATGTAATGGGAAAGACCTCTGTTTAAGATCATGGTGGGCCACCACCATCAGAGCAAAAAGCTAGATCTCTAGTAGAACAGTCTGACCTAGCTCTCAAACTGCTAGCACAACTTTGGCTCGGTTCTGCTAATAACACAACAAAGGATGAATGATGAACCTATGGCCCTCTGGATACCTTGGCTTGTGAGTCCCACAATTGCTATTAGATGTACTTAGTGTACTTTCTCCCGATGAAGTCTATAACAAACTGAGGTCCAAAGATTGCTCCACCAGTACATTACTATAATAAATGTCCCATTCCCTATTATCTGTGCCCTTTATATATTTTTGTCAATGCACTCTTTATATTTTTGTGTCTAATTAGGGTTTTTTAAAGTTTGTACTGATAGATTTGTTTTTGTTTTGTATTTCTCTTTTTTCTTTTATTTATTTATTTAAATTAAAATGATTGATCTAAATACTTCACCACTTGTCCCCCCCCTCTCTCTCTCTTTTGGAAGTTGGGGAAGATCATTCAAGGCAAGAATCCAAAGCATTAATAGCTGAAAACACTGAATTACAAAGTCACCCTACAATGTTTTGACAGTTATTATTATACTTGATCTCTGCTCTTGGCTTTTGCCTCCTTTCTTCAGTTGGAGTAGAAACCAAAAGTGAAGACTTAACAAGGTAAGGAGAAAGGATTGTGTATGGGAAGATTTTCTAACTTGTATACTTTTTTAAAGAGCAGTCTCCTTTTGCCATTTAAGTAAACTCATAAATATCAGTGCTAGTCAAGGCAGATTATTTCTCTGTGATATTTTTAAAGATAGGCATACAATTGCCTGGTGGCAGCCAACTGATTTCTCCTATAATTAAGTCATAAATCAAAAGGGGCCATTTATAATACCCACAGTGAGCAATGCCAAGCAGCTCAGGAAGCTCCAGCGGGTGACTCGCAGCCAGTAAACCCATAAATCTTTTATTTGCATTCTTAATTTTATGCTGGCAATGAGAAGCACTTATCAGGATTATGCTTGGCCTGGAAGTTCTCCTCTACTAGCTTCTGCCTTCCAGAGAAAACATTGCCAAAGGTTTGTGTCAAGGCGGATGAACTAGAAATGAGGTCTGTGCATCAACGTTGGTCAAATCTGGAATCCCAATTGATGCAGTTTTGTCAAGACTGAGTCACATGACATCCTAGTGGAAGCCGAATCGGCAGTTTCACTTTTGGCTTGAAGCAGCATCTATTTTGGGCTGACTGAGTCAGTGATCCAAACATCTAAAGTCAGGAGGGGGAACAAGATAGCAGAGAGCGCTTCTATGTGTGTGTGAGACAGAGTGTGAAGGGGGTAAACTGGGTTTTGCTATGGGACAGAACGTCATCTCAATTATAGCGGTTGCAGGGAGAAAAATTTAAAGACCCCAGAATCACAAAACTCTGTAACTACCTCGCTGAAATTTGGCACACTTGATCCCCTCTTCAGTACAGAACTGATACAAGTGATACTGGACCAATCTCTGATCTTCATGGATACTTATGTGCTTTTTAAATTACTTGCTTGCTTCTTGAAGAATAACCATCAGCCAGTCTAAATGGACTCTCTGTAATTTTAACTGTTGTTTAAAGATTTATATTGTGATGATGGAAACACAAAATGCCACCACCCTATAATCCAGGGATGACTTTGCAATGCTATCAGCATAATGTATTTAGTTAGTTAGTTAGTTAGTTAGTTAGTTAGTTAGTTAGTTAGTTAGTTAGTTAGTTATATACCACAACAATCTAGCAGAAAGCTACTTTATAAGCAGTTTATAAACACAAACAAAATACAAGAAAACACATTAAACAACTTAAAATAGTAAAGAAACAGACTAGTCAATCAAAACTAACATGACATTAACAACAACAGCAGCAGCAGCAGCAGCAATAATAATAATAATAATAATAATAATAATAATAATAATAATAATAATAATAATAATAATAATAATAATAATGATGATGATGACAAGTAAACACATAAATCAAAACCATTTAGCAATTCAAAATTTTGAAATAAAAAACAAATAAAAAAATAAAGAGCTGGTAGAGAATTTATTTATTTACTTAGATTTATCACTGCCCATCAGGTACCTGATATGAATAGGGTAATAGATTAAGAGTAGGAGACCTAGGTTCAATCCCCCTGCTCTGCTATGGGTGGGTGTGGAACTGGTAAAATTACTCCTTGGATACCCCATTTACCTTAAAAATTCTATTCAAAATCTTTGACTTCTAGTTCCGGTTACACCGCAGCAAGACAATTTGATAAGTGGTCCAGCTTATCAAGTTGAATTCCTCCAGATAAAGGAACCCTAATAAGGGTAAATTTTCCTTGGAGGGGAAACGAAGAAGAAGCAGCAACTGTGGACCACGAAGGGAAGAGAGGCGAACTTTGTGGAAGCAGAAAAATGCTTCATCTCCCACTGGAGCAAGACCTTTGTGATGGCAAAGGCAGAGCTGTCGATGCCAGACACTAAAGCTTCCAAATATTTGTTGTGTCGTGAGTAGAATGCCTTTATCTCTCTCTATGCAAAGCTTCTCCTTGGTATCTGGAAATCTTTCCTTCAAACAAGCACTACACCCCCCCTTTTGAGGAAGCGGCTTTTAGCAAAGAAGGGGTAAATGTTTTCAAAACTCAAGCACAGAAGTGATTTTTTCACATTATTTTATGAACTTGCCTTTCTGCCTATTGTTCTCTTCTTGTGGAAAAATATTTGATGCCTTTGCTGCTCTTTGTATGTGGTGGATTCAAAGACAAAATTTAAAGGAAACTACCTTATGCTTCTGTGTTTTCTGTATACTGAATTTAAAGACTCAACTGTAAGAACAGCCTTCAAAAAGTTATTTTTCAAAAAAACATAATCTGACCTTGGCGTAACTGCATGTTTTGAAAACAACGTTTGAAGGCTGTTCCTCACTGGTTTGGCTTCAATCTAGTCCAATTACACTGCCCTGTACCTCTCTTTTTTGGAAACTAAATGGCAGAAAATATTACAAGCAATATTAACCCTTTCTTGTGAGCTATAAAACACAATGGATTGGGAGAACATCTCAGAAGAAGATTTTGCCAACATAATTCTATCAATTTTGCATAAAATTATAGATATCTACACAGACTCAACCTCTGAAGATACAGAGATTTTCAATTCTGATAAAGTCACAGAGGAAAAACAGATCATTCAAGATGGAGTGGTGGATAACACTGGGTCTCTAGGGAAAAAATGAAAATAGTTCTGATCAGGAGATTGTGCTAAAACAGACAGCTGATCTTAATCTACAGACAAACACAGGATTGATGCAGGATAAATCTTTGGATATGCCAAATTCACAAAATGTGATACACACATCTACTGAAATCAGTTTGAATCAAGAGATTGGACAGAATAAAGGGCGGATCTCAGCATGAAGACAAACATGACAAGAATGTGGCAGGATAAACCCTTAAATGTGTCAGGTATATATGGAATATGATAAGTGCATCTGTCTTATTTAATATGGGTGCCAAAAAGAGGAAGTTTTGAGACATTTTCAGTAGCAGAGTGGCCATCAAAATTACTAAAAAAATTACTATCAAGATAATACAACAACCCATGAAGATAAAGGATTTGATGGTGGGGGACAACCTGTGAAGATAAGGGAAAATTGAAAAAGAATTTATGGATTAGTGAATCTATTACACTAAAAAAGGTTTTCTGTATTCTGATTGTCTAAGGCCACTAGTTAATTGGTATGATATGGGAAACAGAAAATGGAAATGGAAAATGGAAATATAAACGTGATATATAAATAAATGTTAAACTGTTAGATTTTTAAGAGAATAGAGGCAGTTGGGTATAGACATATAGACCAGGAGGTAGCTCTCTTATAATAGCCCATAAAGTATTAACTTGAATTAGTGATGATTGCTGAAATTAGGCATAAGAATGGGTAAATATACTACACTACACTTGATCTTAGCCAAAAGGTCAGCTCCATGGGCATGGGGTCATGATGGGTAAATATACTGTGGGTTATATATAGAATATATATAGTTAGCCAAATCTATCCTAAATTGCTTAGTATTGAACAGCTAAACAGTGAGTTTGAATAGATTGTTGAGATTAGATAGGCTATATTCTTTGCATTAAAAATAGATGTAAGTAAAGCTAGATAGAACAGGGATGAGATAATAAGGAAAATAAGGGCGCTTTTACATGACCTCTAAAATCTGCTGGCAACTAAATTTGGACCAGAGATCATGGGGGTTTGTTCTGCTTCCTGTGTTCCCACTCTTCCACACTCCATTGCTCCTGTCTGCAGTGAGGGGAGGGAGAAAAAAAGGGAGAAAAGAATGCAGGCTCACCTCCTCTCACCTCCGTAGGGCCGTCGGAGCAGATCTGTTAAAGGGGCAGTGGGGACCCAAAAAAAAACAGAAGGCAAGGAGAGCCCAGCATCCGCAGCTTTATAATCCGCATCGGAATTTTTTTTACCTCCGAAGACCAGGTACTTGTAAAATGTGCTGGGGCATGCTTAGGTGGTGTGGTCGTACTTAATTTTTTTTTAACTCCACAGCTGGTGGGAAAACAATTTTAAGCTCCGCATCTGGGAGCCCTTTGCCTTGGATTTTAGGGGTCGTGTAAAAGCGGCCTAAGTATGAAAGTATGCTCATTTATACTGGGAAGGGAGATCTGAATTATTTTGGGCTCAAATGTTGGGGGAAACTGTGATTGAATCTGATCTGGTGAATAACACAACAGTAGACAAGCAATATATTTGTTTTATCTAATTTAGTGTAGAAACTAAACAAAAATGTAAAAAGAAAAAAGAAAATCCTATTCAAAATCTTTGTGGGCTGTCAATTCTGTTATCACTAATGGCACCCATTCTAGGGTTTTCCAATATTCATAAGAGGTTTCCCATCCGCCTTCCTCTTGGTGGTGGGGGGTGTGTGCCTGGGAATGTGCAGCTGACCCAAGACCACACAGCCGGGCTCCACTTCATAGGAGGCATAGGAGCCCCCATTTATTGTGCAAATTAGGTGCCTGATCCAGCCGCGATAAAGGAAAATCCGCAAAACACCTCAGCAAGCTGACCTTGGGCTGCTCCTGCCGGCTGTGTTTTCAAAGAGAAGTTTTTAACCCCCTCCTGACAGCTCAGCAAACTTTGCTGCCAGGAGCTCAAGGTCTGTTTGCTAGGGTGTTAGGAGGGGGTTAAAATCTTAGGAAATAGCAGCCTGCAGGAGCAGTCCTAGGTCAGTTTGCTGAGGTGTTAGGGGTTGGTTAAAAACCTCTCTTTGCAAGCTCATCCAGCAGGAGGAGGCCCAACTCTTGTTTGCTGAGGTGCCAGGAGGGGGTTAAAAACCTCTCTTTGGAAGCCTGCTTCTCTCAAGAAAAACAGCCAGAGTCCTAAACCACTGAACTAGCTAGCAAGAGCCCTATTAGAGTTGGTGTAAATCAGATCTGACTTGACAGCACATAATAAGAAATATCCATCGACCAAGCAGCACTTCAAGTTGAGGAGCCCTTCGGGGGGAGGGGAGAAGGTGGCACCCCTAACTTCAACCTAAACAGAGTAGAATAGGCAGGGATTCAAATGCAGAATTTCAGAAGTCCAGCTTTCTAAGCCCTAGTCTTGGACAGATGGATCTGTCAGCTCCATTTTCTGCCTCCATTCAATTTTTCCCAATCTTCAGTTCTTTCTATCCCAAATCTGGAAAAAAAAATGAAAGTGTAAATTTGAGTCAACTCGTTTGAAACTAAAATGAACTGAAATGAAGGTCTCATCCATCCTTTGGTATGAATCTAACTCTGGCCTAGAAAGTCAAATAACCAGGTAATCTTAGCAAAAATGAGTTTCACTTCAAAAGATATGATGGACAGCCTTTCAGCCATTTTAAATATCAGAAAATGTGAGCTCTAATGATGGAGCAAAAGAATGCAATCTGACCATTGGGGGGGGGGAGGTTGACTGGTGGGTAAGGGAAAGACACTTTAACTTGCTGGGCATTATAGCAACTATTACAGCCAAGCATATAAGCAGATGCCCTAATGGTTCAGAGAGTGCTATGCCACCAAAGTAAGGCACAAAAAAAAAGAAATAGCAGCTAAACTGAGTGCTGACAGGTTCGCTACCATCCCAAGCAATAATTCCTAAAGAAAAAGAGTCCCTTTCTGGGAGGGGGTGTTATTTCCTCTTGCATATTTCAACTGCCCACATGTTCCTTTTCAGCTCTGGTTTCCGCTCTATCCCTGAACATTGGTGTGCTTTATTAAAATGTATTTTGTATCATTCCAAAGCATTTTTCTTTTGAATAAAGATGTGTGGTATAAAATCTCTCATTATGAAGACTGCTCTTCTGGTGGAAAAGGTCATTTTCCCCCATATATTGCCACGGGCTGTCTTGAACCACCCACACAGAATACATACGACTGCTTGGGCTTTTGCGATACAATTTGAAGAAGCAGAAAGGAAGGCTTCAAGCACTCTCTGGGTGGCTTACAATTTAATTATACAGGCTACACTTTGCCCTCCCCCCCTCAGTAAGCTGGGTACTCATTTTACTGACCTCGGAAGGATGGGAGTCTGAGTCAACCATGAGCCTGCTACCGGGGATTGAACCCCAGGTCATGATCACAGTTTTAGCTGCAGTACAGGCATTTAACCACTATGCCATGAGGCTCCTCACACAGAGTCTTGGCTTTTTAACCCCAAAGAAGACAGATGACTAAAACTCTTTCTTTCTGCTGCAAGATAACAACTAGACATGGGCACAGAGCGGCGAAATCTTCATTTCCGTTTTCGGTTTTTCATTTCCAGAAGTAACGGAAACGGTAATGGTAATTAAGCCGTTACAACTCGAACCTGAACCGAAAAAAGAAAAATTTGGTCAGGTTTTTCATTTCCATTTGTGGCATCATGGCAATCACGCAATGCGAAGCACAGAAAAAGTTTTTTAAAGTTTTTTTTTTAAAAAAAACTGACTCCCGGCCGAAAAAGTAGGCGAAAATATGCCTGCCCGAGGCTTTGCCACCTACCAGAGGGGTGGTTTCTGGGGGGTCCCCAGCCTTCCCCCCTCCTCTCCTGTCCTGGTCTGCTTGCACCAGGCTGGGGGGGGTCATCCTCATCGTCTCGCCATGCCATGTGGTGGGGGGGATCCAAAATGGCGACCGCAATTTTTCTTTTGAAATCGTGGTCAAAAAACACACCAAAGCACAACAGAAATATGTGAAATTTATTTATTTTAAATGCCTGAATTTTAATAGTAGCAGCAGTGGGTTTTTTATAGCAATAAAACATTGCATTGATTTTATTTTATTTTATTTTTTATTTTTTTAGACCTGCCCATTTGGGCTGGGCATGGGATGGGACCATGCAAATGTTTTGAACAATTCCACCAGTGGCATGGCCAGGTTTTGACTGACACTTCTGGATGTCTCGGAGGGCATAAAAAGCCGAGGCACCTTCCAGAAATTGCAGTTGGGTCTTGGATGTGGTTGAGGGAGGACTGTGGCTGCTGCTGCTGGCTATCCGATCGAGATTAATATTGGAGGAGGGAGGCCTGGGTGGAGGCTTTAGGCTTTTAAGTTAGGCAGGGAGGGAGGGAATTGATTTTTATTAGAAAATAATTTCTTTGATTCCCTGCAGCTTTGTCTGGCGAAGGGAAGCAGTTAGAGTTTTTTCTTTGTTCTCTTCTCTGGCTGTTTGTGGGGAGAGGATTTTTCTGATATTGGATAAAGGGGGAGGGTCGGCTGGGAGTGGGAGGTGTGGATTTATTTTAAAATATATTATATACTACCATTTATTTTCTATTTTTCCCAACTTCAATTTGCTTGCACACACACACATTTGGGGTGCAAGCCAAGAAGAGAACCTCTATCCTAAGTGGAGAATATTTTACAATATTATTTAGTTCACTAATTACTTACTTCATTGTTTGTTTTTAAACTTGTTGTGTTGTGTGTGCACTTGAACACAGAGACACATTCCATTTAAGTGGATCAGAAGAATTTAGAAAATTATTTTTATTTTATTCCCTGACTACAACTACTAAACGATATTGTATTTATTTACACCCCAATATCTTTTTTTGGGAGGCATAATACCACTACTTTCTTTTCACTTCAGTCTTATTTTTGGGGTGTGGCTGAAGCCACCTGTCCAGCTGCTGCTGCTGCTACTGCTGCTTACATTGATATCAGCCTAATCTGTGGGAGGGGGCATTCACCCTACTTACCCCTACCAATTCAAGATCATTCATTCGGGGGCTGATTAAATAATAAGGCAACCAATTGCATTTGCTGCTGCTGCTGCTGATTTATTTGAGGGGGGGATACAACACTACCCTACCTCATTTTACAAATTCCAGTGACACACCACCAGTTCAATTAAAGGCAGGGGGAGCCTAATTTTCTTGCACACACCCACAATTTGGGGGGGGTATAAGAAACTGAACCTCCTCCAAAAGGGGACAATATAAATATTTTACAATATTATTTATTCATTATTCCAGCTCATTGTTTGTTTGTTTACATACATACACTTGTGTTGTGTGTGCACTTGCACACACAGGCAGGCACATTCCATTTCAGTGGATCAAGCTGAATTCGGAACTTGAATTTAGAAAACTAGTTTTATTTTATTCCCTGACTACAACTACTAAACTATATTGTATTTACACCCCAATATCTTTCTTGGGAGGCATAGTACCACTACTCTCTTTTCACTTCAGGCTTATTTTTGGGGTGTGGCTGAAGCCACCTGTCCAGCGGCTGCTGCTGCTTATATTGATATCAGCCTAATCTGGGGGGGGGGGGCATTCACCCTACTTACCCCTACCAATTCAAGATCAAAAACTGGCCTCTAAAGTAGGCGGCTGAAAATATCCCTCCCTGAACTTCCCTGCCATTCTGGCTTCGTGGCTTTGCTGCGTGCGTGCGTAGACTGTGTCTCCACTGGGCAGTCAAAACTCTGGCTTGGTGGCCTCCAAAGTAGGTGGCTGAAAGAATCCCTCCCCAAATGTCCCTGCTGTTCTGGCTTCATGGCTTTGCTGTGTGCGTGCGTAGACTGTGTCTCCACTGGGCAGGCAAAACTCTGGCTTGGTGGCCTCCAAAGTAGGCGGCTGAAACAATCCCTCCCTCAAGTTCCCTGGCACTCTGGCTTCGTGGCTTTCCTGCGTGGACTGTGTCTCCACTGGGTTGGCAGAACTCTGGCCTTGTGGCCTCCAAAGTAGGTGGCTAAAACAATCCCTCCCTCAAGTTCCCTGGCACTCTGGCTTCGTGGCTTTTCTGCGTGCGTGGACTCTGTCTCCACTGGGTAGGAAGAACTCTGGCCTTGTGGCCTCCAAAGGAGGCCGCTGAAACAATCCCTCCCCAACCAAGAAAAATTCCCTGGTGCTCCAGCTTCGTGGCTTTGCTGCGTGGACTGTCACGAATCAGGCTCAGCTGCCTGCACCCCAACCGTTCAAGGCAGCAGGTCCAACCCCACCACCCGTCCTTCCTGCTCTCTGAATGGCTGCCTTTGCCATTCTGTTCTTGAAAAACCAGTGGTCCCTTTTGCTGGCAGTCCCGGGGGGGGGTCCTTTTCTTCCCAGGCGGACGTTCTTGCAAGTCGGCCCCCAATGAAAACAGTTACAGGGCAGAGGGGGGCTGGGGTGGTCCGCTGAAAGCAGACAAGAGCAGCTGAAGGTGGGCCCACATGTCCGGATCATGCTGAGTGGGAGGGAGGGAAGCCTCCACCTGCGGCCACCTGAGACAACACCGAGGCCACTTCCAGCGACACAGCAGGGAAGCCGGACGGGGTGGAGGGCAGTGGAGGGTCTCTGCCCTGGAGATGGGCATGGAACTGCGCCACCTGGTCAAGGAGGGAGAAGTTCTGCTCCATGAGCGAACCAGGCTCCTCGGTCGTCGCGCTGGGGCCAAGAATCTGAGGCAAAGGCCAAACCTGCCCAGGCAAAGGCTGGGCAGGTGGCTCGTCTGGGCCGCACTGGTATGGCGTTTCCAGGGTGTTCCCACCGGGCACTCCCTCTGCTCTGTCCTGGGGATTCTGCCAGTCAGCTCCTTTGGATACTCCAGCTGGCGATGATTCCCCAAGAGCTTGAGGGGCACTCAACAAGATGAGTGTGGGGGGGGGGGGACAACTCTCATGCCACTACCAGACTGAATCTCTAACCGCTAGTTGACCAGGGTGGCATTTGCTTGGCTTTACAATGACTGTCATGGGGAGGGGACATTGAGAGGAGTAGAGTAGACCCTCATCCAGATTTGGGGGGGAGAAACAGAATACTGTGTCTCCTGCTCCCTCTGAGAGGTGGAGGGGAAATGAGATGGATAAAGGCTTCAAAACAAAACAAAACAAAAAGTATAACAGGCAGCCAGACCAAGTAGGGTGGCCGGTTCAGTCAGTGTTGACTAAGAGAAAAAAAGAATATTGCATTCTGCCCACTTTGTTTGCTTTATTGCATAGGATGCAGTCTTATGCTATGATATATTTATTAAATATCTTATTCATCACCCAGTTTAAAGTGTTTTCCGCCTGCTCTGGGTCATTGCGGGACGCCCCCATGCTCTGGGAAATCAAATTGCGCTAAATCGCGGTAGAAACGACAAACGACAAACAAAACGTCGAAACGACAAATTTTTGAAAATTGCAACAAACAGAAATGGAACGAAACGGACCCGTTCCAACAAACGAAAAATTGAAACGTAATTTTTTCTGGTCATGCCCATCTCTAATAACAACACAGGATGGTAAAAGACTTTTCACAGTTCTACATTCAGGAGACCAAATTTTCATCCATGGCAGCTCATCCTAATCCAGCATGTACGTATGTGAAGATTCGTTCAACCCACTTCTATCCAGGTTATGCCAGAAATCCCTCTGTATTTAACAGGGTTTGTTACCATTTGAATGTGGACTTACCTGGAAATTCATGATTTAAAGATTTCCTGAGGTGCTAGTTTTCTATATGCAGGTTTCCTGACCTACTACTTTTTTTTCTATACACAGAGATTTAAAAATGAATAGAGGATTGCAGTGATCAAAATTATGTTGACAGTACTTTTACTGAGCCTTGTAGCATAATGGTTAAGCTGCCGTACTGCAGCTGTAATTGTGTTTACAGCCTGGAATTCTATTCCAGGTAGCAGGCTCAAGGTTCACTCAGCCTTCTGTCCTTCCAAGGTTGGTAAAATGAATATTTTGGGGGGCAATGTGTAGCTTGCATAAAACTTGTAAACCGCCTAGAGAGTGCTTTAAGTGCTATGAGGCGGTATACAAGCACCATGCTTTCTTTTTAGTTACATTCACCAACCCAATCTGTGACTCATCCCAGTTCTACCCAAATCATGTTCTGCTCCACAGCCTCCTTTATAAATAATTTAAAGAGCAGATTATTCCAACAGGAGGAGAATATACACAGCTCTTCCAGAAATGCCATCAAAGTATGGAAAGTAGTAGAGCCCAGCACTTAACAAAGAACCAGGAATTCTTTAAGGACAAGAAGATGAGATCAAACCAGAATCGCTTTGTTACTGGAAATCAGCTGTTTCTGGGGCCTGCCAGGCTCCTTTTTTGAAAAATTAGATTTAATTCCTTGATTTAAGTGAGGTTTTATAGCTTCAGAATGTTATCTTTTTGGGACAACACCTCCCCGAATCCCTCAGATGGCATGGTCATTGGCTGGGAATTCTGGTCTTCAAAAAATATCCAAGCTCTTAGATATTTACTTGGAAGTGAATCTCACAGATTCCAATGGCATTGACTCCAAGATAAATGTGCTTTGGTCTATGGTCTTTCATTTTGTGGAGTCATTTTCTTCTACCCATTTGTCATACTTGAAAGAGGTTCAGGATTGTAGATGAAGAAAATAAGGGCTTTGTTCCAAAACAGATCCAGTCAAAGTCAATCAAACCATAAGGTGTCTATTTTTCATCTATAGTAGATGTTGAAAATAATAGCTGTTCTGAGGTTTGTTTGGTTTTTTTTAAGTTGTTTGGCTGTGTTCTGGAAGTTTTTCTTCCTGACTTTCACCAGACTCTTTGGCTGGCATCTTCAGAGGACAAGGAGCTCAGGGAACACAATAGATCAGCTAATGACACCCATCAACTACAGAGAAGGATTGCAGCCACCCCTGATTGCAGTGAAACTTCTTAATCCCTCCATCACAATACAATGACTAACACCCATTCCCCTGCCTAGGACAAGTTTCCTCTTTCCCACAACTTTAAAACCACACAGGTTTAAATTCTCACTCACGCTATACCCAGAGCACAGAGAGAACTCCTAGTTCCCTGAGCTCCTTGTCCTCTGAAGATGCTGGCCACAGAGTCTGGCAAAATATCATGAAGAAAAACGTATAGAACATGGCCAAGCAGCCCACAAAACTCACAACAGTTATCAGATCCCTACTGTTAAAGCCTTCGAGAATAGTTGAAAAGAATCTTAATTGTAGTTTATGCTAATATCAGTAAGATCATCAAGTCTACAGTGAATTGCCTCTAATTAATCGTGCCTACTTGCATGATTGGCATGTGGCCAGGTATGTAACCAGTGCTCATACTAATACAGTACTCCCCCATTTATTGCGCAAATTAGGTGCCTGATCCAGCCGCGATAAAGGAAAATCCGCAAAACACCTCAGCAAGCTGACCTTGGGCTGCTCCTGCCGGCTGTGTTTTCAAAGAGAAGTTTTTAACCCCCTCCTGACAGCTCAGCAAACTTTGCTGCCAGGAGCTCAAGGTCTGTTTGCTAGGGTGTTAGGAGGGGGTTAAAATCTTAGGAAATAGCAGCCTGCAGGAGCAGTCCTAGGTCAGTTTGCTGAGGTGTTAGGGGTTGGTTAAAAACCTCTCTTTGCAAGCGCATCCGGCAGGAGGAGCCCCAGCTCTTGTTTGCTGAGGTGCCAGGAGGGGGTTAAAAACCTCTCTTTGGAAGCCTGCTTCTCTCAAGAAAAAAAACCACGATATACTTAGAGACCGTAATATATGAACCACATTGTGGCAGGGGACTACTATAAATGGCAATTCACTAAGGATTATTTTTCCTTCATTGGTATAGAATCCCAATAAGATTCTTGCCATGATTTGCATTCCAATTAGATTGGAAAGTTATTGTTCCATATATAACAGTGCACTGCCAAATGGATGGAGTGACCATCACCCTGTCCTGTCAGATTCCAGAAGCATCAACAAAAGTAGTCTACAGATTAAACAACAAGGTATCTTGTGCCACCTTAAGACAAACACGTTTTATTCAGCATAAATTTTCATGGACTCTTGAGTTCTGATGCACAAAGACGCCTTGTTTTTCGCTGATAGTCCCGTTAACATGGCTAACCTCTTTGGAAATTTCTAGTGCCAAGATCCTTTGAATACCGATGTGACACTCTTTGTAAAATATGAATGCCTGCTACAGGGAAAATACTGAAAACTGATCAAAAATTTGCTTCTCTTCTTGTATGCCTTTTTTGTGTGTAGGGGGGGTCTCCTTTTCTTTTTAAGCACTGTGCTTTGATTGTATCAGGGATCATACGGAGCATAAAATGAGAACTGTTGTTTGGCAAAGCATGGGGAAATTTGAAATTCACCAGATCAGATATAATAAGGGGAATGGAAAAAAAATCTCACCTAAATATATTCAGCATGTCCATATGTTTAGTGCCTCCTGGCTCATTCAGCAGGGTGCTGATTCCCAACACTGAAATATCTGTGGGGCGGTCAGGGGTACACTTTTTACAAATAATTTCTTCGGCACACCCTTCTTCATCCACCTTAAAAGCTGATTTTAGACATCTTGGAATGTCTAAAGGTGGGTGCTGTGTAGCTGATTGCAAAAGAATGAATTCACCTTTTGTTAGTACTTTCCTATGAGGTTTCTCCTTCCCATCTAAGGTGAGAGCTTGTGCACTCACGCAGAGTTCCATTGGTGCCACACAGTGGCTGCTGGGGTCAATGCCTGTTTATCTCTAGGTTCCAGATGAAGCCCCAGTGCCAGCATACAGGCCCTTACGCAGCTGGGAGGGAACGCTGGATGGAAGAGTTTCCATTATACCTAATATAACCTTCAGTCCAGGCAGGGACATCAAAAGTTTTCTACCTCTCTTCCTGCCTAGTAGCCTCCTAAGACAAAGAAGGAGAGGGAAAATGAAGAGAGGCACCCCGGAAAGAAAGAAGTAGATGGGGGGGAATGGTTGTGTGCCTTTGTTCTTTGTTGATATTATCAACACAGTCCTGTGGTGCAGTGGTTAAATGCCTGTACTGCAGGTAAAAGTGTGCTCACAACCTGGGGTTCAATCCCATGTAGCAGGCTCAAGGTTGACTCAGCCTTCCATCCTTCTGAGGTCAGTAAAATGAGTACACAGCTTGCTGGGGGGGGGGTTGCACTGTGTAGCTGGCATACTGTAATTCAACTGTAATCCACCCAGAGACTACTTGAAGTGGGATGGGGAGGTGTATAAGCAGAACACTTTGCTTTGCTTTTAAACTACAACCAAATCTGGCTGTTCCCGAAAGAAATAAAAAAGCTGTTGTATATATATATTTAAATCCTTCAGTGTACAGCTATCTGGAAATGAAAACCTTGAGGACTGAATAAGATATACTCGGGGACTAGTGCTGGCTTTGTTGTCAGTGGGGTGATGAATCCATTCCAGGTTTTACTCTTATCTTTATGGTAGCTATCCATGGTGATGAATTTATTTTAAGAGCAGGAATCTGCCACACTCAGAATAAAATCTGAAGCAGATTCCAGGATGTCAGTAGCTTCCACCAGGCTTTACTTTCAAGTAGCCATGGATACATTTGCTTCGTGAGATGCTTCTTTGAAAGTGTTGGTTGTTTTACTCCTGATAGGCAGATGTTTTATTGCAGTTAGCAGTATGAAGTGGTTTAATTAGTAAAACAGGGGGATTCAGCTTTATTATCTAGCTCATTCCGACCTTTGGCTTGAGACTATGTGCTAATATAAGAAAACCTATCTCAAGCCATAGCAAAGCTCTACTGAGCCCGGAATTGTCTCTAAAAGCAGCTAGGTAGCTAGTTACATCCGTTCCCTCAGGGAAGCTGCTACGTTTAACTTTGCTTCCCTCAATCATGTTACAACAGTGGTGCCGCTCAAGAAGGGTTGTGCAGTTGTATCGCCTGTGCATCAGTGGCCAAGCTAGCACATGCTGGAGGTCCAGGAGTTCCACTCTTTCATCTTTTCAACAGCTTATACTGTGCATGTTGTTAGTGCTCGTTCACTGGATTCCCGAGATCACAGAGCTTTTGGGGAAAGTTACACTGCCTCAGCGTGGTGGCCCAGCAGGCTAGAGCACTGAAAACTGTCAGCTACAAAGTTGGCAGCTCAGCGGTTCGAATCCTAGGTGCCATGCGGCGGAGTGAGCTCCTGCTGTTAACCCCAGCTCCTGCCAACGTAGCTGTTCGAAAGCATGTAAATGGAAGTAAATAAATAGGTACTGCCATTTTAAAAAGTGGGAAGGTAAAAGCTGGTTCCTTGCAGCCATGTCGGCTACATGGCCACGGACTTGCACAACACTGGCTCTTCGGCTTGAATACGGAGATGAGCACTGCCCCTAAAGTTAGACATGACTAGCACATATGTGCAGGGGTAACCTTTACTTTTACCTTACCTTTACACTGCCTTAGCACTACTGCAATACTCACTAGATAACAGCAGAACTGATGGGTCCCAAATTTGGGGAGGAGGAACACAAACATTTCAGACTCAGCCTCTTAAGTTCCAGATCTCCAGAGGAGCTTGGGTCTGATCTCTTCTAGGCTGTAATCAGTGTTTCCTCAGGCTTTGGGTCTATGTATTTCCACTACAGTAAATCCTGACCTATTGCAGGGGTTAGGGACCCGCCCCACCCCACAATAATTGAAAATTCGCAATATGCAGATGCTGGGTCAGGTCGGGACTGGGCGGGCTCTCTGGTGGCTCTTGTACTTACCCCAGGCCTGGTGCTGCCCCAAATGGGCCTGTAAGGGCCTTTTTGGACCCTCAGATGCCACCAAAGTGCTTTCTTGTGATCTGGAGGTCACTTCTGGGTTACCAGAAGTCACTTCCGGTTTGCACTTTTAGGGCCTCGGACGGGCCTGGGAAGGCCTTTCCTCCTTACCCCAGGAGGACTTTTTTGTTCATATACTGTGGATCTGCGATATACCGGGACCGCAATATATGAACCGTGAAAGGGCGGGGGACAACTGTACTAGAATGCAGCCCCAAGTAGACAGGCAGGGTTACCTCTCCCAGTCTTCCATCCCTCCTTCCTGAGCCCTCCTTCCCTTGGAAAGCTTTGCTTGTGAAGATGAGCACTTTTATTGATGCCCATTCTTCCCCTTCCACTCCCCTGACGAAGAGGAGGATCAGTCATGTTCGGCAAGCTGCAACTTTAAAACAAAATCCATAAAGCGCTGCCTTCTATCTTTGTGATAGATTTTGTGAAGTTTTAGGAAGAACTGATTGACTTGATGGGATAGAGTAGAAAGTGTTATATTTCAGAATTTCCCTTCTCACCGACTGCCTAGAAAGCTGACACTTGTGAGGAGTTCTTCAGAATGGTTTATGAAGCACTGAGGTGGCACTGAACATTAATAAATGTTTATCTTGCCCCCCGATAAATAGCCAAGAAAGGGTACAGAGGGGAAAAAACAAAACAAAACATTACTCACAGAATTATAAGACAAGGGCACTTAAAAGGGGATCAATGTCTATCAAAGTTGTCTGGCAGCAAAGAATGATTAGGATAATCTATTTCTTTCTCAAAAAAAAAAAAGCAATAAACCTCCAGGTATTTAATATGAAGATTTGACAGGTATTAAAGCAAACATAGAGGATGAAGAGACTGATATCAGAATTTCTTCTTTGCACTGAGAACAGAGCAAGTAGGATCATACACACACAAACAAATGGCATTGCTTCCAACCTATGCAAAAGTTTGGACATTAGAAACATAGCATTTTTTCGTATGCATTTATTAGTGGCAGTTAGAGATGGGCACGACTCATCGAAATTTTCGTTTTTGTTTTTGTTTTTTCATTCCATTTCGCAACAAAAACGAAAACGAAATTTTTTTTCAGAAGCAAAACGACAACAGAAACGAAACGAAAAATTTTGCCATGTTTTTCGTTTTCGTTACCACATAACGAAATGAAAAAAATTTGTTTTTGTTTTGTTTTTTTGCTTCGTTTCGTAACGAAAATGAAAATGAAAAATGTGCAAAAAACCCCGAAAAATGAAAACGAACCGAAACGGACCCCCTAAACGAAAAACGAAAAACGAAAAATTATTTTTTTGAGTCGTGCCCATCTCTAGTGGCAGTTATATCCACTTTTCCTCCAGCCTGTTCTCCTCCTCCTCACAACTTCTTTATGAAATGGATCAGGTTGAAATGAAGACCTGACCAAGGTCATCTTTGGGTATCATGGTGAGAGCCATCGCTCTCTTGAGCCGTAGCCCAACATTTTAGCCACAACACTATGTGGGCTGTCCCACTGCTATTTTATTTGTTGTTATCACTTGTCCATAAAACACCAATACATGTTTGATTATTATCATCAGCACCAACTTCTTTCCATGTATAATTTTCCCAAACAGGTCGCAGGAAGGAAGGAAGTATGCTACTTGATTTATACGGAGCCCTTCTAACACATTGGTTGTTTTGGTTTCCAGGGATGGAATTACTGTGGGCTGCTTCACATAGCAGCTTTCACCCACATCCATCTGACGCCACGCATCTCAGCATATGCACCAGAGTTGCCAAAGAACACTTTGATTCACGACGCAGACGTATATTCCATTGGCCATGTCCCCCGGCATATGGATCTATATCAAGCTGTACCCATGAGAAGATATGGGCAACTAATCTTGTTGCTAGAGATGGGCACGAAACGAGCGATTTTTCATTTTTGTTTTTGTTTTTTCGTTTCGTTACGCAACGAAAATGAAATGAAATTTTTTAAAACAAAACAAAAACGAAAACAAAACGACCAAATTTGGCGTGTTTTTCGTTTTCGTTGCAGCAGATGCATTGAACTAAAAAGAATGCTAATGAAACAGCAATTTTTCATTTTGTTTTCGTTTTTTCATTTCATTACCTAATGAAACGAAAATGAATTTTTTTTTCAAAAAATGTCACGAAAACGAAAACGAACCAAAACGGACCCCCTAAACAACCAAACGACAAACGAAACACCATTTTTTTGAGTCGTGCCCATCTCTCCTTGCACTTGACAATCTCAGCAATAGCAGATTTATTTATTATTTTTGCTCCTCTGGAGCCTCATTACTAGCAAGAACACAAACACACCTCACTTTAAAAATGACCCCTTTGTTGTTGTTGTTCAGTCATTCAGTCGTGTCTGACTCTTTGTGACCCCGTGGACCAGAGCTCGCCAGGCCTTCCTATCTTCCACTGCTTCCCAGAGTTTTGTCAAATCCATATTGGTTGCATCGATGACACTGTCCAACCATCTCATTCTCTGCCATCCTCTTTTGCCTTTGCCTTCAATCTTTCCCAACATCAGGGACTTTTCCAAGGACTCCTCTCTCATCATCAGGTGGCCAAAGTACTGGAGCCTCAGCTTCAAAATCTGCCCTTCCAGTGAACATTCGGGGTTGGTTTCTTTCAGGATGGATAGGTTTGATCTCCTTGCAGTCCAGGGGACTCTCAGTTGTACCTAAGGGTATCACAAGAAACAATGGGTGGAAACTCATCAGAGGGAGAGCCAACTGGGAAATCAGGAAAAATTTCCCGATGGTGACAGCCATTAAACAGTGGAACAGCTTGCCTCCTGATGTTGTGGGTGCCCCATTGCTGGAGGTTTTCAAGAAAAGATTGGACAGCCATCTTTCCAGGATGGTCTGAGGTCTCCTGCCTTGGGCATGGGGTTGAACTACAAGACCTCCAAGGTCCCTTCCAACCCTATGATGATTCTGATTTTATGACTAATTTGAAAGCTTGAGTCTTGGAAGCTAGCCCTTTGCCTGTCACCGTCTCCACAAAATGGAGGGCAGTTGGAAGAAGGGGTTTTTGCTACCCATGAAGCCCTTCCACGTCATCAGGAAGCCTCACTTCTCAGTAAATTCAATATATGGAGATATAGTGAATTTGGCTGCAGACCCCACTAAAGCTGGCTTGGCCAAATCAATATTCTAGGCTGCAAGCCATTCATGGAGAGATATCATACTTGGAACTCTGCAATGCATTGGTCTTTAATGGGCAATCAAGATCCATCAGAATGGGACCCAGAATTGCTGGCCATGGAGCTGAAAACTGCCAGAACTGCTTGGTTGGCTTTGGGAATAAATTGTTTCTCCATCACGGTAAGGAAAGGAAAGGGATGGATTGATCTGTGGACAGGAATACTTCTGCCTATACCTCAGAACACAGCTCTACTGTGCAGGCAAGGTCTCAGTTCAGAGAGTAGCCCTTCTGTTGTCCTTCCTATTCAAGTGGTGCAACGGCCAACCTAGATAGAGAAACCTGTCCAGAAATGAAGAATCAAACACTGTCCATGGGAATGCTCCACGTCACCTTTTTTTTTAAAACCCTAACCCCTCATCCGAAGGAACAGCTTCAGGCTGGCAATTTTTCACTAATTGCTTAAAATATATGTTTACTTCTAGATCTATGCTTGAGGATGAAGTAGCTCCCGTCAACTCATTTTAGCTTTCACTTTAGCAGAGAAATTTGTTCCGCCCCCATACTCATGAGTCATTTTTGTAAAGGCTGCATTCACACTGCAGGGGGGAATGTCTCTGTGTAGGTTTAAAAATCTGTATTATTTTCTCTGCCTTAACATGACTGGTTTAAAAATCAGCATTAGTTTAATGATCTTAAAACTTCAGAATACTTGCTGTTCAATAATCACCATGCCAGGGTTTATTTTAAAAAATTCCCCCACTTCCCAGGAAACCAAATTCTGCTAGAAATCCTAAATATAGCATACAGAGAGCATATGGTAAGCCCTGATCATCGCTCCCAAACAAAGGGGCGCAGGATGTCCACAGTGTTCCATTATTCTGTCACAATATGTCTCAGAAATAATTGAATATTGACCTTATTCCAGTAAACTTTGTATCCCTTGAAGCTCTGGAGTTGTTGTTTTTTTACTGTGATATATGTTAGTTACTCAGGATTTCTTTTGCCGGTTTAGCTGACTTAAAGAAATTGTAATGAAACAAATCAAGAAGATTGGTGAAAGCTGTGGTCCAGTTTATTGTCATTTAATGAAAGAAACCTCTGCAATCTTTCTCCTGTAGTTGTTTTTACATTTACCGATGCTGTTGCGGTCTTTTCCACTTAATGTGATGTCCCGGGGGGAAGATGCCTCGGAGAAGCGTTCTTCATATGGGCGAAATAAAATGGATGTGTGTTTGTCAGACTGTGTGGGTTTGTTAAAGAACATTCCATGCTACCAGAGAGAAGGATAGATCGTTATTCTTGGCAACATCTTCTATGATATACAGTTCCTTTTCTACATTGCACCAGATAGTTCCCTTCTTACTTGTTCTGTGACAAAGTAAGACCAATATCTTGGCAGTACTAAGAACTTGAATATGTTCTAAAGACTGTCCACCCTACCCAGATACGTCAAGGAGGACAGTTGAGGCTGTTCACCCCAAGAGAGGCCCAGAGAAAGAGAAAACAAGAAATTGAGCCTTTTCAGTGGTTGCTCCTCAGCTTTTGAATCAACTGCTATCTGCTGTTTGCCTGGTCCCTTTGCTGGGGACCATTAAGAAAGAAACAACTAAAAAAACTCATTATTTCACTAGGCTTTTCAAACTATGTTAGCTACCCATGGACCCATGAAACTGAAGCCACTAGCCAATGAAGTCCATGTTTCGGTATTGTCACAGGCATTTTACATTGCCTGATATTGTTGCTATATGTCATTCTTTGTGTTGTGAACTGCCCGGAAGGATTATAGGCCAGATGGGTGGTATATAAATTCAGCGCGCGCGCGCGCGCGCGCACACACACACACACACACACACACACACACACACAGAGAGAGAGAGAGAGAGAGAGAGAGAGAGAGAGAGAGAGAGAGAGAGCAAAGTAAATAGATTTGACAGACTTCCTGACAGCTGCAACTCCACAGCTCCCTAAATTGTAGAACACATTTTGACTTGTTGATCCCCACATTTCACATAATCATAATGCTGCACAGTTAGAATGGACTCAAGGGCTTTCTGTTTCAGTCCACGCCTAATGCGGGGATCAAGAGTTAAAGCATTCCTGCTGGGTGTCCTTCTGACATTTGTCTAAAAATCTACAATAAAGAGTCCATCACAATCTAAGGCTGTTCATTCTGCTATCTGAGAGCTCCTCCTGTCAGGAAGTTGTTCTTACTAGTATGTCATTAGAAACACCCTTCTTGTAATTAGAACCCATTGGTTCAAGCTCTTCATTTGGAGTAGGAATAAAAAAGTTTGCTCTACCTGACATAGAAAGCCCTTCAGATATCTAAAGCTGGCTGTCCTTATCACCTCTCTCTTATTTCTTATCCATGACTATGGATGCCATTATTCTTCATAGGGCTTCTCTTCAGGACCATTTACCATCTTCTTTCAGCCATGTTTGAATTGGGCTTTATCCTTCTTCAGTTATGGTTGCCAGCATTGGACACAAGCCTCAAGTTAGGCCTCCTTAAAGCAGAACAGACAAATACTATTAATTCCCTTGTTTGCATTTCTATTAGAATTCTATTAGATAGTTTTTGCTGCCATGTCACCGTGTTGACTCAGGTTCAAATTGTGGTCCAGCTAGCACCCATTATTTGTGCATCTGATTTTTCCTGCTAAAATGTAGCACTTCTCTTTTATCCTTCTTGAAATATCCTGCCCGTTGTGTTGCCAGTGGGAGGGAAAGGATATGCCTCATGGTGGCTCCCAATTAACAAGTCCTTTGCTTGGTTTCGAGGTTGTGTGCCAAGCCCCAACTCCACCCCCATTCTGGTACACAATGAATAAGCAAAGCAAGGATTCTTGAATAAGCAGTTATTATGGGGTGTGGTGGCTCAGTGGACTAAGGTTTCTGAAAACTGTTGGCTGCAAAGTTGGCAGCTCGGCGGTTCGAATCCCGGGTGCCACGCAGCGGAGCGAGCTCCCATTGATGACCCCAGCTTCTGCTAACCTAGCAGAGCAAAAGCATGTAAATCCAAGTAGATAAATAGGTACCGCCATAAAAAACAGGAAGGTAAAACAGTGTTTCCTTGCAGCCATACCGGCCACATGGCCATGGACTTGCACAACACTGGCTCTTTCGTCTTGAATACAGAGATGAGCACCACCCTAGAGCCAGACACGACTAAGGACCTTTTTACACGACCCCTAAACTCCACCGAAAATGGCTACCAGCTCCAGAGCTTAAAATTGTTTACCCACCAGCTCCGGAGTTTACTGAAAATTAAGTGCGACCATGCCCACCTAAGCGGGTCCCAGCGCACTTTTCTTGTACCTGCTCTCCAATGGTGAAAAATCTTGATGCGGATGTGCCGGGCTCTCCTCGCTTCTTTTTGTTGTTGTTTTTTGCCTCCTGCCGCTTTAAGAGAAGGAACCAGGAAGTGATGGGGCTCCGGGAGGTAAGCCTTTATTCTTTTGTCCCTTTTTTTCTCCCTCCCCTCACACAGCCAGCAGCCAGGAAGTGCGGAGGGGTGGGGACGCAGGAAGAGCGACAAACCCCTAAGATCTCTGGTCCGAATTTAAGTGACCAGCGGATCTTAGGGGTCGTGTAAAAGCGCCCTAGCACACATGTGGGGGGGGGGAGAGACTTTACCTTTTTACCTGCTAAGATGCACCACCTCTTTTCCACTGGAGTAACTACAGAAGATTTCTGGCAATTCTGTTTATTTTGGCCCACTTCTTCAAATGGTTAAACTCACCTTGAATCCAGTCCTCTGGATTGTGCCTTCTGGGGTATTACTAGCTACCTTCATATCTGCAAGGTCCATGTGGCATTTCACTGCAATACTGCCCACAACATGAGGCATACATTTTGAAATCTAAGCGAACAGAAAGGCATACCCCAAAATATGTCCAAATGCACACAATGATCTGATTGATCCTTAAAAATCATGAACCCTGCTTTTAAAACACTCTCAGGCTTTAGTCAATGGGAGAACAAGCATACATTAGGCAAAATTGACAAAGAAATGTACAGATGGGGTGAAAATGTTTACATACCTCAGTGTGGGGAAAACAAAAAATCTTACAAGGAGTAATGATGAATACAAGACTGCCTCTGAAATTCAAATAAATGTAATAAAATGGAAGATTAGAATTTTTGACATCACAAAAAAAGACATAGTGGAACTGAAAAAAGGTGCAGAACAGAGCAACTAAAATGAATACTGGGCTAGGGCACCTCCCTTATGATGAAAGGCTAAAACATTTGGGGCTCTTTAGTCTGGAAAAAAGGTGCCTGAATGGGGAGATGATTGAGATGTACAAAATAATGCAGGGAATGAGTAAAGTGGATAGAGGGACGCTCTTCTCCCTCACACAAAATACCAGAACTAGGGGACATCCACTCAAACTGAGGGCTGGGAGAGTAAGAACAGACAAAAGAAAATATTTTTTTCACCCAGCGTGTTGTTAGTCTGTGCAACTCCCTGCCAGAGCATGTTGTGATGGCATCTGGCCTGGATGCCTTCAAAAGAGGATTGGACAGATTCCTGGAGGAAAAGTCCATCACATCCATGACGAAGATGTGTAAACTCCAGGCCAAAACCCAGTGTACTTCAAGGGCCAGATGCAGGGGAGTGGTATCAGGAGACAGATATCTAGTCTCTCACATTCCCAGACGCATCTGATGGGGCCACTGTGAGATACAGGAAGCTGGACTAGATGGGCCTTTGGCCTGATCCAGCATGGCTCTTCTTATGTTCTTATGGTTCAGGTGCCAGCCTTCTCTTCTGCTTGCTGAAAGGGCAAAAGCAGGAGAGCAATTCAGTCACTAAGGTATGGATTGCTACTAAGTATTCTTGAACTGTAGGGTCCCTTGCCAGTCCCTCTTCCCCTCCCATGCTTTGAACGACAACTCCCATCATTCATAGCTAGGAAGACCAATAATTAGAAACTATGGGAAAGGGAGTATTCAGTTTTGGGGCCACACCACCTCAGAGGAGAATGATGTGGGCCATTTCTCCCTGAGTGTCTAAAATGTCAAACCATGGGCTGTTGCTATGGTTACTTTAACAAGCTTCCCAGAGCTTGGACGTTTAAAATCCTAGACATTCAAGATGCTGTTTCTGCATTAACCTCCAGTTCCATAAGCCTAATACCGCCTGATCTTTTTTAAAAACCTTGTATACACAAAACTTGAAACCAATCACATGGCAGTCCACTCACATTTTGCTCTTAGACCTTTTATTTTTCTTTCATGGTAGATCTGTGTGACCTTGAGGAGTTGCTTGATCTTTAAGCTGATTAGGAGAGAAAATCACAGCCCCCAAGCAAGATGCCACTCTGTGCTAAGTGTATTTAATACAGGAGATACAGTTTACATGCTTCATTAAGCTATATGTGAAATTACATTAAAACTGCTCCATTAGTACGCCTCCTCTAAACTGCAACCAAGCCCTGTATTTGACAGGAAAATTAATAGCTTCATAAGAACATTGTGATATATGAAATGATCTTCTAATATACTGAAAAATAATCTTTTTAATATGAACTGAAAACATAAATACGACATACATTTCAATGTAAAATTAACTAAACTCTTCTTAATGGATGGAAATTATTTATTAAAATACCAAAATGGAAGTCAATATGGATTACTGAGAAACATTCATTTTTAACACTGCATTGTCAGATTATAATTTGGTTAATGTATCTCAATAATTCATTATGATTTATTCTAGGAAGTTGAATAAACCCCCTTTAAGATTAATTCCCTTCTGCTTTGTGACAGATTATAATTTTATCTATCTTAAATAGCTGTTTATTCAAACTCTTCAAACTCGTCATTATGCATTATTGAGAAAAATTAACAAAATTATAATCTGATGCTATGCAAAAGAAACAAATCATTAATGGATCCATTTTAAGAAATCAATACTAATAAAAAGAACTAAAGACATGTTGTTAAACTGTTTCTTGGCAACAAGGAAGTTATTATATAAAACTGCAATAAATGGCTGACTTCCAAGCTTGCATTTACAAGACTATGGTAGCAGTCATGACAAAACATGAAAAATTGCATTAATCTCCCTTTAAATTTGTGTTGTTCATATGAAAAGACAGAGCACGTTCTGAAGAAAGGTGCTACAGGACCAGACCATTGACCACACTCACTTTCAGCCAAGCTGAAAGGTGTCACCTCAAACAGAAGGTGTTCAAGTGCTGTTCCTATCCAAGATGCTCCAGATCTCTAATCAGTCATAGAATAGTAATCATTCATGGCTCACTCCTTCACACTAACCAAAGTCATCAGCTTTCCCTGAAGGAAAAAGGGGGTGCCATATGCAATGGGAGGAGTTTTTAGATGCAGGGGCACAAAATTTTAAAAACAGAATTAACAAACGCACTCTTGGGTTCCCTTAGTGGCTTAGCCTGACACAAGATTCTGCATCTTGTGTATCCAGATAGCAAGCATCTGTCTACATTTCTGTCGGCCTCCTGTTAGCTTCAAGTATCAAGTAGATGCCTCCAGGAAACCTACAAAGGAGACATGAGTACAAGTCTCATCCCGATTTTCTTTCCTAACAATCATTATTTGGAGTCACGGTGTTCATTTCTTTCAGTGGAAATGAAATCTGAAGAAAACAAGGACAGCTTTATAGCTTTTGTGTCTCCTCTCTGGGACACATTAACCATGACACCCAAATCAAAACCAAAATGGTTGGGATTGGGGAAGAATCTGGAGGAAGTTAAAGAAAATGGTGACCTTAGAAACCCCTGGAGATGCTTTCAAGTGTTTGAGATTTTTTTTAAAAAAAAAGTAGACCAAGAATGCAGTAGGTCTCAATGAAGTTTGGTTCCTTCTGCCTCCTGCTAACCTTCAAAAGAGGGAGGTTGGCTTGGAGCTCTGTGGAACAAGGGGAGGTGAAGAGCAGCTGATACACAGGGCTAGAATATAACAATTTAACTTTAAAAAGTGGCTAGAAAGTCCGGATCAATAATCACCAGAATAAGTGAAAAGAATGTGATATCAGCTGTGTTATTCTTTGCCAAGAGGTTTGTTTGTCATGTACACATTTGGAGATAATTTTTAAAAAGAGTCCTTTGATGTGAAAGGAAGGAAACGCAGTGAAGGTGAAAGCATCAATGGGTGAAAACCACATCGAGAAATAATGCAGGGTTGCTCAAAACCAGCTGGCTCTTAGTGCCTTTCAATATGCTTCTCCATACCCCATTCCCAGTTCAGAAATGAAAAGGGTTGTTGGCAGGACCCTGTTGAAGGCATTCATAAACCAAATTGGATGGCACGTTTAGAGTGTTAAATAGTAAAGTGGGGCAATTAGCCCACTCTGCAATTAAAAAATGAGCAGTAAATAGATCTGGCTCCTTTCCGAGGCTTTTCTCTCAACAGGTCTCTGAAGTTTAAGCAAGCACCTGCAAGCTTTATCTGCCACCAAGGCCCAAGCAACACTTCTCTCTATGGCTATGATAAATCCACAAAAGTGAAGAGTTCAAAGTATCTGTCCTCTATAGAAGCATTTTTCAACATCAGCTTTTGGAACTTCAAGAACCAGAAAGGTGGGGGATTTTTAAGAAACAGAAACATGTTTCCTCTCCAAAATATCTTTCATCTTCAGATAATAGGGATCACTTGTGAGAGTAGGTGACACATCTCCTTTTGTTTAGCAAACCAAGTGACATCAGCACCATCGAAATCAGATGCCACCAACTTCGGTGGGGGGAAAAAGAGAAGGCAGATCTGAATCTTGTCCTGTTTTGTGTACTTAGGCATTGAAGGTTTCCTTCGTTATAAAAGCAATGGATAATGAAAACATCCGGGGGGGAAATAAACTGAGAAGACAACATCTCAGGAAGGTAAACTATGTTTTTAACATCCTGTAACTCTCCCCCCCCCCTTGGTTTCTATCATTATAGGCAGGCAAGAGAGGTCATACATTGCAGCAGCATATGGCTACAGATCTGGAATACACCAAATTCAGGACCCTGGACAGTACCTCAGAAACAGCCAAGCAGCCGATTTCAGCATCATAGTTTCAGCATCTGCAACATGGGTAGAGCCAAATTACTTCAGCAACTGGCCTTGTTTGGGAGCATATCCACATGAGCTTCAGTCTATCAAGTACTGCTTCTGGCTTTTATAGAGATAATACCTTTACTGCAGTGATTAGCTTCATTGAGGAACAGGGTAAGAATTGAAGGACTGAGGATCTGGTTCAAGAATGGCTCCCAAGGTCTTTGTACTAAGAGCCTGTATTAACTTTGAATCTGAAGTCCAAAGCTTAGCACCAGATGGCAGTGACATTTTCACCCAAATTACACATTTGAATCCAACATGGAGGCCACTATTAAGAGACACTAGTTTTGACTCTGCTTTCTTGTCACACACACACACACACACACACACACACACACACACACACACACACACACACACACACACACACACACACACACACACACACACACGGAGAGTGTGTGTTTGGGGATTTTTAAATGTCTGTTTGCGAATGTTGGGTCTGGTCTCAGGGAGTCTGTGAATTTCATTGCATGTGCATACTGTGTATATACTCACAATGACAATAAATAAAATTCTATTTCTATTTCTATTTTCTATTGCTTCTCCAAGCTTCAGGATCCAAAGCTTTGGCCAATGACTTGTGCTTGGCCATGTAACCAACCAAAATTCACTCTGGCATATCCTCAAATAGCCAGTCAAGCCCTGTACACCAGTAGGACTCCAGCCATTATATATTGCTCCCCCTTAAAATCCACATAGGATGTGATGGGAGATTATTCTTTTCTGATAACCATTACATATATTTTAAACAGGTGACCAGCCCTAAAGCTGCATCTGTGCACTCAAGTGAGCTCTACTGTGATGCAGCATCAAAGGACATCTGAAAATAGGAAGGCTTCTGTTCAATCTTCATCCCTACCATGTCCTCATTTGATGACTACAAAAAGTCCATAGTTACTACTGCCTCCCTACCACTATCACTAGCCCACAATCTTGGGTTAATAATGCTGAACAATTTGTTAGGTTCTTGAGGAGCACAGTAAAGATCAAAAAGCTAGTTTTTAGTTAGCATGTTTCTCTCCTGAGAGATAAAATTTGCACTCCAATATTATTATTTTTGAAGTGGTTTAGCTTCCATCTCTGCCAATCCCTCACAATAGATGGAGAGGATTGGGATAAAATGGTGTGAAGTAACATAGGATGTAGTCATAACAGTCTCCAACAGAGCATGGAGGGCTCTACATTTAAATAATAGTGTTACCTTTGACTTGAGAAACATAGTGGGGTAGAAAGTAGTACAATGTAATCCTACATCTTTCTTTGCAGGCATGGGGCAAAAAGTAGGATAGGCAGTGCAACTACCAGATGGATTTGCAGCTGGCTGACCAATCACACCCAATGTGTGGTCCTCAGTGGAATCACATCTACTTGGAGGGAAGTGTGCAGAACCTCAACGTTCTGTCTTGGGACCAGTGGTCTCCAACATCTTCATAAATGGCATTGATGAGGGGACTGAAGGAGAAATCATCAAATCTGAAGATGACACAAAGCTGAGGAGAAATGCCAATACTTGGAAGATAGACCCAACATTCAGAAGGATCTTGACAGACTTGAACATTGGGCCCTGTCCAACAAGATGCAGTTCAATGGTGAGAAAAGTAAAGTCCTGTACTTAGGCAGGAGAAACTAGATGCACAGGTATCGGATAGGGTACCTGGTTCAACAGTACGACCTGTGAGATGGATTTAAGTGTCCTGGTGGAACACTGTCGAAGGATGAGGCAGCAATGTGCTGCAGCTGCCAAAAAAGCATTCACGGTCCTAGGCTGCATCAAGAGGGGCATAGCATCAAGATCACAGGAAGTGATGGTACCACTCTATACTGCCCCAGTGAGGCCACCTTTGGAATACAGTGTCCAGTTCTGGTCACCACAATACAAACCAGACACATAGGCACTTTAAAAAGTGCAGAGAAGAGCAACTAAGATGATAAGGAGACTGGGGGCTAAATCATATGAGGAGTGACTAAAATAACTAGGCATGAAGAGAAAACTGAGGGGAGACATGATAGCAGTCTTCCAGTACCTGAAGGGTTGCCACAGGGAAGAGGCCATTGGTTTATTCTCAATTGCACTTGAGAGTATGACAAGAACCAATGGGTGGAAACTCATCATAGGGTGAGCCAATCTAGAAATCAGGAGAAATTTCCTGACGGTGACAGCCATTAAACAGTGGAACAGCTTGCGTCCTGATGTTGTGGGGGCACCATCGCTGGAGGTTTTCAAGGAAAGTTTTGACTGCCATCTTTCCAGGATGGTCTGAGGCCTCCTGCCTTGGGCATGGGGTTGGACTACAAGACCTCCGATGTTGCTTTCAACCCTATGATGATTTGATGATATGATTCTATGATTCTCATTTGTCCAACAGGCAGAGTAAAAGAGGCAGACATGGAAACAACAAAACTCGAGGACTGGGCAAGAAACAGAATACATCTGCCCCCTGTGTGGTAGAGACTGCCATTCCCAAATTGGCCTATTTAGTCACACTAGCTGTTGTTTTTAGGATCTCTACTCCAGGCATGATACCATAGTCTTTCGAGACTGAAGGATGCCAAAAATGATTCTATGATATACAGGTATGGAGTAGGACATCCATACCAGTGGAGGATTTGTTCAAGGGGGATACTGAAATCTGAGGAAAAAAGCAAAAAGCTAAATATATAGTATAGTATAGTATTGTGGGTCTTCTTCTTGTTTGTAAGCAGTTATAGTCCTATGTCAGTCCCTAACAGCAGCCAGTTATTTCCACCTGATTCGAAGATGCACTTGATTTTCCACAGATGTCAATCTGGCAACCTACATGACTGTCCAGAGGCAGCTTTGTTGTTAGATGGCATGATTCGACCCCCCTCCCTTTCCTCCCTCCCTTTCCTTCTCATTTGCTCCAAACCAATCCTGCATATCCTTTCAATCATTTTACAAGGCACCTCTGAATGCTGAAATTGAAGTGATAAAGAATCTCACACAGGCAAGATACCAGAATTTAATCTGCCCAAAATGCCTGTGTGCAGTTTTGGAGTAATTCGAAAAGCTCAAATGCCATGCAGATAAAACAGACTGCAAAATGGGACAGGGTTTGACATATGTCACATTCATTAGCATACTTGTCTTTGCACAAGTATAAGTTGCCCTCTTTCTGGACTAGCTGGTTTTTGGGAACCTTGACACAGAAGCAATTCAGAATCCATTTACGGTGTTCCGAAGTCAATGCTCCAGATCTACAGTACTCGACACCCAGTACAAATAAACCACAAGGTAATAAAAGAGCACAAAGCTAGGAAATATTGTAGTTGGCACAACTGAATTCAACAGATCTTAAGACTATTGAAGAAAACAACCCACTGAGAAATCTCAGCATCTCTTCCCTTCATGGAAGTAGCCGGCACAACACAAAATAGCATCTGGAATTATTATCTTCCTACAGAAAAAAAATTGTTGCTCCTCTTCCATGTATTCTGACTTGTTGCCATTGCCATACTTTACAGATTTCCCACAGAGCCTCAAGGAAAACAGAAATCTTCAAATGTTTGCTGGTGGTAAACCCTCTCACTTCAAAACCTTCCAGGCTAATCTGGAATTCCATGCACACATAAGAATGCCGACTCTGTATTTCTGCTGCTAATGCAGCTGAAAGGAGGGGGAACCATCTCCCCCTCCTGCGTTCAGGAGGCAAGGAAAGCAGACAATGCAGATGCCTTGTGGCTTGCTAGCGTAGCAGCAGGAATGAATAATGATCACGTACCATCAAGTCCATTCTGATTTATGGTGATCCTGTTAAAGATTTTTTCCAGGTACAAAATACTCAGAAGGGGTTGTTTGCCATTCTGTTTTTCCGAGGGTGTCCAGGGACTGCGTAGGTTGCTGAAGGCCACACCAACCTGTCCACTTTGCAAGCCAGAGTGCAACGTTGGTAGATGTATGCAGCTGGATAGGAATTTTAGGCCTGGAGTGGTTACTTATTGAGCAAAAAGGACCCAGGTAATTTCATATCCCCTACGCTATTCTGATTCTCACAGGGTCCAAGGGGTAGATCATGGGTGGTGTCATGATAATGAGCTCACAATTTTGCAGGTAATGTGGGGAGATGGAGGCGTAGCCAGGATTTGGAGCACGTGGGGACAAATTTCCTTTTTGCACACTTCCGGCCAAACCCTGCAGACGTGGGGTGTGTGTGTGCATGCATGCACACGGGTGGATAGGCGGGCAGGCGGATGGGCGTGTGTGTGTGTGTGTGTGTGTGTGTGTGTGTGTGTGTGTGTGTGTGTGTGTGTGTGTGTGTGTGTGTGTGTGTGCATGCGCGTGTGCCTTACACCTCTCCCACCAAGGTGAGGAAGAGGAGGAGGAAGGTGCTACGGCCACTGCATTCCTGCCTGCCTGTCTGCTTCTCCACTCGCCAAGCACGTGGCAGTAGAGGTGGCGGAGGGGGTGCCATCGCCAAGCTTCAGGGGAAAGGAGGACTGCCAAGCTTCAGGGGAAAGGAAGACTTCTGCCCCCCTAGATACGCCCTGTGGGGAGAGGGTGGTAGCAGTGAGCCCCACAGGGTGCCAAGAGACTTGTGGTGCACTGGTTAAACTGCTACAGTGCAGCCACAACTCTGCACACGACCTGGGGTTCTATTTCAGGTTGCAGGCTCAAAGTTCACTCAGCCTTCCATCTTTCCGAGGTTGGTCACAGAATCATAGAGTTGAAAGAGACCTCAAGGGCCATCCAGTCCAACCTGCCATGCAAGAACCCCCATCACAGTATTTCCGACAGATGGCCATTCAGCCTCTGCTTAAAAACCTCCAAGGAAGGAGACTGCTGAACAGCTCTAACTGTCATGAAGGTCTTCCTAATGTTCAAATGGAATCTCTTTTCCTGTGGTTTGAGACCATTGCCCCAAGACCTAGTCTCTGAAGCCATGGAAAACAAATCTGTTCCCTCTTCAAGGTGACATCCTTTCAAATATTTTAACATATCTATCATATCCCCTCTCAACCATCTTTTTGAAAGGTTAAACATTCCCAGCTCATGGTACTCCAGGTGGGGTCTGACCAGAGCTTGCTGGAGGAGGGGGCAATGTGTATTCTGCATAACTACTTGCAAACTGCCCAGGGAGTGCTTTAAGAACTATGGAACAGTATATAAACAGCATGCTCTTTTTCCCACTTCTCTTTTTTTCCTTTTCCCATTTGGTGACTGAATCCCCTGAATGGATGCTAAAAATCGTGAGATTTAAGTACATAAGCAGGGCTGGGGTTCTGAGGCTGTCTTGAGATCGGACCGCCCTCAGTTCAAGAGAATTAGGATGGAGACGGACCCATGGATGCCTCCCGCTTGGATCAGGCAAGGCTGAAAATATACAACATGGCCCTGGGGCAGCAGATTCACCTGGTCTAGGCTAGAAAGGGGTCAGGAAGGTTCACCAGATCCTGTACCCAGGATTTCTTGAACTACCTCAAACCCCACTGTAGGTTAGGGGATTAAATAGTTAAAAAAAGTTGAGGCCCAAGTTTGAAACCCATTACATGCATCTTGCCTCTTTATTGACTGGTTGTTTTGGGGACAGGGCAATAGTTAATCACTCATTTTGTCCCTTTGTCAAGGAACTTTGGCTGGTCAGAAGAGTTAGTTCTTAAAGAAAGCACATAGTTTGGGAACAATAATTGCTTGGTCTTATAAATCAAGTACTGCCATGATCTAGACATTAAATAATCAGTTGACAAGTTCCAGACAGTGAAAAACAAAGAGAATGGCAGCGCATTGAATGTGGGCTGAATATAGTAACACTCGCAACCTTTTCTCTTTGAAAATCAGAAGAAAATCAGGGTCTGACTTTTTTTCTGATGCAGAATACAGTGTTTTCAGGTATTTCTTTTATTTTCAAACATGCAATCAGAGTACCTGAAAAATAATTTTGTGTTTTTTTTAAAAACCCTACACAAATCCCCCTCTCCCCAAAGAAGCACAGTAGCTGTTAGGTAGACTCTAGCAGCAATGCATTGTCTTTGCACAATGATGTCTGCCAGGGCATAAGGTCCAGCACATTTCTTCAGGAATAAGTTTTATGTTACACCAACTTGAACAGGATTTCAGACAAGCTGCTGGTGTTTCAAATATACCCATTTGTGGCAACAACTTAATCCCTTCTGAAGCTCAGGAAGAAGCAGAGTTGGGAGCCATGTTAGTTCCCAGAATCCCCCAGGCAGCATGGCCAGTGGCCATCCTCAGCTTTGACGCCTAAAACAAAAAAGAGAACCATCGAATTCAATGGCTGTTAGCAGAAGTCATGGCAGAGAATATTAGCAATTAAGAATGTGGGTTAGGGGGATTGGGAAGCCTTGATTGGGAAGGCACCAAGGGAAAAGGGAAAAGGCAGAACCAAAGGGTCTAAACCAGGGGTGTCCAAACTTTTTGCAAGGACGGCCAGATTTGATGAGGTGAAAATGTGTGGGGGCCAAACATTCAGCCACGTCTGGCCCCCTAGGCTGGACTTTGAACAAGCCTGTAGGACATGCAAGGAGTTGGGGAGGATGCTGCAGCAATGGAGCCAGGGGTGAGTAGGCTGGACAAGAGGCTGGGGGAAGGATCGGCAGAGGCAGGGAGGGCAGGCAAACCATAAAACTGCAAGCTGATGCCTCCGTCCGGTATGGGGAAGGGCCAGCTGTTGGGGATGCATGACAGGCTGAGCCAGCGGGGAGAAGAGGCTGTGGGCCAGTCAAAATTTGAAGATGGGCCGGATTTGCCCCCCGGGCCTGACTTTGGACATACCTGGTCTAAACCTCCTATATTGGGCAGCATACCCCCTGCAGGCCATGTAAACCCCCAGGGACATTCGGGGTGGGTGGGGGTAAAAGCACCTAGGAACTCCAATCTCCCCAGAAAACACAAATTGCTTTGAAGAAGTACAATTGGCTCAGAAAGCTGTTTTATATCCTATTGGGTTTTTGTGTGGCAATCCTGCCACGTTTTAAGGATTTAACAATACTCATACCACCACTTTTGTTTTTCTTTTGTGACCCTAACAGATGCAGTTGGGGGGGATTCAATAAATTAAAAATAATACATTTATTAACAGTTTATTGATTCATTTCCTATTTATTCCTTTTGTTTGATATACATAATTTGTTCACTCATGTCCATAGGCACACGGGCCCTTTTTCTTAAATACCGGATGCATTCCATTCAAGTATATTTTGCCAATTTCCCTAAAGGAGAACACAGAGGGAAAGAAAGGAATAAAGGAGAGAGGGGGGGGAAGGAAGGGAGGGAGGTCATAAAGAAGTGTGCACAGTCAGACATGGGTTTGTTCAGGATGGCATGTATGTACTGGAGCATGACCTCTAACAACTGACTCTGCTGAAATGCAAACAGACGTCTTGTGCGATTTCGTGGTGCTGTCTGGCACAGTTACTTAATTTCTTTTTATCCTCTACTATAGAGTTTGTCAACCAAGCAATGCAAATCATTTCTCTCATTCCCCCCCAAACTCCCAGGATAGCTATTATTTTGGCAAAGTGCTTTTGTTTAAGGGAGGAAATATCTGGAGATTGCTATCCTACGGAGGCTTAGGAGAACTCCGCAACATCTTACAAATTAAGGAGCTCTTCATAAATACATCTGTGATTTCCTTGCCAGTTAATGTACTTTAAACAAAGGCTGTACACTATTGGATATGGCTTAAATTAAAGAGCCAAGGGGATTGGGCTTTGGTGCCATACAAGTGGGACTGATTGCTGCAAATCTCGAGTTATAGCCAATATTGATCAGGATATTGAGCTAAGCATCGGTGTGCCAAAAGGTATACAGGAGAAAAGTGTGATAACCTGAAAGACGAGCTGATGTGTAGGGTCTTGCCTTTATCCCCCAGGTACCTAAGATCCTGGAGGTTGTGTGGTGCTTGTTTCCTTTCGCCCTTGCATCTGGGCACAGAATGGTGCAACCATGGGTTTTCCGGCATTTATCTTGGGGTATTTATATGCTATGGTCTCTTAACTTTTATGGCTATACCCCCTTTTTCTTCTTAGTTCCCATCTTTTCTCCTTCCCTAAAATTGAACCTGGGTACCCCATTTGCTCCTCTTTCTCATACCGCTGGCTGAAGGAGTTCAGAAGCTCCAGTTCAAAGATTCCAAAAAGGAGAGGGGGGCTTTATCCCATTGTAATGATTGCAAACCATGATGGAAATGTGTAATCTCCAGGCTTAAAACCAGGGTACTTCAAGGACCAGATGCAGGGGAGTGGTATCAGGAGACAGATATCTAGTCTCATGCGCTCCCAAACGCATATGGTGGGGCCACTGTGAGATACAGGAAGCTGGACCAGATGGGCCATTGGCCTGATCCAGCATGGCTCTTCTTATGTTCTTATGGTGAGATGCTTATACTATGGGCCACATTGTTGTTGTTGTTTGTTGTCATTGTTGTTTGTTATGTCATTTCAGTCATGACCGACTCTTCATGACCCCATGTCCATGGAGTTTTCATGGCAGGAATACTGGAGTGGCTTGCCAGTTCCTACTCCAGGCGCCTACAGCATTCCCTGGTGGTCTCCCATCCAAGTACTAGCCAAGCCTGACCCTGCTTAGCTTCTGAGGTCAGGCGAGATCAGATGGGCTCAAGGCATATGCTCCTATAAATTCAGTGAAGGAGTCGGCTGAAGAAAAATAACAAGATTATCCATACTATCAGTTTGTAATATTTCAGCTTTCCCAGCATAGTTTCAGAACCTGGAACCAATTCATGTTTTGGACTAAGGCTCCAAAACCCCTTAGTCACCATGGCAACCATGACCTTTCAGAGATGTGGCACCCAAACCTCTGTGTGAATGCCCCCAACAAAAGAGGAACTACCCTTTCCTCAGACAGCAATTCCCAAGAGTTCTAATTATTAGGTATCACAAAATGTGCCTACATGTATTTTTTAGAAGCAAGCCAGCTCACATAGGGACTTGTTAATTAGCAGCAGGAAGCCATTTGCCTTCTACCGAATTAAAAAAGTAACAGGATTTTGGCCTCTGAAGAAACAGATGTAGAGAGGGAGCAAGCCAGCTTGCTTGTATATTTCCATCCCTTCCATTGTGTAAAAAGAGACCTTCTGGGAAGGTGTGTGTAGGTGTCCAAACTTTCCAGGTGATCTTCAACATGGACTCCCAACATTTTGGACCACAGGAAGGGCCTTCATATATGAAGGAGGCTTTCCTCTTCAAAAATTTTCTCTCCATTTGAGGAAAGCGCTGGAAATCTCTGAGGAACTGAGGGGGCTGGTGAGCTTTCCTTTCCCATGTGTTTATTCCATAACACTTGAATCAAGCTCCAAAGTACTCCTCAGATGCCTCCTCTGGAGTTATACGAAAGCCAGGTGGACATGTCAGGAGGGGAGCATGACAATCTTGCCTTCTTCATCGCCATTCTGTCACTGTTCACATTTGGGAGAGCACTTTTCTGAAGAGAGACACCCCCTCAATTTATGGAGATTTGCCACTCAGTTTAGGATGCTGCTTTTCTAAGAACAGGTCAGAAACACTTTTGAACATGTGACCTTCTCCAAGCCAAGCCTGTAAAACTCTAGACATGAGAGGACCTGTGTACCATCAGCAGAGATGTGACCCATTTCTCTTTCAGTTGACCATTGTCAGAAATACAACAGGCGGCCTGGTCAGTGGCCATGTGGGCTGGATAATTCTGGGAGTTGTGGTCTCAAGAGAAACATTTCCCATTCCTACCTATAATAACTGCTGAGCAAAACTCCCTGGTGGACCCACTAAGCCAGCGGTCTCTCTCTCTCTCTCAGCGTTTTGATCTCGGCTGCTCATTCCTCTGACTTCTGATTTTTCAAAGGCAATTATCAGTAGCTCAGCAAACCTCATTAAGGCTTCTTTGGCATGAAAAGCTGGGCTTGCTGATGCATGGATGTTCATTTTCCCTGCCTTCATCCTTCACTTTCTGTCAGTGGCTATATTGGTAAATGCTCTGTCAACAAATTCCCTTCCTTTTTTCTGACTGGGGCCGCCATGCTTTTAAAGGCAGCCGAGCCGCTCACCCATTTCGGAGCCAACATTCTGTTCAGCTGCCTGCACAGATTAAGGAGCTCTTATGAATGGGGAAGGTTCACAGGTCAGTTGCATAAAGAAGGCTGCAGGTAGACTTGGAAAATTACTGCCTGAAATCTTGGAGAGGTGCCATCAGTCTGTGTCGACAACCGTGAGGTACATAGATGACATGGACCAGAAGTCTGGACTGAAGATAAAAGCAGCTTCCTATGTCTGGGTATTCCCTCCCCCCCCTTATGAACATGAATACAATATACAAACACAAAGTACACATATCTTAATTCTTAAAATAACTCAAAATACCTTAGGGAAAAACGCAACTAAAATTGGTGTACCCATTACCCATCGTCAGCAGGGATAAATATTTCCTCAAGAGTTTTCATTATGGCGCTCCCTAAGCCATTAAAAAAAACCACTTTTGTTTGGGTAGATAACCTTCGCCTTTCAATAATACCAAGTTCAGAAAATCTTGCCATGTTTCAACAAAACCCGTTTTCTTTTAACAATCCTTTTTCAAATGTTATATCTTGGCCCAATTTACCATTAACTGCTGTTTCCCAGACTTTCAGTTAATTAAAACGTTTATGTACTTCAGCTTTCAGTTTTTCACAATCACTAATCTAGCTGTCATTACCATATTCCTAATTAACTCTCTCTATGTTTTGTTCAATCACACTGTACTTCAGAAATAAGAAATAATACAATTTAGGGGGAAATAGCTATTATTATTTGTACACTTTTTCCTTTTCTTTAAATAATTCCAAAAATTCAATAGTACTTCAGACTCCCACCATGTCTGGAAATATGTACCTACACTTTGTGCACTCCTGCATTTTATAATGAATTTTGAAATTCATTGTTTCTTTGTTTATATTTATATTTATTTTGAAGCCTAAGTTATCTTTTGTGGCATTTATTGCTGCTTTTTCTTGTCAGCTGCCCAGAGTGGCCTTTGGCCAGATGGATGGCATAGAAATTAAATGAAGAAATAAATCTCCCTCATATTTTAGTGTATCTAGAATCCACAATGTTTAATTTCACATTAATATTTCCATATTAATTTATGATTATTTTCTTTAATTCTGACAGACATGGATTTTAAAATTTCCTTTCTCCTTATACTATTCCACATATTGGTACCTACTGAGACCTTTCCCTCCCCTTTAACACACACAAGTTGTCTGCTGACACCTTCATTTTTCACACTGACAAACACTGACAGACCATTCAATTCCGTCTGATGAGAAAGCGATGGAAAAGTGAAGGATAATCCTTATATAAACTACTTTGAGTCTTTGGATGTGTTTTCCCTGACCTTGTTATCTGCACTTAATTATGTTGGCTTCCCAACAGTAGACAATCACGCGTGCTCACCTAAAAAGGTGCAATATAAGTGTAGATGGAGGACTTTTTAGCAAAATGCAGAATTTGACACAGTTCATTGTAACACATTGGATGGAATCCAAATGGAACATTGTGCCAGCATAATGGCATTGGCATGCATTTCAGCTGTGACATTGACACAAGTGAAAAAATCAACACAGGCCTTTGACATGTGTGTACCAGTGAATATTTATGCCAGCGTCTTAATATTCTGTGATTCACAAATTAGAACTATGCTGGCAAGCTTAACTAACAGGATTTTGGCTTTGCTGTTTAAGGGCAGTGATGGCACAATGACAATTCTTTGATGAATTAATGTAACATGATTACAATTTGGCTGCAAAGTAGAGATGGGCACAAATAGAAAAAAATGACGTTTTGGTTTTTCGTTTTTCATTGTGGGTCCGTTTTGGTTCATTTTTTCGTGAATTTTTTGAAAAAATTTCATTTTGTTTTTTTTCATTTTTCGTTTTTTGTTTTTACCCATTTTTTGCGCGACTTAAAGCATTTCCGCGCGTGGACGTCCCCCAACGCCCCAGACCAGAGGGAAAATGATGCTGACAGAGACACAGTATAGACTAGGCATGCAGGGAGGCTGCAAAGGCAGCGGCGGGCGTTGCCCAGGGTGCAAGGCAGCTGCAGAGTGACTGCACTGCGGGGCAGGGGAGGATACTCACCAATAAATCTCTTCTTTCTCTCCCCTAAGAGCCAGGCTGCAGCCATCAGGAACACAGAGACACACACCTGCCTGGCTGGCCTAAAGTAACAAGTCGCAGAGACAGTAATCCTACCCTAACTCTCACCACAGACTGCAAGGAGGACGGGGGCTGCCAAAGCTTTTTATGCTCTCTGTGGCTGCCACACCTACCCAGTCTGCAACCTGGGCATGCTATTGGTTGACACTGTCCAAGAATTTACATGATCCCATCAGATGGCTTGCATCCATCTTGTGGCTGGAATCCATTTTGTGTCATCCTTAAAGAGAAAAGAAAAAATACATCGCAATGGGAGAAAGACAAAAACAAATGTTTTAAGGACCGCAACCCCCTGGTAGGTAATAATTTCAAATAATTATCACTGCATTTTTACAGATGTCCAGGTCGTTTTAATACCAAAGAAATCAATATTAGGCATCTGGGAGCCATTATGGGTTGATGTCCCCTAACTCCCCTTAAAGGAAAAAAATACAGTGATCTGAGAAAAGACATAAATGCACATTTTACGTACCCCAACCCCCCTGGTAAGTATTATCAGGCAGAATAAATAATTATCGCTGGGTTTTTACGGATATTCAGGGTGTTTTTTAACATTTAAAAACAGCTAATTTCATTGTGCATCGCCATTAACAAAAATGAAACGAAACGAACCTAATTTTCGTGGTTCTGTTCGGTTCGTTCCAATTTCATCACAATTTTTGTTATTCATTTCGTTATGTAACAAAACAAATAAAGAATAACAGAATGAATTTTTTTTCATTTCGTGCCCATCTCTACTGCAAAGAGTTATTTGCCCTTATTCGTTACTTCTAAAACAATGGTTTGGGAAGTTATATGGGAACATGTTTTTGTTTTTTTTAAAAATCGTTTCTATTTTTATTATTTTATTTCAAAGGAACAGAATAGTGGCATACGACTACCATGTTACTCTAAAGAAAATGCGGACAAGTCCCAAGCTCCAGTATTCATACACACTCAGCCCTGGATGCCGAGGTCAGCTTCCACTATCACACATTCCCCCCCCCCCAAAAAAAATCCTTATTTTGTTTAAAATTGAAAAGGCCCTTTTTGTCCTCGTGTGACCCTTTTTTAAAAAGAAGAAGAAGAAGGTATGAGATGATGCAGATGTTCTGGAAGACCTCAAATCACAAACACAGCATGATTTTCTGTGTTGTTTTGGGATTTTTTTAAAAAAATTAAATTCTTTGAGAATGTTTGAGCTTCTGGAATTCCAGGGATTGCATGCAACCCAAGTGTCACACATTGCTCGAAATGAATAAATGATGCAATTCCAAAAGTGAGGGTCTCTTTTTAAGCAGCCACAGGTGTCAATGTACAGGTCAGTTAGGCCATGGTGCCAATTAGTTGCTCTGAGTGCATATACCTTTTGTTTTAAATGGGTACGAACGTTGCTCCATGACCTGTGAATCAAATTTCCACTTAGCCTGGGCTACTTCTACTGAAAAATATTTGCTATGTTCAGCACTATTTATGGGCGTTTATACACGACCCCTAAGCTCTGCTGCAAATGGCTCCCAGCTCCGGAGCTTAAAAATGTTTCCACCAGCTCCGCAGCTAACAGAAAATTAAGTGCGACCCCACCCACCTAAGCACGACCCAGCGCGCCTTTCAAGTACCTGCTCTGGGAGAGTGAAAAATTTTGATGCGGAGAGTGCCGGGCTCTCCTCGCTTCTTTTTGTTGTTGTTGTTTTGCCTCCTGCCCCTTTAAGAGGAACCAGGAAGTGACACGGTCGGAGCAACTTCCACCGGCACTCCGGAGGTATGAGTGCATTCTTTTCTCCCTTTTTTTCTCCCTCCCCTCACACAGACAGAACAAGGAAGAATGGGACTTTTTTAAAAAATAAAAAAAAGGTAATGTGAAGCCAAATGGCTACAGTATCATGAAATGCTTTCTTGCATGCTAACTTAAGCCTGATTTGCTGAATGCAACCTGCGGTCTAAGCAGCCCATCATTCAGTAGATCCCTATGGATAACCCAAATTAAGGCATAGGTGCAATAATACTTTCCACTTCATGTTTCCCACCAACTGGCATTAAGAGGACATTGCTCAGAAACTTCAGCACTTTGATTATTAACTGGGGCTGGTTACAGAGATCACATCCACCCAACCGACTGCAGAAGCTCCACTGGCTACTGTTCCATTTTTTGGTACAATTCAAAGTGCTGTTTCTAACCTATTAAGTCCTAAATGGTTGGGGCCCAACTTCCCTCCAGGAGGACATCTCTCTTTATGAGCCGGCTTGAGTGTTAAGATCATCAGGGGAGGCCTTTCTCTTGGTCCTGCTACCTTCACGGGTGGGTTTGGTGGAGACACCAGAGAGGACCTTCTCTGTTGCTGCTCCTAGACTCTGCAACATATTTCCACAGGAAGCCCGACTAGTCCCCATGCAAAGTGCAGGATCGCCAAGTGGAATGCAGGAATCAATTAGCCATGATACAAAAAGCAGGAAATTGGTATCCAGGCTGGCGGGTGGCAATTAATTGGAGATGCAGATAGGCTGTAAATCACCACCCATGCTCATTCACCATCACTCAAGCCAGGGAAAAGCCCTTTTGTGTTTGTGTTTGGGTATGGGGGGAGGGAAGGATGTGTTTGTGTTTGGAGGGAGGGATGGAGGGAAGGGAAACCCTTGAAAGCCACCCGCTGTGCATGCCACTTGCCCAAATGCCAGTTTGTTTGTTCCTCCACCCACCCACCCCCTGCTGGGGCCAACTTTGAAGTTTGAAGTAAAAAAGTGCCTTCTGCTCATGGAGACTGGTAAAAAAACAGCACTGCAGCCTCGGACATGAGGACAATGGTGCACTGTTTGAACCACGTGATTGCTGCAGGGGAAAATACACCTTTTTTAAAAAACGGCTCTTCAGGGATGCGAGATAGGGCTTATAGATTGGTTGGGAGATGCGAAAATGGCAGTGGGAACCTCTGCCTTTTTCCACTGCAAGAATGACTTGGAACCCTTACTACGGACACAGTAGAAAGGTGGCATTATTCATAACACTTCCTGTAGGGATATAATGGGAATATTAATATGCACAGATATTAATGATCCAGCAAGCTTCCTGCAAAGGATTCTGGGGGCGATATTGACACCCTCTCCCGCACGGGAAAGCCCTGGGAGAAGAAAAATAGAGCCCCTGAGATTAATGTGCAGGAAGCAGATGGCTGACTATCTTGTCCTTCCATCAGGGCAAAGCATGGCCATGAGGAACAAACAAAACCATTTATCTTACCCTTACATCATGGTGATAGGGACGGACGAGCACGTCCCAAAATCAAAATATATTATAAGCAGATCCAAATATGCTGACAGGGTACAAGGTCAAATTGACCCAGCAAAGCTTGGCATAACAGCTGGGATTTCGCACAACGTCTTACAGTGCGTGGGCACCATTCTCAGCAAATATTTTGTGGTTAGGAAGTAGGAGACAAGATGGCCCATGTTGACACTATCTTATGGTACCGAAGTGTCGTTTTGCTAAGAGCAACATATGGCAGTTAGCCAGTAACAAGGAACCAGCTTTGAACTAGGAACATAGGGTCAAGTCATTCTAGGCCTTGACAGCAAAATGGCCATAAGCCAAAGAACATGAGCTAATGAATAAGCACATGAAAGCACATGTAGGCATGTGTAGAGACGAACGAAATACGTCAGTACACCATGCAAAAGAGTATAAAAACCATGGAGAAGCCATTACTCCTTTGTCCAGGACAGCAGGGCCATCTGGCCATGCTATGCCTTGGATCATTAAGCTAAGATGTCTACTAACCTATTTTCTGTACTGTATTGTTCTGTGTTGTATCTCTATCTGTCTTTAATAAACCTTTTGCTATATAACTAACTCAGCGTGTCAATTTTGATGAACCACCAATGGTGCATTGACAATTTATATTGGTGCATTGGCAATTGATAAACAAACAACCAATACCAATTCTTAAGGTTAAATTTTATCCTTATCAATGGGATGGGATAGCAAGCTGCTGGGGTATCTATCATTTCCATCCCTCGCTAGATGACATGTCCACGTCACAGAAAGCCCTCCCCGGGAGTCCATCAAGCCAATGACAGGCTGACACATAGGATACCACACGATATCTATAACTCCACCTCTTACAGCTAATAAAGGTGTGCCTTGCAGCCTGCTCGGAGAGAAGAGCATGGAGGCCTGACACTGTTGAACCCATCCATACGTGTCCATGTAGGTTATTTCCCTACAACTTCCCATTAGTTATTGGCCGAAATCAACACAAAAGGCATCTTAGTCTTAACAAGGACAAATTAAGCTCCTAAGGAAATCCAGGGAAATGCTATGCTTTCACCAGGCAGGAAAATAGAACTAGAAGAAGAAGGGGTAATAGGAAGTTTGATTGTTATGGCCTTTGAACCCATGTCTACCTATTCCCAGCTGGTGCCAAGCCTCATGGCAGTGGTTAAATGCCTGTATTGCAGCTAAAACTGTGCTCATGACCTGGGGTTTAATCCCAGGTAGCAGGCTCATCACTGACTCAGCCTTCCATCCTTCCGAGGCTGGTAACATGAGTACCCTGCTTGCTGGGGGGGCAATGTGTAGCCTGCATACTGTAATTAAAAACTGGAAACCTCCCAGAGACTACTTGAAGTGGTATGGGGCAGTATATATATATTTATTTATTTATTTATTTATTTATTATATTTATACCCCGCTTATCTTCCTTGCGGAACTCTAAGCGGCTTACAGTGAGCGACATGCGCCAAATCGACAAAAAATTGCAATCAAATATAAAACAACAAAACATAAACAGTTAAAAACCCAGGAGCCCCCAGCGGGCCACGTTGGCATCATAAAACCTAAAGATCAAGCGAGCATGAATAAACAACAGCACTAGGCAAATAATCAACTAAGCACAAACATTGGTCGCTTGGTCATAAGAGATGGCGGGGAGGAAAAAGGGGGGGAAAGGAAATAAATTAGTTAGGGCTCGCCAAAGGCCTCTTGAAACAGATAAGTTTTTAAAGCTTTTCGAAAGGCCAGCAGGGACTCTGCAGAGCGCACTTCGCTTGGGATGGAGTTCCAAAGAGAAGGGGCTGCCACCGAGAAAGCCCGGTTCCAGGTGTCCGATTTCCAGGCTTCTCGTGGAGTGGCAAGAACACTTTGCTTTGTATTGCATTTAAAGGCCATGACCATACCAGCAGGCCAGAAGACACACCAGGAAGGGATCTGATGGTGTCTGTGCAGGGGGCAGAGCATGGATATCATAATTTGTTACCCTTCCTGTTTAGAAGTCTTGGTAACAGTGTAGAAAAGAAGAAAAGGCCACTGGTGAGCCTTCTACAAGGCTGAGAAGCAATGTAAGACCTGGGAAATGTCTTCATTTTTCATGCAAAGGTAAGTCCACAGAAGATGTGAGTCCTAGCACAAATGGTGGCAACCACTGAAGCTGTTGGGAACAACTTGCCACTGTCCTAACTGCACACAAAGCTGTTTCCCTTTTATTCTGGGTTCCCATATTGCCCAATTAACTGGGATGTATCTAGTTTCTGTGCCCAGTTATCTAGACCTATTTCAAGTCTTCCCCACAGAGACAGCCCCATCCTGCCTTTGTGATGTCGCCCAGAACCACTGCTATGACAGCATTAGGATCCATGCCCTGGTCTCGGGTGTTTGAACCCTAACCTCAGTGAATCGGATGTTTTTATTTATTTATTTATTATTAGATTTATACCCCGCCCATCTTCCCATAGGAACTCTGGGTGGCAACTCTGGGTGGCCAGCATGACCACCCTAACAGCACTCCATTCCACTCAGCTTGGGGGAGGCTGAGAAGGGGTCATGGATGAAATCATCATTCTTGCTAGACAGAAAGTCAAAGTACCACAGAGGGATCTTTGGCTCTATTCCATCACGGCACCTATGACCATTTTGCATTTCTTCTCACTGATCCTTTGCATCAAGTCCCCATAATGGGGATGCAGAGATGCCCTTCGTTTTCATCTCTGTCCTTGTACTCCGCATCAAGAAATCCTGAAAAAGATTGTGTAGTAATGATTCCACATAGACACATTATTGGGTTCAACAAAGCCAGGCCTCATGCAGCAACAGCTTCCTCTCCAGCATGAGTGCAAGGCTCTTTTATTAGTTGCAAAGGCAGGGCATCAGAGGTGGGGCGAGGGTCTACATGGCAGGGTGGTATAGGCTGATGAATTCCTGGGAAGGCTTATCTGATGTAGCAGGGTCTTGATGAATGAGTACAGACAGCTTGTTGTTTCTCTACATACCATCCCATGACCTTGCTGGCTTAATGTGGGGGGGGGGGGAGAGAGAGATAAGAACAAGCCTGGTTTCCTGAGTATGAGGCCCCAAGGAATCCACTGTCCTCTCATCCAGGGTTTCCCCACACAGATGGAGGTTCAAGGCTTCCCAACAGGCCTTGCCCATGAAGCCGGCTGGGGTGCTTTTTAATCTCCCCAAAGGGGATATCTCTATAAGATTGTATGAAGACTTAGACTTCTTCGGACCAGCTTGGAAATGAATGGCAATTTAAACACTGGCAAGGAATGGGAGACGAGAAAGGAACCAAGCTTGTAAGGATGCACATGCTCTCCAAAGATGCTGGTATTCTATATTTTCAGTGCCTACAGTGCTGTAAATAATGAAATACATGAAGGAAACCAGACCGGATCATCTAATATGCCCATTCTACCACAGCTTCTGCTGTTGCTGCTGCTGAGGCTGTTTCCCTTTTTCTGTAGGCATCAAGCAGGGCATTGGCAATCTTATTTTCACAAGTGATGAAAGTCCAGGATTGTCTTTACAAAGGACACAGATGCATCAGAAAAGAAAGAGAAAACCATGTATTCTCCTTTGTGTTTCATTCTCAAAAGCGCAAGGCAGGTAAGGTTGAAATATAAGCCATTTATCTGTGCAAAGCATTTGCCCCAAAACTTTAACTGACTCAGCACAATTAGGCTGCTGACAATAGCTCTTAAAATCCAGGGTTAATTATTCTTGTTGCTACTTGATATGGCAGACTTCAGCTCTGCAAAATTTCTCCTCCTTGTGTCCAAATACGTTATGGATTGAAAGATGACGATAAGACACTTGTGTAGTTGTGTGTGTGTGTGTGTGTGTGTGTGTGTGTGTGTGTGTGTGTGTGTGTGTGTGTGTGTGTGTGTGTGTGTGTGTGTGTGTGTGTGAATGTGTGTGTGCGTGCATGCATACATGTGTTGCATTCATTTCTAGCTTCTAGTTTATGTTCATTTTCTCTCCAAAATGGTGTGACACACACAGCCCATAACCAACTGAGTACTTAAGAAAGACTGGAGACACTGATTGAAACTGTGCTGCTAGTTTATTAATGTAAAGATCTTCAGAACAAATTCTTAATCTCAATGCTCCACTTATAACAGTAATGTGAGGAGTGACATTGCAGGAAAAATGTGAGGGGAAGTTAGTTAAATACTGTTATTTTATATCCCATTTTTCCTTCCATTGCTTGATTTAGGATATCTGGCTTTGTTCTTTCTTCCTACTTTAAAATGATCACTGAAAGTAACATCTAGAGATAACTGCCAACTGTTATTTATTCCAACATTTAAAATAAATTTTGTTCCTGACGTTACTTTCCCAATGTGTCTTAGTGACCTATGCAATTTTTCCATAAAACAGTAACTCATCATAAGTAACTAGGTAAGTTATAAGTAACATCTTCCAGGCTCTTGGTCAGGCAGGCATAAACCCAAACTAGGCATTAATACAGTCACCACATCATTTGAAGGGTGGGGGGTTGTCTGATGTAATACAAGAAGCCATGTCCTAGCATGAACGTGTTCTTCTTCTGCATTTTGCAGGTTAACTTGTTTTTGATTGGTCAATAAAAGGTAAACCAGGGCTTCATTAACATGGCTGACTATGGCTGAAGGAACTGTGTGCCTGAAGGGAAACTGTGCATTTCCCTTAATGTTTGACATGAACCATGGAGAGCAACTAACCCAACATCACTTAAGGGAGTCTCATGGATCTCTGAAGTCCTTGTTCTGAACATTGCAGTACTTCAAAACCAAAGGAGAGCCCTAGGCTGTTGATTCCACCTTGCTAATAACTCCCATGCAGACCCACAGGCACACCTATGCACAAACATTGACACTAGACATGGGCACGACTTGGTGAAATTCTCGTTTCCGTTTCCATTCCTCGTTTCCGTTACGCAACGGAAACGGTAACGACAATTAAGCCGTCAGAACTCGAAATCGAACCGATAAAAGAAAAATTGGGTCTGATTTGTCATTGTCGTTCATGGCATCGCGGCGATTGCGCGATGCCAAGCGGCACAGAAAAAAAGTTTTTAAAAAAACTGATTCCCGGCCAAAAAAGCAGGCGAAAATATGCCTGCCTGGTGAGGGCACCTACCAGAGGGGTGGTTTCTGGGGGGGGGTCCCCAGCCTCCCCCCTCTCCTGTCCTGGGCTGCTCTGGTGGGGGGCATCCTTGTCGTCTCGCCATGCCTTGCGGTGCGGGGGGATCCAAAATGGCGAGCGCAATATTATTTTTGAAATCGTGGTCCAAAAACCCACCAAAGCACCACACAGAAACATGCAAAAATTAGGTATTTTAACTGCCTGAATTTTTACAGTAGCAGCAGTGGGTTTTTCTTGCAATAAACGTCTGTCTCCAATCCCATTGATTTTATTTTTTTTATTTTTATTTTTATTTTTTTACACCTGCGCAATGATGGGCTGGCCATGGGATGGGACCATGCAAATTTTTGGAGCCATTCCACCAATCGCATGGCCACTTGGCCAGGTTTTGACTGAGACTTCTGGGATGTGCCAGTCGGGCATAAAAAGCCCACTATAACCCTAGCCCTAACCCTAACCCTAACCCTAACCCTAACCCATACGCCAGTACACTGTCCTTCTTAGTGGGTCAGAGGCACCCAGAGGTGCAGCCCACTAACTCACCCTAACCTTACCCGTAATAACCCTAAGCCTAGCCCTTGCACTAACCCCAACCCTAAACCAGATCTGTACTCGCGTTGCACTACACGCAAGTACACTGTCCTTCTTAGTGAGTCAGAGGGCGCCCAGCAGAGGCATTCTTCTCTCACCTCGCTCACCAGTCCAAAGTTCCAAAAAACTCTGTACGCCAGTATGCTGTCCTTCTTAGTGAGCTAGAGGCACCCAAAAGAGGGGTGCCTCTGCCAGTGCCACTTGGTACGCAATGGCTACACGGTCATGTACCCTTCCTTTTCCCTTTGTAGGGGGCCAGAGGAGGCATCCACCCCAGAGAGGTGCCTCCAGGAGCCTGCTAAATGCCTTCCCTTCGTAGCAGGCCAGAGGAGGCACCACCCCAGAGAGATGCCTCCAGGAGCCTGCTACCCTACCCCCCCTAAACCAGTACTAATGACAGATGACAAACGAAATGACAAATTTTTGAAAAATTTCGCGACAAACGGAAACAAGCCGAAACGGGTCGGCTCCGACACACGACAACTCGAAACGGTCATTTTTTCTGGTCGTGCCCATCTCTAATTGACACAAAGAGAGGGAGAAAAATCCAACAAAACATTTAATTTGTTTTCCTTTATTGTACCATGATGCTGTATTCTTTACTTTCCATGGTTTAACATAGACAAATGGGCACCCATCATTATAGAAAACCCATGACAAGAAATTCCACAGCCCATTAAAGGGGAAGAAAGATAGTAACAAGCTTTCCATTAACCAGAATCAATAGCATACACAACCGCAATTTGCTTCAACTGCTTAAGATATATTACACTCCAATGGGGTGTGCTTGAACGGTGGTAGGCTTTATACAGGCTCTGGAAAAACTTGAAAGCTGTGTCTCGTAAGACAGATGCTACAGGGTACAGCTGAGCCAAAATTTCCCAGGAGACTTTGGAAGACTTTGTTTTCTTTTTGTCCAAAGAAAGGCACTTTGCAAACATTTTCTGTGAATATTCTCTACGAATTTTTTGTAAAGGTTGTAATTTCCCCCATATGCATACATGCTCACACACAGAGGATTCTGGAATAATATCAGAGCCAAGGGTCTGTAAAAATGTGGCCTGGCCTGTGATAGCTTGATGGCCAAAGTCAAGCAAACAAATAACATTACCACCCACCTACCCATCTAAGTTTACGGGCATAATATTCAATGTCCAGAGCTTGGAGGCAACTAGCACAGCAGGGACAAGTAACTAAAAATATTTCTTGGGGAACAAGAGTGAGGCCAATTTCTATTTGAAAAGCAACAGTACAAGCAGCTAGAAAGCTACTGTATATACTCGAGTATAAGTTGACCCGAATATAAATTGAGGCCCCTAATTTAACCCCCCAAAACCTGGGGAAACTTATTGACTCAAGTATAAGCCTAAGGTGGAAAATGCAGCAGGGCCTGGCTGCTCCTCCTTTGTGAGCTGGGGGAGGTGTGTGTGATGTTTAAAATGACTTTTAGCCACCGGCCCAAGCACTTGCCTCGGTGGCTAAAAGTCATTTTAAGCATTGCACGCCGCTCCCCCACAATGCGCGGGGGGGGGGGGTCAGGAGAAGCAGCGCACGATGTTTAAAATGACTTTTAGCCACAGACCCAAGCAAGCATGCCTCAGTGGCTAAAAGTACTGACCCGAATGTAAGTTGCGGGCCCCTTTTTTCAGCCCAAAATTAGGGCTGAAAAACTAGACTTATATTCGAGTATATACAGTACTTGGTGGTGAAGCAAGTAGTATTTTGAGTGACTTTCAGAAGTTGTTCCAGAACAGCTATGCGAGGTGTTTTTACGGCCCTTCCGATGTCCTAACAAGAAGTCTTGTGAGGAAAGTGTGAAGCCATTACTGTATATGTGTCTAGGCTGAAGAAAAGGAGTTGTGGACATGGAATAGCTATTTAAAAATTCCAGAAGGGATGTCTCATAGTCAGAGCAAGAGGTCTTCTCTTTGGCCTCAAAGAACAGGAAGAAATCCAATGAGTATGAATCATAGGTGGACAGGATTTGACTGGACATTAAGAGAGGGAACTTCTGGATGGTGAAAAAGCTTTTCTTTTTTTAGCATGGAAGTTTTAACTGAGAGGGCATAGCATGGTCAACTGTTGGGGTTCACCCCAAGGTGTTGGGGAGAACGGGAGCATGAGGCTGCTAACTTGAGGGTGAAAAAGCAGCCCACCTCTGCCTTCTGAGCAGAGGGGAAACAGCCTGTTTCTTAATGAATAGGGTGCTGAGAGACCAAAGAAGTATGCAGGATAGATAAGAAGGATGACCTCAGAAATAAATGTTGACATGCTCTGTCCAGCAGAAGTTCTCCCAAGACCAAAGGCCTCCAGGTATTTTATTGAGTAAAATGCTTACACCATGCTTGCCAGGATTGGTCAAGAGACCTGTTGATGCCTATATGCCATGGCGAAACACAAGCAGAAGTTGGGAAAGAGTGGGGACCCTCCCTTTACAGCTGAGGTCAGCTTGGAACCTAGCCAGGTGAGTGTTCTCCTCAATGAAGCAAAGCTTGGCCCAGCTGCTAGGGAGCAGATTCCCACGGTCAACTGAGGATGTTCTAGGCCTGGATCTAGATTTCCTGCTAGGGTTGTCAGCAAAACAGTACACACATACACACACACAAACACACACGCACATTCCCTGAGATTTCAGAATCAAAACCTTGAGACAAGGGAGTGGGCAATTCTCTGTTGCCACAGAAGCCTTCAACATATGAAGGGAGAACATCACTCCTTCTTGGCCAGTTGAGGTCAATTTTGGAACTGACCGTGAGAAAATCCTGCATCACTTAGGCCCAGTATCCCATTGAAATTGTGGCTAACCAGGGAGATATGAAAACTCAAAGTAGGGAGTGGAGGTGGTAAAAACAAGTGGTAGCAAAAAGAGAGGTGGAAAATCTAGATTGTGCCACAGGCCACTATACTGACTGCACACAACACAGTTCTTCCGGATCCTACGTTGCTGCTCAGACTTGTGGAAGTCTCAATGCCAGCCCACAGAGGTTGGGCTTGTTTCTTGGCTACCATTGGCTGAGCTGATGCTGCCAGGCTCTGAACAAAAAGGAAGGCTTGTGATGCCAGAGCTCCATCCCCTACCTCACTCCAAAGGATACAATGGGTACAAATGCATGTACCTCTCATTCATGTTCCCCGCTGAAAGTTGTCCAATCACCTGGAAACCCAGGGAAAGGCTTTCAGCTAGCACTCTTACCTCTGGCAACCCTATCCCACTCCAAACAAGGGTCTGGAACTCATCACCTCTATCATAATAGTCTTCCAGGCACATTGGACTTCAGCTTCCAGAAGCCTTTATTATTACCCATATCAAAGGGTCACCTGGGAGTTGAAATTCTAACCTTATCAAAGTACCAAAGATTGAAAACCACTGGTCTAAACTGATTTTTCTAGTTGTCGGTCCCCTTGATCAATGATACAAAACAGGACTTGGGAATAGTGTGTTACCGGCTCCCCCTCCTTAAAAGTGTGTGTCAGACATGTTTCTTTTCCTACCAAATCCATAAATCTAAAATAACACAGGGACTGAATGCAGATACTACCATTTGTGCTAGTACAAAGGTCAGTCTGCTACTTCAGTGTTTGTTAAACAGGTAATTGAGCTCCGCCAGCAGCCCTGGAAGACACTTTGTTCAATTTTTTTCATTTTCCAGCATTATCCTCTGTATAAAAGCCTCTTATCTTGCCATTTAAAAGTTCTCTGCAATAAATAAAAACACTGGCTCCTTATTGTTGCAAAGCCTTACTCCGCTTTGATTTCATATACGGTATGCTCATGATTGCATTCTGATTGCTTCTCTGATAGCTGCAGTTTGATACCATTCCAACGTAGGCAGGCCTATGATATGATCCGTACTTTTTTATTATTATTTCATTTTCCCTATTACGCAAAATGAAACTCAAACATTTTCCCTGTTGTTTTTTAAAGGGGGGGGAAGAATGGGAATGAGAAGAAGTCAGGCTACTAGCAGCTGCAGTTTTATCCAGATAACTGTTCATTCTTTCATTGGCTGAATAACAAATAATTGCTTCCCTTTAGTTAGAGGTAAAAAATAAAATAAAATAAACCATATGTACTGTTCTGCCATGTAACTAAAGAAATAACACCAAACCGAGTGTTGGAAAGTAAACTAAGGAAGTGAGATCTTATAATTGGAGGAGAAACCATTAAAACATCAATAGCATAAGCCAAGAAGGGTGCTAAAAATGACAGAGAGGGAAAAAGAACGCCGACTAGGGAGGCAAGGTGTAGACATTTTCCTCTGTTCCATTCACAGAACTTTATAAAATATTTAGACCAACTTAGAATTTCAGCTGGCAAGACAGTTTAGCTGGTAATTGAGGATTCAGTTTGAAAGAAAAGGAGAGTAATAAAAGGAAACCAGTTCTTCAGATGCTCTTTTTAAAAAAGCCTCTTCTTTTGCAAAGAACATAGAAATATAATTTTTCCCCTATTCACATGCAAATCCACTCTTTCAAGGACACAAAAGAGGTACAGCGGGGAAAAATTAAAACATTATAGATTCTAACACCGATGTGATTTCATGCCCAGCCGAACTCCTCTGCTCAGCCTTTGTCTCCACGTTTTAAGGAGACGGCAGATGTTCGCATTCAGCGGGCGACTCAAAAGGAAACGTTTGTGATAATTTCAACTAAATCACATCCGAGGCAAGGTTTTGCCACTGCAGGGAGGGAGGCATGTAAAATATCAGAACAGTGAAGCCCGGCGGGTATGTTTCTCATCTAATATAAAAAGCTAGTTCGGGTTGCCAAGGATATGCAGAGAAACACATGTCCCTTCTCCACCATTTTGAGACTTTTTTTTTGCACCCTGATAAACTAGAGACATCTTGTTATTTTTCTGTGCCTGGTTATTTCTTAGTTACTGACTTGCATGGATTTTACACCCCACCTTCCCTCTAGAGTTCAAGGTGACATAAAAAGCTCTCAGCCCTCCCATTTAATCTAATGGAGTCAGATTTGTAACCCAGCATGCTCTCTGGGGGTTGTTTGACTTGGAGGGACTTCTCTGGCCTGAAGTGATTGTCTGTCCAGCACTAGCCAATCCTTCCTTCCAGCCTTTGATTTCAGAGAGCCCCACCTCTCTGCTGATTGTTTCTTTCTCTCTCTTTCTCTGGTGGTGGCAGGTTGTTTTATCTGCTGGTAATCCATTCAGTTGGTTGCTGAGTATGAGTGGTGCAGTGGTTAAATGCCTGTACTGCAGGTAAAACTGTGCTCACAACCTGAGGTTCAATCCCAGGTAGCAGGCTCAAGGTTGACTCAGCCTTCCATCCTTCTGAGGTAAGTAAAATGAGTACCCAGCTTGCTGGGAGAGGGGGCAATGTGTAGCCTGCATGCTGTAATTAAAACTGTAAACTGCCCAGAGACTACTTGAAGTGGTATGGGGCTGTATATAAGCAGAACACTTTGTTTTTGCTTTTGAGTGCAGTAAAGAAAGCAGCATGCATGTCTGTAGTTTCAAACAACTGTAAGTAAAGACATGTTTTTATTCTTTCTACTTCAAATGCATCAGAGTAAGAATTTGAGATTTTAAGTGCCACTTAATGAGAAGCAGGTGGGCTCTGGGAAACTCATAGCCATTCATTCCTCCCTGTACGTTTTTTATGCATCTAATGTGTACCAAAAGAAATTCTACCAGAAATCAAAATTCTGCAAAATTATCTACATCACAACCCTGTGAGGAAGTTTAGGTTAGGACAGAGTGATTGACTCATGGTCACCCAGGGAATTTCATGAGTGCAGCTAAGTCTCAAACCTGAATCTCCCAAATCCAGATCAACATTCCAGCCCCTGTAATAAACTGTCACTATAATTCTTGCTTTTAGGTATCTATTGTAAAGAGCTGGTGATCTGAATCAGGGTTTGCCAACCCATGAGTCACATGTCACTAGTGTCAATGAGTCCCCCTCCACAGACCTCCAGTGACCCTCTGGACTCAAATGTGATATGGCACATCAGCACAGAGAATTAAGATGGTGTTTACAGGTGTCAGTGCAGTGCAGAGGAATGCAAAGTGTTATTTTGCTAATTGCATTGTAAAGTGCCCAGAGAGTTCTCTAGCACTATGGGACAGTATGTAAGTTGAAGCAACAACAACAACAAACTAGTGAAATATTATTTTATGCCGAGCCCTTACAGTGGCTCCAAATATTGCCAAAGAATGCATCATCTGTAGAGATGGGCACAAACTGAACCACAGACCAAAAACTCCCCATCAAATTGAGCCAGCTTGTGGTCCATTCCACAACCCAGTTCAGGGATCCTGTTTTGCTGAAGCAAAAGGAAGTGCCTAATGTTTCCCCCTTCTGTGCTGAGCATTGCTTTGGCAAAATGGGCTCCTGGTCACTCCTTTCCATTCTCCAGTCACCACTGCCTACCTGCAGTTGCCACTGCCACCAACATCGATGCTATTGTCCGGCTTCATTTCCTGGAGCCGTCCCACTGTCTCTGTGCATGCACCTGTCTATCAATTGAGCAGTGGGTGCATGCACAAAAGCAGTGCCCAATTTCCCAGCAAAACCCAAAACAAACCATGAACTGGTTCATGGGGTGGGGGTTTGTAATGGGTAACCACGAACCACCAGCTTTCCAGTCCATGTCTATCTCTAATCCACTCTTAAACAAAAGGGTGCTTTTCAAATTTTAAATTCCATTTCTTTTGAGATTTTTCTTGCTCTAAAAGAATGCAACCCTTTCGTGCTGATTTTTTTCAGAGACGTAGTACAAGAATGGCGATCACAATGGACCCCAGCCACATGTTCAAAAACAGAAAATAACACTCTGTGTAACTTGCCTGAAATGTGTACCTAAATTCATATTCTGTCCCTTTTCTAAGTTCATATTCAGGGCAGGGGCAGGTCCATGGTCCCAGCTGAGGGGTGCTTCACTTCAAAACTTCAGGCTGAAGTATCCAGGGCTGCTGTCCCTCGACCACTTAAAAATGCTTCTGTCTGCTTGCAGATGCGGTTAATAAAATTGTGTCCCCACAACCAGCGGACTTTAAAGGGGGGGTTGCAACCACGCCCACTTAAGCGTGACCCAGAGAGTTTTGCAAGTACCTGGTCTCGAGGTGGTACAAAGCTTGTCTCAGTTCTGATGCGGATTCAGGAACAGTGTTTTCAACCATGTGATCATTCCAGGGGGGAATCTGCATTTTACTATGATCCAGATTTTCTGGCCATGGAATAGCAGCCCAGCTGTTCTCTGATTGCTGGCTGCCTAGGGTACAAGCAGGTGCATAAACGTCTTCCCTTTGAGATCATACCAGCTCTCTCCCTGAGAAGATGAAGTCATGAAAGCCTGAGTTGCATCAAGAGCAGGCATAGCCAGGTGCCTCCTGAGGTCCCACATCCTAGCAGTACTCAAGAGCTTCCTAGATGGGCTCCTCTCCTTCACCTCTGCAACCGCCTTGTTCACCTGAGCATCATCCCTATAGAGATGTCTCCTTGGGGCAGAGACGGTACCCCAGCTGCCTGTGTGAATTGAGGCCTTTGGGAATCATTAAACCTCTCCATCTGAGCAGGGAGGCTCCAGATGAAAGAAAATGAATTCCATAGCCATATGCTCAGGAAGTCAGCTTGGTATGTATCTCTCACCGCATATCAGCCAGGAAGCCTGTGAGATGGTTTGTAGGAAAAAACAAGCTGGCTGTGGATCACTCAGATAAGGTTGCACATCCCAGCTACGTGACCAGCCCAGGACCCTGCCACTCTAAGATAAGGCACCCCAGGAATTCACCAGCCTACTCGACCCCTGGCACGTAGGCCCAGTCTCCACCCCTCGTGATGCTTTGTCATTGTAGCCAACAAAGCCTTGCACCCAGGCTAGCAGAAGAGAAGCTGCTGCATGGGGCTGTCTGCTTGAACCCAAAATGTGTCTATGAGTAGTCATTACTACAGTCCCCTGCTTTATCCTCTGACATGAAACAACACTGGTTGAGAGCAAGTGGCAGCAATTCTGCCTGAGAAGGAGATAAAAACAGCAGCTGGCCAAAAGTAGCAGCATGGAGGGAGGCACTAATAATATTTTCCCCTGGGACCCTCTAAAACCCAGAGCCAACACAGCAGGAAAAAAAGTGATCCTCGATATGGAAAAATCTCTTTCCCTATTTATTTATTATTTGTTTATTTTGAATATTCTTACCCCCACCTTTCTCCTTGGAAAAGGACCCAAGGCGGTTTACAATACTGAAGGGCAATATGCAACTCTGAATATTTAAGACACATTCAAGTTTAAGAACAGTGAATTTCAAGAGGCATCTTGCAACATTAAAAGGCAGTATGAAAGCTAAAAACAGCAGACAAACAATTAAAAGGAAAAAAATTCCATTATGAGAGATGGAAACTAACATGGAAAACACAGGTAGTATTATGAATTCAGTCTAATCAATAATGCATGATAATCCATCATAAATGACATAATAGGTAGTTCATCATTCAGGGAAAGCTGAAGAGAAAGGTCTTTGCCTGCTTCCAGAAAGACAGCAAAGATGGGGCAGTCCTCACCTCTGGTGGGAGGGAGTTCCAAAGTCTGGGAGCAGTGGAGAGTGACAAACTGGATCATAGAAGACCTGTGTTTGAATCTCTGTTCAAACACAGAAATTATGTGAGAAAAGTAAATGCAGCAGGACCTCCTTGTAGCTGGGATCAATATCCACCTATTCACTTATCTCCAGTCTGAAAAATATTAAAATATGTTTTTTAAAGCCTAGAAATAATTTTTAAGATGAAGTTACTTGGCCTGCCCATGAGAGGGAGCCAGAGACTGTGGTATCAATAGTGCTCACCATAGAACTAGATTTCCACAATACCAGAACTAGAGGAAGTCAGAGATCATGCTATATATACAGTACACAGCTATTGCTATTAAAATAGCCTTTGCTATAATCTGCCTTTTTCAGCATATATGGGGGCGGGCAGAACTGTTCCCCTGCAAATGCAGAGGCCCTACTGTATTTTGATAGGTTCAAAGTTTGGAAGCAAATTGTCAGTGATTAAAAGTTTCTTACAAATACAGTTCGCTTAAATCTCAGTGGCAAAGTAAGTTAATAAGTTAGGGTAAGCAGGACATAGCCTCTCCACTCAGGGATCTTATACCCTGGGCAAGCAACTTGTAATGTTTGGATTCGTGGTTTTGACGCTTTTTTTCCAAAGGTATAAATGACTATTTCTGGTATGCCTGACTCATGAGAAAATAAAGTTATTTATACAGTAGGTACTAATTATCTTGCAGCTGTAGCAGACTGATTTTTAAAAGTTGTTTCCAAGATAAGGCCCTGTGAATAGGCCTCCTTATGGGCAGAAGACACTGACTATAAGAGCAATTTCCCAAGACCTGGTTGGCCCAAGAGTCCATCACTGAGCTTGGACCTAAGGCTCCAGGTGTCTGCAGGAGTACAGAGATGGAGCAGTAATATCAGTGCCCCTTATCCTCTTCCTTTGGAAGGTGGTATGGTTTCAAGAGGGAAAACCAATCATCAGTCCTGGCCATAGAGAGAAGGCAGATGCATTCAGGAAGAAGAACCAACTTTGAACATCTCCATCCTCTTCAAATTCACTGTTCTTAAACTTTAGACACCCCCCGGGACCCTCTAAAACCTGGAGCCAACACTGCAGAAAAAAGTGATCCCTCATATGGGAAAATTTCTTACCCTATTTATTTATTATTTATTTATTTTGAATATTTTTACCCTGCCTTTCTCCTTGGAAAAGGACCCAAGGCGGCTTACAATACTGAAGGACAATATGCAACTCTGAATATTTAAGACACATTCAAGTTTAAGCACAGTGAATTTGAAGAGGCATCTGGGGGAGACTCAGGCGGCAAGCTCTGGTAGTCCTACAATATAACTTTTCCATACTTGGCTCTGACACACAATTGCTGTTCCCCGTTAAAGATTCAACGTTGATATGGTTTAGTTCAGCTCCTACTTCTGTCTCTTTCTGTTCTAATCAGTGCTCACTAAAATAGGCTTCTCATAAAGAAAAGACATCTTCTCCTTTTGGGCAGCATATGGCAAAAGGCATACGGAGTGCTAACCCCCAAATGCTTTGGGTGTTGCAATGTTCAGGCTCTGTGCCATTTGTTCCTTGTTGAGTCACATAATAGATGACCTGCTTACAATGCAAATGTAAGATTCCCCCCCAAAAGAGAGGAGAAAAGTTTAAGAAGCACAAAGGGGAGTTTATTTTCCCAACAAGCAGAAAGAATAAAAACATTTGGTTTAATTTGAGCAATGTCCTACCACCTTGAACTTTCTGGTTGTGACTGATTTCAGAAGCCTCCAAGGGCTTGGTCTTGTTAATAGTTATCTGCACAGGCCATTGGGGAACATCAGAGATCTTTAACTAGCATTAGGCAAGGATCCTTCCTGAAATCTTGCATAGGTCCTGCCTGGCAGAGTTGGGAGTATTGGTCGAGCTCAGTGGTCCCCGACCTTGGGTAACCCAAGTGTTCTTGGACTGCAACTTCCAGAAATCCCAGCTAGTGGTGAAGGCTTCTGAGAGTTGCAGTCCAAAACCACCAAGGTTGGAAACCACTGGTGGACCAGATCGCTTCAGTTCTGGATGGCTTTAGAGGCTCTACTGCAACATGAATTCATCTTGTATGAAACTCACAGATAACCCATGAAAACTCACAGATAACCCACTTACAGATAACCCATAAAAATGAAAAATGCATTTTTATGATGTATTAATGGAAGTATGGTCTCCAAATCTCATGAGATGCTAGTTCCTCTCTGTTCCGCACTGGTCAAGCCTCACCTAGAACACCATGTCCAGTTCTGGATGCCACAGTTTAAGAAGGATGCCAGCAAACTGGATTAATTTCAGAGGAGGATAAAAAGGATGGAAGCAAAGCCCTAGGAGGAAAGACTGAGATAACTGAGCATATTTAGCCTTGGGGGGGGGGGGGGAGACTACGGGGAGACATGATAGCACTGTCAAATACTTGAGGGGTATACATACAGAGTGGCTAGATCTCATGAAATTCATGAAACATGGAACACATGAAAGGACCTTCTCAGCTGCTGCACCCAGACTCTGGAACTCCCTCCCACTAGAGGCCAGGACTGCCCCGTGTCTTTCCGTAAACAGGCAAAGACTTTTCTCTTCAGGCAAGGTTTCCCTGAGTGATGGAGTACCTATTATGTGACTTTTATAGGAATCTATCATACATGAACACATAGTCTTTGTGTTTATAGACTTTGTGATTACATCGATACTATGTTTTCAATGTTAGTTTCCCTCACTTATAACTTTACATGGAATTTTACTCTTTTTAACTGCTCTTGTTACCTGGTAGCTTTAATGTAATGTTGCCTTTTGATGCTGTAGGATGTTCCTCAGTTCCCTGTTCTCAATACATGAATACCACCTTGGGTCCTTTTCAAGGAGAAAGGTGGGGTAAAAATACCCTAAAAGTAAATAATAAATAAATACAGCAGAATACATAATAATGGGCTCAAGTTACAGGAATCCAGATTTAGTCTGAATACCAGGGGACAGAACTCTTAAATATTATAGCAGGACAACAATGGAAGCAACCACTACCTCAGAAGGTGGTGAGCGCACCAGTGCTGGAGGTATTCAAGAGAAAACTGGACAAGTTTACCTCAGATCTGGTTTGATTTGGATTCCTGACATGACCAGGGGGTTCTGCTTAATGGCCTTATAGGCCCCTTCTGACACATTTATTTGGATGATTCTATTTCTCTACTTACTTCCATTTAAAACAGGCTTTTGTGCAGTGGATTACCAATCTACACACTGCAGTAAAAAGATATTTGGAGCTGTGCAGTCATTAAAACAAACAAAATCAAAACTAGACTATGGCCATCTTGCCAAGTGAACTTTTAAGAACTCTCTCCTGGCAAATTACATCCCTTGCCATCTTTGGACTTTTATACCTGCTTTGAAAAAGAGGGCTTGTGCTCTCGAAAGCTCAGCAACTTTTTTTAATTTTTCTACTAGCAGCCTATGAAGGTGTCACCCATAGTCTAGTTTTGATTTTGCTAATCTACACAGTACTGGTTCCTAATAACATGAAACCAGACTAAGAGTTTGTTCTTTTATCTCAGCCTTCCCTAGGCTGGGGTCCTTTAGACAGACATCCCCAATCACCACCGCCAGAACCCAAATTACATTTAAATCCCAGTTGATCCACAAATCCCATTTTATCTACAAACCCTAGATTATCCTATTGAGTAACACACACACACACACAGCCTTTTGTTCCATCTCTGCAGCATAAAGAACAGTGACCAATTGGGTTGGCATGAGAGCAAATAAGATAATGAACCATTGGCACCAGTAAGAGATTCCTCCCTTTCCCCTCTGCCAGCAAATGCAAGCTTTAGAAGAGAGCATTTTGTCTCTTCGCGGATAAAAGGGTCAAATCTCAATTCTAACTATCCAGCACTTAGAAAACTACTTTTTGGATTACAGGGCCAAACATGCCCCTCTAGCAACAAGTGCAGTGTCTGTAACACCTCGGAGATTATGGAGATTGTGGTCTAAAAGGATCACTCTTCCAATCATTGCCATACACATAGAGAGAGAGACACACACAGAGAGACAGACAGACAGACACACTTATTGCATTTAAAACAATAACCAAAGCCAAACATTAGAGTTCAAATATAATTGGGCCCCCAAATGCAAATTCTTTTCTTAAGAGTGTGACATCTGAGATCCAGAGGGTTTTAAAATCTCTCTTTCCATCCCTCTTCTGAGTTTATCCTTGCTGTGTGACATCAAACGTTCTTTGTGTTTGCCCAAAACCCTCTGGTCAAAGGCTGCTGCTGGGATTTTTCTGCCTCTGTAGCTTTCTGTGACTTTGGCAGAGTCCCTCTTCAAAAGGCCTGTGATGTGACCATCTGTTTATCCACCCTCAGGAATAGCTTTGCCAGATCAGAAAAAGGGATGGCAACTTTGTGCGGCCAATCACCATGTCGATGTGCTGCATGGAGACAGGGAGACAGACGAGACATTTACATATCGAAACACAAACTCAGCGGTGAGTTAATTGAAGTCGGCAGAAAGGAAGCAGAAAGTGGCAAGCTGTAGATTATCAGCCACAATAAGCTCTCTCACAGAGAGACTGCTAGCTACTGAAGAAGAAATCTGCAGGACTGAGATTTTCCCCACTTGTGCGCTGAATCCAAAGCAGGGGAGTAACGGAATGCAATTGAACATTCATGCAACTGGCCCAGGAATGGGAGAACAACTCTAACGACTGTTGTTCTCCAAATCCAAAACAAGGAATGTTGAGGGCCTTTCCTGGAAAATAAGCAAGGCTGGCCCAAGACATTTTGCTACCTAACGCAGAACTGCCAGTGTTTTGGGAGCAGTATGGTAGCCGCCCGGCGTGAGATCAAAGCACAGGTACTTCTCCGGCCAACTGTCTCTGTCAGATCACTTTCTCCATCCCCTCCGTTCAGCTGGCTTCTGGTTCCGGCCTCCCTTTGCAACCATCCTCCTTTTGAGCCTCACAGATAGTTTTTTTAACATCACCCCAGACTGCTTTTCCCTTTGGATGGGAGAGGAACCTTGTCCTGTTTTGTGCTGCTGTCCAAGGTGCTGCTGGGAGCTGAACTGGGGATAATTTGAAAGCTCATGTGCTACCATTAAATACTACATTTCTAGCAGTTCTGATACAAGTAGCGTCTAATTCACCTTTGCTTCTCTGTAGGGCCCACGTAAGCTATTACAGGTGTGGTCATGCTGGCAATAAGTACTGCTGTAACTGTTCAATCAGTTTTTTCTTAAAAGAACACGCTTTTTAAAATCTTGGTTACATGACACAACTGCAGATTTTTATTTATTTATTTATTTATTTATTTATTTATTTATTTATTTATATAGCTTGTATGCCGCCCACTACCCAAAGGTCTCTGTGTGGCTCACGATCAAAATAAACAATTCAGACAATTAAAACGTCAAATTGCAATAAAATTAAAACAATAAAACAGTTAAATACAATAAATACAATATATTAAAATACTACACTAAAATTGCCATCAGGACCCACAATCATCAGTTTAAAAACTTCTGGAACAGGAATGTTTTTACCTGGTGCCAGAATGTCATCAAAGTTGGCGCCAGGCGGGTCTCGCTTGGGAGGGCATCCCATAATCTGGGGGTAGCTGCCGAAAAGGCCCTGTTCCTACCAGTCATCCCTTTCACCTCTTTGAAGGATGGCTCTTTCAGGAAGGCTCTCTGGCTAGATCTTAATTGGCTTATTGGAATGATTTCTTCCGCCAGAAAAATGATACTTCCCATGGTTTCTACTGGGAAAACTGCTGCCAACTGAGAACTCAAGGGCAGTCTCCTTTAAAAATAAATAAATAAACTGGGGGAGCAGTTGCCCCCAGAAATGCCCACAGTAATTCTGAAACACCTATTAGCTGCAAGGGGCCTCTCACAGGAAGATCCGGGAGCAGCAACATCGAGTGGTTAAGTGAAGAAAACACATAGGAAGAAAGGGGATTCCTGCATAAATTTTTTATATTTCTCCTTTTGTCTTTTTGGGTCTTTGGGGGGGTCTTTTTTTTCATTTTTCCATTTGTGCTCCTTTTTTCGTTTTCTTTATTTTTCCAGTTTTTTATTTTTTATTTTTTATTTCTTATATGGGAAGAAAGTAGATTTTATTAAAATTACTATCTATTTTTCTACTTGGGTTCTATATGGGGGGATTTGGGGGGGGGCTTTTTTTGCTTTTTGCTTTTTGCTTTTTCCATTTTTTTCTTATTTTTCCATTTTCCATTTTATTTTTATTTTTCATTTTTTATTTCTAATCTCTTTATTTTCCCTCTGTTTCCTTTTGTTTTCTTAGTCATTGTTTTTTCCTTTTCCCCTTCCCCTATCCCTCATCCCCTTCCCCCCTCCCCAACCTCCCTTTTTCCTCTTTCTCTCGCTCTCCTTCTCCTTTTTTTTCTCTTTTCTATTTTTTTTCTCTTTTCCCTCTTTCCCTCCTCCTCCCTTTTGACAGTAGGGAAAATGGGCAGTGGGAGAGCGAAGGGAATATTGCAGAGTGAAGTAAATATTGCAGAATTTAGTAGAATTGATAAATGTTTAATGGGGAAAACAAGAGGGTAAATTACTTCAGATTGTATGGATGTGGGAGATCTGGCTGTGTCCCAAGTTGCTGGGAATGGCGCCCCTCTCCCCCTTCGAGTCATTCTGGAGTCCAATGCAGTGTGGATAAAGGAGGGGGTGGTAAGATTGATAATTGTAGGGTGGTGGGGTATGGTTGGGGATAGGGTTAGGGTTATTTCATATTACTGTTTTATCATTGTGTTTTTTATTGAATTTTTCTGTTATATGTATCAGAACAGGATCAAAACAAACAGGTGATTTAAAGGGGGCATGGGGACCAATATAAAAGTAGTTACTTTAAATGTGAAAGGCCTAGGATCTGTTATAAAGAGAAGAAGAATAGAAGCAATACTGAAGAAGAGTAAAGCGGACATTATTTTCCTACAAGAGACTCATCAATCAAGAGATGGGATCAACGAACTCAAGCTACAGAATATCAACATTTATGAGAAAGGGTATGGGACTTCAAAATCTAAAGGAGTTGCAATTTTAATTTCTAAATATTGTGAATTTGTAGTATAAGAAGTAATAAAGGATGACAGGTAGATATTTAATAATCCAGGGTTTATTGGGAAAAGAAGACTATACTCTAGTGAATGTTTATGCACCTAATGTACAGCAAGAAGTTTTTTATGAATCTCTTCTAAAAGAACTGGACAAGGTGAAAAAAGGTTATGTTATTATGGCAGGAGACTTTAATATGGTACTGGACAAAGTAAAGGATAAATCTAACATTAAAAAGGATGATATGAATATTAGAACTACTACTTTGAATAAAGTAATTAAAACTGCAGGTTTAAAGGATATTTGGAGAGAATTAAAGGGAGATGAGAGAAGATATACATATTATTCTTCGGTACATAAAAGTTATTCTAGAATAGACTTTATATTTGTATCCCATAATTTGCTTTCTAAAATAATTGAAACGGAAATTAATACTATAAAAGTAACGGACCATGCTCTAATGGAAATGATAATGAAGGTTAAAATAGATTATAAAGAGGCAAGAAGATGGAGAATGAATTCCAGTATTTTTCAAAATGTAGATGTAATAGAAAGGGTAAAAAATGAATGGTTAGAAACATGGTCCATAAATGAAGCAGCTGGAAGCGAAATGGGATTGATATGGGACACTATGAAGTCAGTTATGAGGGGATTAATTACAAAGGAAATGTGTAAATTCAAAAGATCAAAAGAGGAGAATATTAAAAAGTTAGAAAACGTAATTAAAAACTTGGAGCATAAGTATCTTGTAAATAGAGATAATAGAACGTTTTTAGAACTTCAAGCTAAAAGAAAAGAACTAGATAGTATAGAATTAGACAAAGTTCAGAGGGATTTAATGTATATGAAGAGAAATTATTTTGAATTTAGTAATAAAAATTCTAGATTTTTGGCACGGCTATGTCAAGCTAGAAGAGCAAAAAATGCAATAGGTGCGATTAGAGATAAATTAGGAAAGAAGTGTAGCCTGATGAAAGATAAATTGCAAATATTTCAAGAATTTTATGAAGATTTATATAAGGGAGGTAATGCCTCTAAAGCAGACATAGAAAAATATGTTAAAGAAATTGTTAAAGATAAGATACTAGAGACAGACATGAGAGAATTAGAAAAAAACAATTCAAGAGGAAGAGATTGGAGCAATTATTGATAAGCTAAAAAATGGTAAAACCCCAGGTTGTGATGGATTGGATTCAGATTTTTATAAATTGTTTAAATCAGCATCAGCATCATATAAATTTTATTGCGTGGCTCACAGAGCCATTGCAAAGTGCATCAAGTAAAAACAGTACGATAAAAATATCAATAAAATAACAATACAGATAGGTAAAAAGGGGGCTGAGGGTACAGAGACCTAGATATCAATTTGACTATTAGAAGTAGTTAAAACAACTTTCATTTTAATAAGTAAAGAACAGAACCTTGCCATTCGGAACGTAACAAATTTATCTCTATCACAGAGTAAGATTTTGAGCTTTTCTTCGTCAGATCTACCAGGATATTTTTCTAAGATGAATTTCAAAAGTCTTTCACGATGGATTCCAAATAGTGGGCAATAAAGCACAGCATGTACCAAGTTCTCGACGGATTTATTATCACAAGAGCAGACTCTCGTATGGTATGGGGATTGTGTATAACGGCCCTTTAGATTGGCAAGTGGTAGCATATCAAGACGAGCCCGAGTAAATGCTTTTCTATGTTCAAAGTTCGTCAAATCAGCAAAATAAGATGGGCGATTTAGAGGCTTAGGTGTAATGTTCTTATAAAAAAGGGCTGTTTTTAGAGTGCTGAGCGAACCTATGTCTGTTTGAACACAGAGATCAGATAATCTTTGCTTTAGTAAGCGTTTAGCTGCTGTCAATCCAAGGTGTCTCACATGCTCTTGGGAAGAACCAAGTTTGGCTACTAGATTCAGTACAAAAAATTTCCATGATCCAGAGTTCATCTCCCCATAGGATGATGTTAAAAATTCAGAGCGGGTAATAAACAAGATTTTCAACCAATAATTAATTATTGATTTGTTAATTAGTGTTGTTATTGACATTAATGCCAATTCTAATCTGACTAGTGCAGAAAGAGTTGATGGGGGTACTGCCAACAATAAACGGGCAAATTTATTTTGGGTTGTTTAAATCAGTTTTAGTTCCAAGATTAAAAATACGTTTTAATAGAATCTTACAAGGAGATAAAATACCATTATCTTGGAAATTCATTAACAATTCTTATTCCAAAACCTAATAAGGATGTGATGGACCCTAGCTCATATAGACCTATCTCATTAATAAATCAAGATGCTAAGATTTTTACTGCAATATTAGCGAACAGAATGAATGGGTTCATTTCAAGATATATTAAGGAAGATCAAAATGGGTTTTTAAAGGGAAGACAAATGTCTAATCTAACTAGAAGAGTGCTGAATATTATATATGATATAGAAATGAACAAAGGGAAGGCTGGCATTTTATCATTGGATATATTTAAGGCTTTTGACTGTGTGGAATGGCCAACACTAAAAACAGTGATTGAAAATTGGGGGTTTGGAGTGAAATTTAGATATGTGATAGATCAATTATATTCTGAAAATACATCAGAGATAATAATTAATGACGGGATTTCAAATAGGATATCTCTAGGCCGAGGTACTAGACAAGGTTGTCCCCTCTCCCCAGTTTTATTTTGCTTAATGATCGAAATGTTAGTGGAAAAAATAAGAAATGATGAGTTAATTAGTGGACTAGGTATTGATAACAAAGTAAAGATTAATTTATTTGCAGATGATTCCTTATTGACAATTAAAAACCCACTAGAGAGTATGGACAGACTTAAATATCATTTGGAGAAATTTGAGTCAATATCTGGATTGAGGGTTAATTGGCAGAAATCTCAGGTGATGCTGTTTAATCATAACAAGGAAGAACAAGAAGCGTTTACCCACAACTACGGATGTAAGATAAGTAATTCAATTAAGTATTTAGGTATAGAGAATTAGCAAAGGATACACAGAAACTGAAGGAATTTAATTATAGTAAACTGAAGAAAGAAATTAAGAATAAAATGTTAGAATATTCAAGTTTAAAACTTTCTTGGTTTGGGAAGATTGCATTGATAAAAATGAAAATTTTACCAAAGTTAAATTTTCTTTTTATGATGCTTCCAATACAGCTAAGTAAGGATGACCTTAAATTTTGGCAAGACTTAATTAACAACTATTGTAACAGTGGTAAAAAAAGCTAGAATAAACAAAAAATATTGGTATATGGCTCAGAATAAAGGTGGTATAGGTTTACCGAATGTTAAAAATTATTATTTAGCAAATCAAATAAGGTTTATTGGGGATATTGTGTTTAGTCCAGAAAGATTAATATGGTGGGAAATGGAATCATCGGAAATAAAGGAGGATATTGAAAAATACCTATTCGGCACTACTAAGAAATCAAAGTTAAATGAGATTAACAACCCCTTTCTTAGATCTATGTTAAATGCATGGTATTTGCACAAGAAAAAATTATGTCCCTCAGACTCGCCATTGAGATCTGTAACTGAAATGGAAAATTTCCCTACAAATTTAAAGGTTTTTTAAAAAGTATTTAGGGATAAACAAGTGATTAGATTGAAAGACTGGATAGACAAGATGAGAGGGAAAGAACAAATGAATGAAGTTCTCCAAGGTAGGGATATATCATGGTTCAATTTTATACAATTAAAGAAATGGACTGATACTTGGTTAAAGAAAAATAATAAATGTAGAGAGTACACAAAATATGAACAGCTTTTACTGTTGTACGAGGATACAGAATGAAATGGTAGTAAAAGGTATTGTTAGCAAACTATATAAAATTATTTCGGATTTAGATAATAATAGGGGAGGACCTGGATCGAAATTAATGTGGGAACAAGATATTAAAAAAGAAATAATTGAAGAAGAGTGGGCTAAAATGTGGAGAATGAGAATTCTCAGATCTTTGTCTGTTAGAATAAAGGAAAATTTCTTTAAAATAAGTTTAAGATGGTATATGACGCCAGTGAAATTGAATATAATGAATGTAAACTTTTCTAAGCTTTGTTGGAAATGTGATAATGAGATTGGTACCTTTTATCATTTGTGGTGGGTATGTAAAAAGATACAGAAATTTTGGAAATGTATCTTTAAAGAATTAAGTGATATATTAGAAATGACCATAGAGCCTAAATCTGAAATTGCTTTGTTATCAATATTTGTGGACCATAATTATGATGTTAAAACTAAAGAGTTGATTACAAATTTGTTGACAGCAGCTAGATTAATAATTGCTAGAAATTGGAAATCTAAATATGAACTATGTTTGGAAGAATGGTATAATGAAGTATGGAATATAGCTTTAAATGATAAATTGACCTGCTCTCTCAAGGTTAAAAAAGGAGAGTTAAAAAGAGATATTTTCTATGATATATGGGGTAGATTCATTGAATATGTACTTTTACGGAATAAGGGTAAGGTTTCCGCGCAACAATCGATTCTGTTCTGGAGGGGAGGATGATGAATGTAAATATGAAGAGCGATCCTGTTGGTGAAGGGGTGCACTGTTGTCGAGGTTTGTTCTTCTTTTATGTAATTTGTATATGTTTTTTAAACTAAAATAAAATTTATTAAAAAAAATAAAACAGTTAAATACAATAAATACAATACTACACTAAAATTGCCATCAGGACCCACAATCATCAGTTTAAAAACTTCTGGAACAGGAATGTTTTTACCTGGTGCCAGAATGTCATCAAAGTTAGCGCCAGGCGGGTCTCGCTTGGGAGGGCATCCCATAATCTGGGGGTAGCTGCCGAAAAGGCCCTGTTCCTACCAGTCATCCCTTTCACCTCGTTGAAGGATGGCTCTTTCAGGAAGGCTCTCTGGCTAGATCTTAATTGGTTTATTGGAATGATTTATTCCGCCAGAAAAATGATACTTCCCATGGTTTCCACTGGGAAAACTGCTGCCGAGAACTCAAGGGCAGTCTCCTTTAAAAATAAATAAACTGGATGAGCAGTTGCCCCCAGAGATGCCCACAGTAATTCTGAGACCATGGGATTACCATGTGACTATAAATTGCTTTTATTAACACTGTGGCATCTTGCAAAGTATCCTGCCTAGATGCCCTGAGCACATCCAACCTCGCCTGACCTCAGAAGCCTAAGCAGAGTTGGGCCTGGCTAGTTCTTGGATGGGTGACCCACCAGGGAATACCAGGTGCTTTAGGCACCTGGAGTAGGAATTGGCAAGCCACTCCAGTATTCCTGCCAAGAAAACTCCATGGACATGGGGCCGCGAAGAGTCGGTCACGACTGTAATGACAACAACATATTGCGAAGTATATTGTCAATGTATCCAGGCTCTGTTTTGTTGTTTTTTTAATCTGCCTCTGCAAGAGAACCCGTTGGAATTCATGGGAGCTTATTTGGCTGTAGACATGCCCAGGAAGGATTACACTGTAACCTCCAAACCAACCAGTGTGCCTCCAGTGCTCAAGCAGCTTCCAACAGCTAGAGGAGATGCAGCTCACCAACACAGCATGCTCTCGTCTTCATCATTTCTCAGCATCTTGCAAAAGCCCTTCTATATCAACCTTATGTATCTGTCTTGGGGGATAAATTGCCAGGAAGGAATACAGCTTGCATACATGGGAACAAGCAAATTGCAACACAGGGTGGGGAAACTGTCTCATGAATATTTCAGCCAGTGCTGCCAAGCAGTCTCAGAAGAGAAAACACAGATTCAGAGATTAATCAAACAGAAAACTTCACACTATGTGATGATGGCAGAGATGTTATTACACCCTTCCTGTGAAACATGGGATCTTGTCAAATCTGGCCTGTCTCCACCCAGCTCAATCTAGATACTGGAGGCCATCCTTGCTTCTTCAATATGCATTCTCATCAGGGCTACAGATGAGCCGCAGCAGATGTTTTCCTGATACATAAGGTTGATATATAAGGGTTGTGTTATTAATTCATTACTGGGGGTGGGATTTTTGGATTTTCTGGACTCCAAATGCCATAATTCTTCATTCTGGGAGTTCTACCTACCCTGTAGGCACCTTACAAACACCTGAATGTGATGCACCTGAGACAAAGGCCTAAACAAGAAGGCTTAGTTACATTGAACTTCAGCCAGAATTCTTGCTCAGAAAGAAAGCTCCCATACAGGAACAGGAGGTTTGGGCAGAGCCTGGCTTAATTAAGTCTCAGAGCCTTCTAATTAGGTCTCACCCCCCAGGTGTGTTACATTAAGGTATTTGTAAGGTGTCTGTAAGATAGGCAGAGCTTCCAAAAAGGGGGATTGTGGTATTTTGAGTCCCAAAAATTGGAAGCCCCTCTCCTCCAATCTCTATTAATTACAGTTATGGGGGTGGGGTGAATTGTACCCTGAACATATGGGTAAGATGTATTTATCATGTTCCTTCCTGTTTTGATGGGACCTCTGCCCACCAGTGGCAGAGGTGTCCTGCAGTGAGAATTGGCAGTGAGAACTCAGTGCATCCCCCACCATTTGCCATCTGCCACCCCAAACTCCGACCTTATGGTTGGGCCTGCTGTTGTACCCACAGCCCACAATGCTCATGCACAAATGGTCTGCATGGCCAATGCCAACGGCTGCGGCATTCTACCTAAGCCTTTTGCCTGTACCAGAGTAGTGAGTCACTGCCAAAAAGAAGTAAATGTGGGAAGGCCACTTGACTACAATGATGGACTAGGATGATAATGCTAGAGAACATCCATCATCCTAGTCTATCATCCAAGAGCTTCTTAATGGTCTTGCTGAAGAAATTGAGTCTAGTTTTCTTTTTCTTGTAATGACTTTTCTGCACTGTCATCTCTAGCCTCGCCAGCAGGGGTTCAGGCTTACCTAAAGTGGGTTCAACCAGTCTAGCTTGCAGCAGAGATGAGTCAATATACGACCTGATTTTCCCATGCCCAAGGGCTTGGGTTGTTCTCTTGCACAGTCTGATGCAAATAGGCCTATGGAGATTCTCAGACATCCAAGCTGAGGTTACCTGGGAGTTGAGTCATGGCATAGGCTTGTTAGATGGACAATGGCCTGGTTGCTTCATGGGTGTTGGGAAGGGTTGCATAGGTGTGCATTTCACACACGCCAGGCCATTGTCCACCTAACAAGCCTATTCAGAACAGGATGGGGTGCAAATGTGTGTTTTGGGACACACTGGCCCAGCAAAATGACTAGTAAAATCCAGCTTGCTGTTTGGTGAAGAGATGGACATCTCTAACATGCTGATTGGTCAAATTAGTAGCTACCCTCCTCCCTCCTATCCCAAAATGTTATCAAAGTTAATCATTGCGCATCTTGGGCTTTGTACTAAGCACATATCTGCACTGGATGGGTGACTTTTGAGTACCTCATTCTCTTACTGTTTTTCTGCCTCCACCGCCAGCAAGAGAACATACCTCTAGGTATGATTAGGCCACCCCCCACAACAATGGACCAGATGGTACATAGGGCAAGAGGGTGGCACACATGGGTCCCTTTGGTTTTTTGGACTTTGTCTCACAGAATCCTCAGGAGGCAAGGGCCAGAGGTCAGTATTTCTGGAAGCTTTACACCAGAAACAACTGGAAAACCCAATATAAGGAACCACTGGACCAGATTAACATTTGGTCAGATCAAGACTATGTGCTTCTGTTTTCCATTTCTGGATAGCATTTTTTTCAAGGTGTTTTTTTTTAAGTCTCATTCAACCAACTCTTTAGTTTGGCTGTACTCCAACGGAAAACAGACCATTCCCAACATATATACTCAAGCATGAAAATATATAGAAAAAGGCATCCATCTGTGATCTGTGGTTATGAGGACGGGCACAGGACAGCCCTCGTCATTAGCTCCCTGAAAATGATGCCAGGAGAAATAGAGCTTGCTTAATGATGTCCTGAACTCCTGCAGAAGTCACAAAATAGATCTTTTTTGTAGCAGTTTCAGCTCCTTTTCACAATATTTGTCTAGAGAGGCTCATACGGAAGGCTGTAAGGCTGAAAGGCCCATATAGACATTTAAATGCATAAATTCCTTCTGTGCCAGAAGGTTGCAGAGAACTGAAATGACATTAAACTAATCAATAGCTCTGCTACTCTTTCTGATGGCATGAGTCCCGGCACTTTATGTATTTTTGCAGTCAGAATATGAGTCAGAATGCAGTAAGACATAAAAATGGAAAAAGGGGTTTGGAAGAGGGAGGATTTGCATGAATTAGGGTCTCATAAAATGGTAAACAATGCAGTCAGTGCAATCAGCATCATTAAAGGTGTGTCCTTCTCCGTTTGGGGGACTTTGGCTCTAAGACAGAATTCTGAGAATTCCCGTTCACTGGTCCACCCCAACAGAAGACCCATATATTTTGCTCCCCTGTGCCAGGACCTATTTACAAGGCTGCCTGGCTGTCTTGGACCTTGGTTCCTGTTGAAGGTCTACCACTAACTCTTGCAGGGCTTCTTAGACATCTTAGTCCTTCCAGAGGTCCCCTTTATAAAGCTGAACAGGAAGCAAGAGGCTGACACCCAGGGAGAACAGTGGGAACTTCCTTTTTATACATTTCAACTTTCAACTTTCAATTCACCTTTATTGGCATAAAATATATTAGCAAATGAACAGATATTAGACATGGGCACGGAGCGGCGAAAATCTCGTTTCCGTTTTCGGTTCTCGTTATCGTTACTAACGGGTAACTGTAACGAGAATTACTCTGCTCCAACTCGAACCCGAAGCGAAAAAGAAAAATTGGGTCTGATTTTTCGTCGTCGTTCATGGCATCGCGGCGATCGCGCAATGCCAAGCAGCACAGAAAAAAAGTTTTAAAAATTAAAAAAAAACCGATACCCGGCCAAAAAAGCAGACAAAAATATGCCTGCCTCAGTGAGGGCACCTACCAGAGAGGGGTGGTTTCTGGGGGGGGGGTCCCCTGGCCTTCCCCCCCTCTCCTGTCCTGGGCTGCTGGTACCAGGCTGGGGGGGGGCGTCCTCGTCGTCTCCATTTGCCATGTGGTGGGGGGGATCCAAAATGGCGACCGCAATATTTATTTTTAAATCGTGGTCCAAAAACCCACCAAAGCACCACAGAAACATTTCAAAATTAGGTATTTTAAATGTCTGATTTTTTATAGTAGCAGCAGTGGGTTTTTCTTGCAATAAAACGTCTACATTGATTTTTTTTATTTTTTTTATTTTTTACACCTGCGCAATGATGGGCTGGCCATGGGATGGGACCATGCAAATTTTTGGACCCATTCCACCAATCTCATGGCCAGGTTTTGACTGAGACTTCTGGATGTTCCAGAGGGCATAAAAAGCCCACTAACCCAAACCCTAACCCTAACCCTAACCCTAACCCTAACCCTAACCCTAACCCATACGCCAGTACACTGTCCTTCTTAGTGGGTCAGAGGCACCCAGAGGTGCAGCCCACTAACCCACCCTAACCTTAACCGTAACCCTAAGCCTAGCCCTTACCCTAACCCCAACCCTAGCCCAGATCCGTACGCAAGTACACTTTCCTTCTTAGTGGGTCACAGGAACCCAGAGAGGTGCCTCCCACAGCCCACTATCCCCTACCCCTATCCCATTCCCTAACCTGTACGTCAGTACGCTAGTACGCTCCCCTTCTTAGTGAGTCAGAGGCACCCAGAGAGAGAGAGGTGTCTCTGCCACTTACCCCCCACCCTAACGTAATGTATGGTACGCGGCGGCTTCACGTTACGCTTCCCTTCCCTTCCCTTCTTAGTGGGTCAGACGTCAGAGGCACCCAGAGAGGTGCCTCCCAGAGCCAAACTACCCCAACCCTAACCCTAACCCAACCCAAACGACAAACGACAAATGGAAACGACAAATTTTTGAAAATTATCGCGACAAACGGAAACGAGCCGAAACGGACCCGTCCCGACAATCGAAAACTCGACACGTCATTTTTTCTGGTTGTGCCGATCCCTAACAGATATACTTTGGTGGATTAATATAAATATAAAAGAAGCTGTCTAAAATTACTCTACACTTAAAACGGGTCTAAGCTGGGAAACAGAGTGTTTTTTCTGATAGACCAGTAATAAATATTTAGCCACTGAATCTGTCAAGTGAGGATTTTTATCTGCCAAAAGACGTGCAGCAATAATATCTGTTACTGGTGGTATTTTAGAAATGAAGGCTCCAAGAAATTGTTGTCGGATGGTCTGATGTGCCGGACAACTTATCAGGATATGGAAGATTGAGTCAGGTTCTAACTGGCAGAGCCAACACAACCGACTCTTATAAGGAATTCTACAATATCTGCCGGAAGACACAGCAGAAGGAAAAATATTTAGTCGGGCCAACTTAAAGGCCCGACGCTCCTGTGGATCCAAAAGATTTCTAAAATAATTAGCTCCCTGCTCAAAACTACAAAGTAGACCATGATTTAAAGGGGAGCAAATAGAGTTACTTCCCTCAGTGATATTTTGTCTTTCTATTATCCCAAATTATTTGGCGAATAACATTATATAAATACTTTTCACTACAGACAGACCGATAAGGATTCTAAATCTATTCCCATGGATGCTATTTTGGTGGTGATAATCTGATGCCATTTTGAAGTGTAAGCATCTATCAGGAAGTAAGGCCCAGAGCAGTCTTGAAGATAGACTCTGCTCCAGGGGAGCAAAATGCCTCTGTCTGCTCATGTTCATAGGTGTAGATTTTTTGCACGAAAAGACCTAGAATTCTGCCTGGGGAATTCCTGGAGAATTCTGGGCGATGGGATCTGAAAACATCCAATGACACAAAGCTAGTTGTCAGTAACTACCTTCCTCTCAGAATGCACTTCTAGTATATTTATTATATAGTTACATTAGTTTGCTACCCTGTTAATTTCCATGGCTTCAGTCAACTTCATCCTATGATTTGTAGTCTGGCAAAGTATTTTGAATTCCCTGCTAGAAAGCTCTGGTGCTGTGGCTCATAGGGGTAACTGAAGCGGTCTTTCTCAATTTTTGTCCACCAGATGTTTTAGATGCAACACCCAGCTTCATTGTTTAAAAAGGTCTTCTGCATCTCAGCACGTACAACCTACATGCCAGGGATATGTGATTGTTAGCATCCATCTTTCACGATAAAGTCATCCTAAGTTTCTAATGACACATCAGGACTAATCATGTATCACATGCCAAGCTACAATCTGTAAAGGTAAACCATGATGTATGCAGTTTTCCACTCAGTTGTGGTGGACATATATATCTTCCCTTGCCTTCTCTGAAAACGCAGTTCTAAGCAGTGGCCCCCACAAAAAGCAGAGCAACAGGACTGTTTTCCAACAAATTATTTGGGTGTCTATTAGTTGGAGCCAGAAAGCAATCAAGGTGTAACATGAAGCGCACAAGTGCATAGCTTGTAGAAAATCATGATGGGTGTCCTCAACATTCAGGCTGCCCTTTGCTATGTCAAGTTTGGAATCTCGTTTCCTGTTGGCAATGCAGCCATGACCTTGTGCAGCAAGACCCTGGCAATTTTAATTATGGATCCAGAAGCAATAACTTTCATAAACAGGAGGTTTTTAGAAGAATGTAATAAATGTAACAAGGAGCCTCGTGGCGCAGTGTTTAAATGCCTGTACTGCGGCTAAAACTGTGCTCACGACCTGGGGTTCAATCCCAGGTAGCAGGCTCAAGGATGACTCAGCCTTCCATCCTTCTGAGGTCAGTAAAATGAGTACCCAGCTTGCTGGGGGGAGGGGGAGAGGCAGCAATGTATAGCCTGCATAATTAAATTGTAAACCGCCCCGAGAGTGCTTGTAGTGCTATGGGGCGGTAGCTAAGCAGAACATTTTTGCTTTTGGCTTTAATAAGTCAGTGGGTTAATGAATATATAAATAGGGCTATTAAATAAATGTGCTTATGACCTGAGCCTTACTCAAGACTGTTTTGCTCAGAAACTAGTTCCACAGAGTTCACCTGACACTTATTCCCTGGAATATGTCTTTAGAGTCACATCCAATGTCAGGAAAGATCGGGGAAGAGAACTAGATTTCACCTGCAAAAAAGAGAGAGAGAAAGGCCGAATCAAAAATCTCTGTCCCCCATGTATTCACAAAACACACATTTGCACTTTGGGAAAGTGCTAAAATGATGAAGAGAGGTTGTAACATTCTATCACCTCAGGGATGACAGCTTTTTCACACAGCTACTAATGCTTTTAGGTTGCCGTGTACATTTTCTCGTTTGAGTTGCAATGAGCTTTCCCTGGAGCCTGGGGAAACCATGAGCATCTCACAGAGCTGGCAAAGAATAAAACAACCGTTCCCAACATATGCCCATTAATGGTCGGGCAGAACTTCCTTGTTGAAATCCAGAGGGCCTCTGAAGATCAGAAAGCTTGTGCCTTTGGAGTACAGCTTCCAAAAGCCCCAGGCACTTTGCCATCCCATCTGAGGACTCTGGAATGTGTGCAATACAAACCGAGCAACTTTTCCAGGGTTAGGAAGCTGGAAATAAATAGGGGGAGGAGCAACAATGGAATACTAAAGCATATGTTTTGCATGTAGAGCATCCCAGTTTCATGCTGGAGGTGTTCTTTGCATCTCCCACTACAGTTTATCTGAAATCCTGGTGAGATGCTGCCAGTCAGTGGACAACATTGAGCTAGATAGATCAATAGCCTATTTAAGATTCCTGCATTCCTATTTAAACCAGCCCTTTATTCAGTTTCTTGAAGGCAGCAACATGTTATTTTTAAGAAAAGGCTCATACCATGGTAGAAGAGCAGAGGCTTTATCTCAGAATGTCATCCATTGACTCCTCAGAGCCTCCAGGTTACCTTTTAAAAAGGATTCTTGTCTGAAACCCTTGGTAACTATTAATAGCTAAATGTTCTAGCTCACCCTGAAGCTTGCACTTGTCAGATCTCAGAAGCCAAGCAGGGTTGGACCTGGTTAGTACTTGGATGGGTGACCGCCTGGGAATACCAGGTGCTCTTGGCTAGACGACAGGCCAGCCAAACATCTACAAAAAAGTTGCACCAAAGCAATGGATCTTTCTAGTGGACGCCCACCACCAAGTGGGACAAACGCTGAAGAAAAAGAATTATTATGAGAGGTATGTTTTAGCTCGAGCGTCAGAAACAGCAGGTTGGGGAATAGAAGATACTGTTACTGAATTCCTGCCTGATTAGGCATTTTAGCCTAATCAAACACTGCTCTTTTTAAATTTTAAAGCAGTGGTTCTCAAGCTGTGGGTCCCCAGATGTTCCTGGACTGCAACTCCCAGAAGCCTTCAGCACTCGCTCTGCTGGAAGGGATTTCTGGGAGTTGCAGTCCAGGAACATCTGGGGGCTTTAGTTTAAACCACTGCTTTAAAGTAACTTAGAATGTACAAGTTAGATCAAATATTTCTTTTGCCAGCTGCTAACATCTTCTGAGTTGTGTCATACAGAATTACACCAACTGGATTCCAGCAATAATGTAATGAGTATATCATACCATATATTGTGTAGCCTTTTGCATGTGTTATCTCACCAAGACATATTATAATAGCAGACAAGTAATGTGATGCAGATGGTTAGGAGGATCCAGTTTTTGGTTTTGTGAATTAAAGTGAGCCATCCAAATGTGCACATGAGAGGAAAGAGCTATTGTTTTCAAAAAAATTCTGTAATTAACAAACAGAGGGTCGTTTGCAAATACAATGTGTACGGATAGCCTTCCGCTATTACAGCTGTCTTCCACTCTTAGCCAAATAATGTGCATTTATATTCTTTCTCAGTGTTCTATATCCGCCAACTGATGCTTGTATGAGCTGCATCTAGACTGCAGAAAAAGGCTTGAATGCTGTTAATTCTGCAAACAGTGGCAACAGTAATCATTCCCTAAGTGTCGCTCCTAGAACAATGTGGCAGCTTTGTTTGGCTCCCACACAGTATTCCTTTAAAAGTAAAGACACCATAAACAGCTTGATGAGAAAACAATTGCATTGGAACAAAAGGGGGCGGAGGAATTCAACCAGCAAAGGGAGAGAAAATCAGTATAATGGGAGGAATGAAGAAGGGGATGGAAACAAGGAGATATTAGGAAATGTTGACTTCTTTGCCATCTGTATCCCTCACAGCCCATTCCCTCGGTTTCATCTCTTTGTGCCAGTTCACATCAACGTGTATAATGAGTTGGCTTCTCACTACAAAAGTATTCTATTATTTCTATTGCTCTGCACACATAGTACTATGAATATATATATGCCAGATTTTCCTTATAGGGTTTTCATTTGTTAAAAAAATTAAACTTTAAAAAAAAACCACAAACATGTGCCAAGGCATTAATACGCTTTACTTTCCATCAAAGCACACCTTAAAATACAGCAGCTAATCTTTAAGGTGCCACCATGCCTTTGTCTTCTTTAACATTTTGCTTTAGTTTTACTTTATGTTTCTTGTTTATTTTTAAACAAGGTCTTGCACAAGAGGCTACAGTGGAACTCTTCTGCTGCAGTTTCTTTTGAGGCAGTTTCTTTCAAAGTACAGTGGAACCTTGACTTACGTCATTAATCCGTTCCGGAGGTCTAGACATGTCAAACATGCCTTAAGTCAAATGAACTTTTCCCATAGAAAGTAATGGGAAAGTGGATTAATCCATTCCAGATGATGAAAAAAAAAACCCCGAAAACAGCAATTTAACACAAATTTGACTGGGATAGGAGATTCCCTCTGGGGATGTAAATGAAATGTGGAATTATAGTCCACAAATTATATGCCTCCACTTTTTAATGTTCATAGCAACAATGTCTAACATTTAAGTTTTACTGATTTTTAACCTGACATTCCAAGTTCTGAAGAACCCTATGCTTACCATTAGAGTCTCATAACTGTACAGCTCCCCAAGTAAAATTCTTCCATTGTAGACCAGAATTCTGCAGCCAGCTTTTTTACAAGACGGAGCCGACTGTCTAAAACAGCAAGGCCAGCCCCGAGCTCCCGACCCTTCTCCTCCGGCGGCAACGGTGGCTTCAGCGAGGCCAAGGACCAGTTCCAGGTGCTCGGAGCTGGCCTTGCTGAAGCCACTGCTGCTGGAGGAGAGGAAGAAGGCAGGAGCAGTTTGGAGGCGGCAGCCGCAATGCTGGGTCGTGTCTGCCACCCGATTCTGGGGCCTTGCGCCGGGGCTCCGAGCTGTAAGTCAAGTATGCCAATGCAAGTCAAACAGGCCCCTTCTTGCTGCATGTCAAATATGCCACAAGTCAAGCAGCATGTAAGTCAAGATTCCACTGAATTCATAAATATATGTAGCAAAATGTCTATGAAGCTTCTCAGACATCCAGGTGAGGTTATCTGGAAGCTGAGTCATGGCAACTTTTTTTTATACTTTTTTAATTAAACATAAAAAAGACAAAATAACGATAAACAATTATATAAAAAACAGTAATAGACAAACATGAACAATACAAAGTGCCCCCCACCCCCAAGAAACTGTCCAGTATTCTTGCATCTTCTCTTTCTTCTTCATCTTTTTTTTTCTTTTTTTCAAATAGGCTTCTTAAGGTCCTTTACGCCAGAACTGTGTTGGATTATAAGTTGGTTGTATCCCTTTCCCTTTTAATAGTACATGATCTATAAATTTCCCCCAAACATCATAGAAGATATCTTTTTTCATTTCACCTCGCAAAACTTTTATATTACAAGATAGTTTATCATTTAGTGCTATGTCCCACACTTCCTTATACCATCCAGCAATTTTAAGGTCTGATTTCAGTTTCCAGTTCCTAGCAATAATCAGTCTAGCTCCTGTCATAAGATTTGCTATTAATTCTTTAGTTTTCACATCATATTCATTGATAGATGGTAATGATAACAAAGCAATTTCAGGTACACATTTAATATCAATTTGTAGTATTTCTCTTATCTCCTCAATAATCTTGCCAAAACTTTTGAACTATTTCACATTCCCACCACAAATGAAAATAAGTACCTATCTTTTTTTCGCATTTCCAGCAGAGCTTAGAATATTTTGGATTCATTCTATTCACTCTGACTGGAGTCATATACCATCTTAAAACTAGTTTGAAGTAGTTTTCTTTTATTCTGACTGATAATGACCGTAAAATCCTCAAATTCCAAATTCTTTTCCATTCATCATTATTTATTTATTTCTCTATGTCTTGTTTCCATAACTCTCTTATTGTGTCCTGTTCCCTATTCTCAAATGAATCTTGAATTATTTTATATAATTTACCAACTGCTCCTTTCCTTGTATTTCCTTTCTCTTATTCATATGTTGTCAGAAATTGCTCAAATTTTGTATATCCTCTAAGTTGTATATTTCTCCTAGTACATTCTTTCCTCCAGCTTTCTAACTGGGTGTAATTCAACCAGGACAATTCCTGAGTTTGCAGAATGCGTTTAATTTCTTGTTTTGATGTCATCTTTTTAATCCAGTCTTTTAATCTTGCCACTTTCCTTAATTTAAATAAGTCTCCCAGTTTCTTCATGTTCGTGGGGAAATTTATCTGATCGATCACCGCGCCAAGCGGGGAACCTTCCTGTATCAATTTCTTTCCATACTTTTTCCAAGTGAGCAATAGGGAACTCAGAAGAGGGTTTTTAATTGGGTAACTTTTCCTTTTTTGGGGGAAAATAAACACATATTTATTTATGTCTTCATTTAGCTCCTCTGATTGAAGTTCCCACCATATTAGTTTTTGAGGTTTAAATAGTATTTCCCCCAGGGAACTAAGCTGATTAGCTATGTAGTAAATTCTAAGATTAGGTATGCCTATACCTCCCTCTTTTTGAGATCTGTACCATAAGCTTTTATTTATTCTTGCTTTTTTTCCACCATTGCAGAACCTATTTATAAGATCTTGATAGACTTTAATTTCAATTTCTGTGTATTGAATAGGTAACATTCTAAAAAGAAAATTAATTTTAGGAAGTATTTTCATTTTTACCATTGCTATTCTACCAAACCATGATAAGTTTAATTTGGAGTAATTTTGTAATTTATTTCTAATCTCTTCCTTTATTTTTGTGTAATTTCGTTCTTTCGTTTTGCTGATGTCTTTATGTAAAAGTATCCCTAGGTATTTTATACATTTACAAAATTTCAGTTCGTAATTGGAGATCTCCTCCATGTCTCGATTATCCTGATTGAAGAGCATAATTTCTGATTTCTGCCAGTTGACCCATAATCCGGTTGTTTCACCGAATTCCTTTAGATGTGCTTTTATTCTTAATATATTTTCTACCGGATTTTTTATTGTTAACAAAGCGTCATCCGCAAATAAACTGATTTTTATCTTACCTTCCTTACCCATACCTTTAATAAGTTGGTCCTCCCTTATTGCGTTAGCTAGTAGCTCTATCACTATGCAAAACAGAACTGGCGATAAAGGACATCCCTGTCTTGTTCCTCGGCCTAGGGTAATTTTTCCTGTCATCCCATCGTTGACAATGATTGATGAGGTGCTATGAGAATAGAGTTGGTTTATTACACTTAGAAATTTTTCTCCAAACCCCCATTTCACTAATAAAAGTTTTAATGCAGGCCATTGGACACAGTCAAAGGCTTTAAATAAATCTAGAGACAAAATGCATGCTTTATCCTGTGATCTTCCCATCTCATAAAGAACATTCAAGACTCTTCTTACAGTGTCTGACATTTGTCTGCCTTTGATAAAGCCCGTTTGGTCTTCTTTAATATATTTGTCTATAAATGTGTACATTCTTTTGGCTAGAATTGCTGTAAAAATCTTGGTGTCTTGATTTATAAGTGATATTGGTCTGTAAGATCCAACATCTATTGGATCTTTATTAGGCTTGAGAATTAAAATAAAGGTATGTTTCCAGGAGGAAGGAACTTGCTCGCCCTCCAATATCTCGTTATAAAGCTTCTTTAATTTAGGGATTAACATTGATTTGAATACCTTGTAAAATTCTGGTCCCAATCCGTCATCTCCTGGAGTTTTGGCATTCTTTAGCTTATCTATGACATCCTCTATCTCCTCCTCTTTAATAGCTTTTTCCATTTGAAGCCTGTCTTCCTCCGTTAGTCTTACTTTTAGGTTTTTGCCAATATATTGTTCCATAACTTCCTTGCTACTTCTATTGGCTGTATATAAGTTTTGATAGAATTCTTGAATAGCTTTTAATTTTTCTTTCATTTGAGTAGAGATATTGCCGCTTAAATCCTTTATCCTTCCTATAATGCTTTTTTCTTTCCTTTTCTGTGCTAATTTTGCTAGCATCTTCGAATTTTTATTACTGTATTCGAAAAAGTTTCTTTTCAAATATAGTAAATTTCTTTGGGTTTGTTGTAGATCTATATCTTCTAATTCCCTTTTCCTGGCCTCAATCTGGATTAAGATTTTTTTGTCTTTAGTTAGAAAAAATTGAGATTCAAGGTCTGCTATAGTAGCCTCTATTTTTTTTTATTTTGCTGATCTCGACTTTTTATAATAGCATTTTCTTTTATTATGTAACCTCTGGCCGCTGCCTTCAGAGTGTCCCAAATAACTCCTATTTGACCACCACCTTCTTCATTGATATTCCAGGTTTCTAGCCATTCTCTTTGTATTTTTTGTACTGTATCTGGGGATTGAAAAATTCTAGGGTTTATTCTCCACCTTTTAGCTTCCTTATAATTCTTCTTATTTTCTATTTCAACAGACATTAGAGCATGATCAGAAGTTTTTATCAATTCTATATTTGTATTTACAACTTTAGATAACAAACTTTGTGAGACAAATATAAAATCTATTCTCGAGTAAGCTTTGTGGGCTGATGAGTAAAAAGTAAATTTTCTTTCTTCGCCCTTTAATTCTCTCCAAACATCCTTTAATCCTGTATTTGCGATGAATTTTGTTAAGATTGTATATCTGGCCCTCCAGTCTACCTTCCTAGTCGTTGTTTTGTCTTTTATTTTGTCCATAACCATGTTGAAATCTCCTGCCCAAATCACATGTCCTTTCTGTACCTTTTCTATCTGCTCCCATACCTCTTTGTAAAACAGGTTATGATTAGCATTCGGTGCATAAACGTTTATCAGTGTAAATTGTTCTAGGCCAATTGTGGCCTGAAGAATAATATATCTACCTTCCAAATCTTTCACAGTTTTTTCAACAATACAATCACAGTGCTTTGAAATTAAGATTGCTACCCCCCTTGCTTTAGATGAACCAAAACTTTTCTCATAGATGTTGATGTTGGGTAGTTTCAGTTCGTTTTGACCATCTTTCGCTTGGTGTGTTTCTTGAAGAAAGATGATGTCCGGTTTATTCTTCTTAATTAATGACTCTATTCTCTTTCTCTTCGTGATAGTACCTAGGCCCTTAGCATTCAATGTAGCTAATTTCAACAGTCTACCCATATTTTCATTCTATTATCGATCTGGAATGGTCTCTTTGTGCATATATACAAACAAACATTACATATAATAAAGAAAAAGACAATGATTTCCCAAACCCTACCACCTACATTTATTTTCTGTTCTCCCGTCCTCTTGGCTCTCATACACATCCTGTATGCGCCCTTATAGGAGGGAGGGGGAAGGCACCCGTACACTTCCCGATGGCTAATAATGATTCAGAAGCTCTAAATTAGTGTTAGCACTGTCTAGTCTTGCTTACAATTATATACGTGAAAAGTTGAAAAGAAAGAATGCAATAAAAAAGATAACATGATAATGTGAATCTTAAGATCCTCCTATTCACCTCCTTTCCTCCCTCAGTTCCCCCCCCAAAAAATAGAGGGGAAAAAGAAAGGTATGCTAGAGGAAGGAAAAAGGGATAAGGAACGGGAAGGGAGTGGAGAAATATAGGACGGGCAAGTCAAAACATAGACGAAATAAAACAAAATAGACTAGGAAAGAAGGAAAAAAATAACAGGAGGGAAGGGGAGGGAGAGACAGGGAGAGAGAGAAAGGAGGGGCTGTCTTCTGTAGTGCAGGGCTCTTCAAATCGGTCTCCATTTTGCTTGCCTATTGAAACATTTAAAGAGTTAAAAGGTGACACTGTCTTCACTGCAGACGCTGAATTTGGAGTTCTCTATTCTTCTTCGATTTGAATGTTCCATGCCTTGAGAAGTTGTTCACCTTCTTCCAAGGAATAGATTTTGTGTAGAGTTGGGCCCTTCCACACTTTAAGAAAGATTGGGAATCCCCAGCTATATCTGTAGTTGTTGTTTCTCAGAGCAGTTGTCATAGGTCTCATAGTTTTCCTCCATTCAAAGGTCTCCCTGGAGATATCCTGGTAGACTTGTAGAACTCTTCCCTCACGCTTCAGCAGGTCAGGCTTTGCCCTAAGAGTTGACATCAGTTGTTCTTTCATGGCATAGGAAGTAAATCTAATCAGAATTGGTCTTGTAGTACCTGTCTTCGCACTACCTATATAGTGCATTCTTTCAATATCAGTCTCGGCAAGATGTTGGGGGAGGATAGAATTAAGCCAAACGAGGATTTCTTTCTTCATTTCTTTTTTATCCTGGAGTTCAAAATTAATTAATTTCAGATTAGACCTTCGAGAATAGTCCTCCATATAGATAAGCTTCCGCTGTAAGGCATCAATCTCTTCTTCGTGCGCAGCGATAACACTTTCGTTCTTGGAGGCTAGAGTTTGAACTTGATTGATTTCTCCTGCTAATTTTTTCAGCTCTATGCCGTTATTAGAGACCTGTGTCTGCAGGATCTGTATTTCTTGTAACAGGTCCTTCCTTAGGTCTTTATTCTGTGATTATAAGGACTGGAAACGGTCTTCGATAGTAGAAGTTACATCTTTTAGGGCTGATTTAATAAGGGAGCCAACTTCTGCTTTCAAGTTTTTGAGCTCCTTTGAAAAATCCGGCTGCTGTGCTGGCAGCTTGCCAGAATCAGACACCATTGTGTCAGCTTCAGCAACAGCTTCTGCTCTCTCAAGACGAGCACGTTGATACGTTGCGTCTGAGGGTTTGCGTATCCACTTTTTCAAAGTCGGACCCTTTTTCTTGGCTGGCATGCAGGAAAACCAGGTAAGTAAGCTTTTTTTTCTTTCTAGCCTCAAAGCAAGAAAAACAACATCTCTCACAGTCTCTCACAGTCCGCCTGCCTGGGACGTGACCGGCAGAAAGCGAAAGTAAATCACTGCTTCAGTAATTCATTGTTATCTCTCCCCTTGAAAATACATAGTTTTCAACCTGTCCTCCCCAAAGGTTTATGATTGTTTACTCACGATTTTAGTATCATTTAAAGACAGTATTTCAAGTTTTGTTCTTCTCTTAAGCGGAGCTACTGGATCAAGCAGCCATCTCGTCGTGGGCGGAAGTGCCCCCCGAGTCATGGCAACTTGACTTCTTTTCTTATTGGATCGAAACATTTTGCTACTCATCAGAGTCACTTTGACAGTCTGTTGGTTCACCTGTGAACAATAAATTGGAGGCCTCACCCCACCTTTCCTTAGACTGATGAAGGTACTTGGATGATCTCTCAAAAAATTAAGTCCAGCTGCCATGACTCAACTTCCTGATACATAGCAAACAGAAAGCAGGGGGCTGTTAGGATGACCTGTTTCTCTCTCTCTCTCTCTCTCTCTCTCTCTCTCTCTCTCTCTCTCTCTCTCTCTCTCTCCTTCCTACACACACTCACACATATGGGCACGTGCATCGTGAGTCTAGGGCAGTGCTGGTGAGCCTTCTGCACTCCAGATGTTTTGGACCACAACTCCCAGAATTCCGAGCCTAGATCGCCAATGACAAAGGACTGTGAGAGTTGTGGTCCAAAACATCTGGAGTGCTGAAGATTCACCACCACTGGTCTAGGGCTTCAGCATAAGAGGAGCAGAGGGTATGATCTGACCCTCTGCTACAGCGTAAGAAGCTAAGTCAGGATGGGCTAGCTGCAGGTAGCCCTACTTGGACTAGTGTCTATAGAACACAAGGAAAGAAGGCAGTTTATGTGCTGTGATCAGAAGGAGGAGCATGATATTATTAGATGCAGGTAGCTGATTTTGCACCAGACTAGTGCCCATGCACATTTCCCAGCGGAAGCTAGTGTCTCTAGTTCTGTGTGGGTATTCGATTCCTTCCAGTTTTAGTCCAAACTTTAAGGCAACTGACCCTCTTTGAGGTTCAGCAGCTTGGATAGACCCTGTGTAGTTTAGAATAAAACCTGGGTAGTTCATCACCCCAAGGAAATAGGAGTCACGACTCTCTCCCACAGACTTCTATCTGCTCAAATAATTTCTGGTTATTTGTGTGGCAAAAAAAATTAAGGAGCACATTTAAGGAAACTGTTGAAGTGAAGGCAAAACCTGTCTTGCACTTCTGAAGTTAGAAGGCCTGGTTCTCACTAACAGAGATCCCGCATATAGTGGAATCTGTAAGATGCATAAATGCACTCTACACCACTCGGCCTGGCAAGGTCCATACAATATGCAAGCTATCTTTTTATATATATACACACACTTGAGTGGTAACAGCGGGCACTTTGCTAGCATAAAATGAAAAGCTTTTCTTCCACTTTGGGTAAATGGCCGTGTAGACATTTGCCACCCACATAAATTTATATGCAGTTTAAATACAGCAAGTTCCAAGTAAATCTTCCATTTAATGGACACAGAAAATGAGAAATTACGTGGGGGGGATCCAGATTTCAGCACACGGGCTTAAGAGAAAGTTTTAGAAGACTAGACACTGTTATATAAGCTTAATTTCTAATAGTACAGAAGATTTGAATGTTCAGTAGAATAAAACCAGAAATAATGGTTCTCATTTGTCTCTTTCAGTCCTGAAATATATTGAATTGCAGTCTGGATAACTGCTCAGTTGCCCACATTTTCTCTTTGTGCTCTTGGAGGTGGCAACCCAAACAGTTTTGCAAAATCTATGTTATATCTTCTTCACCAAATTCTTAACCTGCTGGTTCAATGATGCTTAATAACGGCTACCAAATTATATCTGGATATTGCAGGCACTGTGTTGCGAACTCACATTCTTCTGGGGCAATGCATAGAAATAATTCGCATGACTATCAATTACATGGAGACAACATTTGGGATTTTGAAGCCCCATGATTGGGGCTCAACTCGACAATACATGTGGTCCATTCCAACTCTGTGGAACTGGAAAAGGTGCAGAAGAGAGCGACTAAAATGATTACTGGACTGGAGGACCTCCCTTATGAGGAAAGGCTAAAACATTTGGGCCTCTTTAGTCTGGAAAAAAGGCGCCTGAGGGGGGATATGATTGAGACGTACAAAATAATGCAGGGCATGAGTAAAGTGGATAGAGGGACACTCTTCTCCCTCTCACAAAATACCAGAACTAGGGGACATACACTCAAATTGTGGGCTGGGAGAGTAAGAACAGACAAAAGAAAATATTTTTTCACCCAGCACGTTGTTAGTCTGTGGAACTCCCTGCCACAGGAGGTGGTGATGGCATCTGGCCTGGATGCCTTCAAAAGGGGATTCGACAGATTCCTGGAGGAAAAGTCCATCACAGGTTACAAACCATGATGGAGATGTGTAATCTCCAGTCTTAAAACTGGGGTACTTCAAGGGCCAGATGCAGGGGGGTGGTATCAGGAGACAGATATCTAGTCTCATGCACTCCCAGAGGCATGTGGAGGGGCCACTGTGAGATACAGGAAGCTGAACTAGATGGGCCTTTGGCCTGATCCAGCAACTTATGTTCTTATGTTCTTAAGATCAAACATGAACTTAAGCATTCAGTATCACCCCCTCCATCCCCCAAATCCTTTTGCATGGTCAGCTGTGATCAAGCTCTCCTGGTTTCATCCATGACCATGAAACTAGGGATAGGCAGGAAATGAAAAACGAAATGCTGTTTCGTTGTTTCATTACATAACGAAACAAAACGAAATGAAACAAAACGAGGAAGCAGCACTTTGTTATAGACGAAATGAAACAGTCATTTTTCCATTGAAACGAACCATTTCATTCCATCATTTTTAGATGTCTCCTGCCAAGCTGACAATGGCTGGAGCCCTTTAAACCTGGCCCAGCTGGTACCAGGGGGGCCCTCTGATACCAACTAGGCCAGGATTAATGGGCTCCAGCCATTACCAGCTCGACAGGAACCCTCAGAAAATGGTCAGGTAAGGAGTGCGATCCTGCAGAACTGCCTACCCAACTATTTTCAGAAGGTTCCTGCTGAGCTGTCAATGGCTGGAACCCTTTAAACCTGGCCCATTCGGCACCTGGGGTCCATTTTGTTTCCATCCCTAACCTGCGAAGAAACTGTGGGCCGGATTCTCTTTAACAGCCATCATTTAATCCTTACTTGTAGGAGCATTGCAATCACCATTTCCCTATTTGGATGTCACATCAATGCTTAGAAACATTCTTCTTGTTTTTTAGTTTTATTCACCCCCCCCCCAATATACACAGAACCCCATAACCAGCCTAGACACTAGTTGGCCCATTGTGAGGAAATAGGGTTTTAAGATGAGAGCTCTTTTTCAAATCCAGGATAGTCATTCAAAATAGATGGTGAATTGGAGGGTTACAGAGACCTGCTGCTACCAACGACCCTGTCGTAGCATTCAATGCAAAGGTCAGAGGTGGACTTCCAAACACACCCACTGAACGTCTGTACATGTTCAGCCGGGTGCTGCTTAGAAATAATTAGAATAACATTTAGAATGCAAATAGGGACTGGTGCATGAGCCGAGTCTCCAATAACGTAGAGACTTCTAAGTTTGTTCATCTCCATGCCTGAAGGCAGATGAAAAGCCTTTTCTGCACATTCTAGCCTGGGAGGATCAGGAAATGCTTGACCCCATCACTCAGGCCTGTCAAATATAGGGAGTCCTTTTGTCCCAGTGGTATCTGAACTGAATCTAAGGGACAGCAGTAGGATGGCAGCAGAACTTCTCATGATGCCCTGACACAAGAGATGACAAGAACTGAAGAACTGAACATTTTAATTCCTCCCCTCACTAAGAAATGCCTTGGAGGGGGAACAGAAACGCACAGAAATTACATTTTCCCCCAGGTTGTTCTTTGGGGTGAGTACAGTATACGGCCCTCCATGATCTGGTGGAAGATAAAAATGACTCCTGAACCTCAAAAATTGCCTACCCCGACATACAGGAACCATATGCCAATGGATGCTGATGACTCTCATGTCCGTATGGCTGTGGATCTGCTCCAGGTTTTAGTCTGGACATTCCATGCACTATCTGAGATCATGAACCTCATCCTCTAAATAGATTCAGAATTTTGGACCTCTCTTTTAAAGTTCTGAATACAACCTCAAGCAGATGCAGGGGAGATTCTGGGGACCTAGCAAGGAACCTTCTTGAACAGACAAAAGAATTTTTTTTTTTACCCAGGAGGTGGTGATGGCATCTAGCCTGGATGCCTTCAAAAGGGGATTGGACAGAGTCCTGGAGGAAAAGTCCATCACAGGTTACAAACCATCTCCAGACTTAAAAGCAGGGGACTTCAAGGGCCAGATGCAGGGGAGTGGTATCAGGAGACAGATCTCTAGTCTCGTGCCCTCCCAGGGGCATCTGGTGGGGCCACTGTGAGATACAGGAAACTGGACTAGATGGGCCTTTGGCCTGATCCAGCAGGGCTCTTCTTATGTTATGTTCTACATACAAAGTAGATCCTCTGCCCTGAATGTCAGCCTTTCCAGCACCTATAGCTCCACCTGCCCGCACTCACATATTCCAGAAAAACATAAGACTTTTGCCTGTTATAATGGCAGCTGGCATGTGTTGAGAAAGGAGGATTCTGAACTGGGGAAAATCAAATACAGTATTAAGCGGAGGACTTTCCTGAATATATATGGTGCCTTTTAAGGAAAAAGCAAGTATAAACATGCCCTCAGAACCTTTAATAATTGAAGTCAAAAACATTTTCATTCCTCACTGCTGGTAATCACTGTTCAATGAGTGAGGTCAAAGTCACTCATGACCTCTTGTGCTTGTTTCCCAAATCTATTCAAGGGATAGCATACATTGCCTATGAACATTGTTTCTGCCTAGGCCTGCAGTCTTAATATGAACACAGAATATCAGTATTCCATTGGGCTCAGGCATGCAAAAATGATGCGTGGAGACTACATGTAGAAAGCTCTGTGTGTATATATGTTATGTCATTACAGTCATGACCGACTCTCTGTGATCCCATGTCCATGGAGTTTTCTCAGCAAGAATACTGGAGTGGCTTGCCAGTTCCTACTCCAGGCACCTACAGCACTTGGTATTCCTTGGAGGTCTCCCATCCAAGTACTAACCCGGGCCGACCCTGCTTAGCTTCCAAAATCAGGCGAGATCAGATGTGCTTAGGGCATCTAGGCACAGATGTAGAAAGCTACATGACATCAACTCAGGATTCAGATAAACAACTCACTTAGCATGTTTTCCTATGATTATCTGCCTGTGATTTTTGGTTCCAGCTTATTCTCTTATTTTTATAGCTTACTTGTAAACAATAATTGTGTGTTGCCAAGTTGATTCTGACAAGCTGAGCCTTTCCAGGGTTTTCTGGGCATAAAATAAAATAAAATATATTCTCTTCTTCTGGGACTGTTCAACTTGCCCAAAGACACACACAAGCCTGGTGTTCTTCCAGGAAGCACAGTGGAGAATTATGCTCCTGAGTCTGGCTCCACACCCAAACACCTAACTCACTGAGCTATCCAGCTGTACTGGCCAATAAAATGCAGTGGTACCTCAACTTACAAATTTAATCTGTTCTGAATGCATGCTCTTAAGACAAACAACTCTTAAGTGGAGGTACCATATCTAAAACAATTTGAAAAAATAAATTAAAAAATTAAAAAAAAAGTAAGTAGAGCAGACCGCATCTAAAATGTGTAAGGCAGCAGTTAAAATGCCAACGGTTTTCTGCTCTTAAGTCAAATTGCTCTTAAGTAGAGCTGATCCTAAGTAGAGGTACCACCGTATATAAAGTTTATGTCTATACATGAAATGAGAAGCTCACACAATGAACTTCAGTCTGGTTGGTTGCCCCATCTAGAATGGATTCATTAATTCTGTGCTGAATGGTAAATCAACACTTGTGTAAATCTCTTTGGTTCAATAGATCTGTGCTATTTGAGAATACTAAGCCTCACAGTTTACTGTTGCACAAGTCTACACAATAGTAATCCCCACAGTACTCAATGGAACACATTTACAGGCACCTGTTGGTCAGATGCCCAGAAAAAGAAAGAGAACGCTCAACTTTCCTATGTTTTTCACTTTGCCAACAGAGTACAAAAGCAAAGCAAAAGAGACAGGTGAGACAAAGCAAGCACAGCTCCACAAACTACAGCATCTTGCCACCTGTGATGTTGAACCTGTTTACCTGATTCTGTTCTGTCAGCCCTACTATCAGAGACATCTGCTGCTGGCACATGTTCAAGATCTCTTCGTGTGTCATCTTTTTAGAGACGCAGCAGCTGGCAGTGCTGATGACGTGACCTCCTCCCTCCCTCCCAAAAAGCCAGCTTGTGCTAATAATGAAAAGGGAGACTTTTTAAAAATTCTCTAGGGGGGCTCAGTTTTCAATCGCATTCCGCCTTCCAGCCTCTTACAGTCAGAAGCTCCGCGTAAACTTCAAACAAGAAGAAATGCAACACACCTGGGTTTTTGTATCCTGCTCAAAATATTATTTAAGAAAAAGACAAGAAGTTGATATGAAGCACAGTATCCACAAAATTGAGGATTGAATATCCTGGCTTTTTAAAATTGAAGTTTTAAGTACAGGTATATGTAGGCAAACATTTCAATTTCCCTCATGTAGGATTACCCAGTGTCCTGAGGATCCCAAAACATACGCACACCTGTAATATGGTCACCGAAGGAGGCTACAACCAAGAACAGCTTCGATGTGCCTGTATTTTTCGGTGCCAAAATATTTTCAAGGCATATTTTGGATTTAATGAAATGGTGAACCCAAAACATAAGCGAGTGAGTGAAATGCATGTGAAAGAGAAATATACACACTGTTTAACTTCTAAGGAGCAGGTCCACAGCTTGGGGGTCCTCCTGGATTCAGAGCTGCTCCTGGACTCCCAGGTAGCAACAGTGGCCAGGGGAGCCTTTGCCCAGGTTTGGCTGGTGCGCCAGCTGCGGCCGTACTTGGATCATGCAGACTTGGCCACAGTGATCCATGCCATGGTGACATGAAGATTAGATTATTGCAACGCACTCTATGTGGGGTTGTCCTTGAAGACGGTTCGGATACTACAACTGGTGCAGAATGCAGCAGCCCAGGTGGTTACTGGAGCTCGGTGGTATGACTCTGTTGGGCTGCTTCTCCAGGGACTACATTGGCTGCCCATTCGTTTTCGGGCCCAATTCAAGGTGCTGGTTATGACCTTTAAAGCCCTATACAGCTCAGGAGCAGGTTATCTGAGAGACCGCCTTCTTCCATATAATCCGGTCCGCCCCCTTCGGTCACCAGAGAAGGCCCTTCTACGAGTACCACCACTCAAGGAAGTGTGAGGGGCAGCGGCAAGAAATAGAGCCTTCTCAGTAGTGGCAGCGATACTATGGAATTCCCTCCCCTTTAAGTTGAGAACCGCCGACTCCCTTGAAATATTCAAGCGAGGCCTTAAGACTTACTTATTTAGGCAAGCCTTCTGAGCCTCCAGCCTTCACAAATTTTTATAACATCTTACTTTTTTAGTCTTATTGGCTGGGGAGCTTTTTTAATCTCTGCTGCAGTTTTTATTGTATTATATTGTATAGTATTTTTATAGTATTTCATAGGTATTGTGTTGTTTTTACATTGTATTGCTTTTATTGTATTTTTCTGAATTGTTGTAAGCCGCCTTGTGTCCCTTTGGGGAGAAAGGCAGTATTGCTTTTATTGTATTTTTCTGAATTGTTGTAAGCCGCCTTGTGTCCCTTTGGGGAGAAAGGCAGCATAAAAATAAAGTTGTTGTTGTAGTTGTTGTTACTATTAAGGTAAACAAATACTAGCATGCCCACTTCACAGAATGCGGATTACACACATTTCTTTCAATGTCCAAATATTTGCTCTACAAATATGTTGCCAGAATACTTTCCAAAGGATGCCCCCCCTAGTCTTTTGAAATAAAGAAGAAGTAGGTGGAAGCTAACAAAGATTGTGACTGGAAACTAGGGTCAAAAGCATCCATGTTATGTAAAAGACAACAATAAGAAGGACAGGGGTGGAGAGGAATCCATTCATTTGAAGTGTGATCTTGGAAATGAGTTTCATGAACACCATCATCAGCCAGAAAGGCCAATAAATGGGTGTCCTGTCAAGTCAAGTCTAAAATCTCATTAGACCAAAACTGAGCAAATAGAAGATATCCTATGATGCACACGTAATGAGGACATAGAACTGGCTGGAAAATATTATATCGCTGGGAATAGTGGAGTTGAAAGAAGGAGTAGGGAAAAAAGAACACCTAAGACAGTGCTGGTGAACCTTTGGCACTCCAGAAGTTTTGGACCACAACTCCCACACCCTTTGTCATTGGCAACCCAGGCTTGGAATTCTGGGAGTTGTGGTCCAAAACATCAGGAGTGCCAAAGGTTTGCCACCGCTGAACTAAGAGTTAGCCTATGAGATGGGTTAACTCCAGAAATATATTCATAGCTGTTAGTTTGCAAGGCCTGAGCTGAGCTTACTGGAAAAGATGACTGGGGGAGCTTACTGGAAAAGATGACTGGGGGAGGAGTGGGGTTGAAAGAGGAAACAGCCCAACATGAGATGTTGTTAGTTTGCAAGGTCCAAGCAAATCTATAAATGATAGGACATTTGGCGGGTTCGTAACCTTAGACAGTCACCACGCTGGAAGTAATTTCATGGCACATTACTGTTAGATGATAGTCAGGAAAAATATATTGTATTAGGTAGAATAGATACATCTACAAGTGTTCATATGTATATTTAACTGATTTGTTAAAATAGAGTCCAGGATATAATACTGAGTCACTGTGACACAGATGTACAGTTTTTTCCACTTACTGCCAGGTGTGCAGAATAAGATATAATGGACAAAGTTGAGATGCAATAGCACAATCTAGATGCAATAGCACAATCTAACCAGAGTTGTGATTGGTTGACATGAGTATAAAAGTATATCAGAAATAGTAGTTTTTGCACCTTTGAAGAGAATGTACCCATGCTGCCATGCTGTCTATACATTGTTATTCTGATATACTGCCTCTGTTACTCTGAAACTCTATTATGACTTTATATATGTAATATAGCTATTTTTATAGCTTTACTTCATGTGGATTTTTTCTCCCTAAAGTCTTAACTTCCACTGGCAGAATAAATTGCTAAATTCCAACATCTCTGGAGGTATTTCTAAATAATCAAAAAAAATTGTACATTGACAAGATGGGTGAAATGGTTAAAACTACCTGGAGAAGAATCAATGTATTTTGGGGGAGAAATAGAGCAGTATGAAATAAAATGTAACCGTTGACTAGTTCATATTGGAGGGGGGGGTTGCACATAGGTGATAATTGTGGGTTTGTTTAGTTTTAAGTTGATTTGTTCTGCATTTACTTTATTTTTGTATTGTTGTTTTGGAAAATTAAAATTAAAAATAAAATACATAAAATACATAAAATACATAAAATGGAGGAAGGAAGGAAGGAAAGAAGGAAGGAAGGAAGGAAGGAAGGAAGGAAGGAAGGAAGGAAGGAAATATTTTCAGCATTTTTTTCATTTAATATTCTTTGAGTCTCTAGTTTTACAAACAGCCACATAATCCCCTTGCAAGCATGATTGCAAACTTGCAAAACTTACCCAAGAGTTAGCTAACTTTGTTTTTATTTTTTATTAGTTTTTAATTTTACTGAATATAATTATTCAAATTAACAACCGTACTGTAACACAATATAGTACGTTATTTTCCTTATAATTTCTGCTAGTACAATTTACAGCAGTTTATAACAACCCACTGTGTAACCCATTTTCCATCGTGCTTAATCTATCACTAGTTTCAGTATCTGAGTTTAACAATGGGTGCCATATTTCCATAAAGCGGTCCTGTTTAATTTCCCCTCTATACAATCCAACCCAATAAGTCATTTTTCCCATTACTACCACTGCCCATACTTTGGTCCTATATTTTTTCCATATTTAAATTTTGTGCTGATTTCCAGCACTGGGCCATTTCATTCCTAGCTACCCCTATGAGGGTTGCCACCATTTCTTTATTTAATAGTTTTTCATTCTCTCCGGTGAAAAGTGAAAACAATAATAACATTTCATTTGGAATTTTTTTCTGTTTTGTTATTTTTTCCAACCAACTGATCACTTCAAACCAGAATCTCTGGACTTTAGGACAAGATAACCACATATGTTCTAATGTTCCTTTGTGTCCACATTTTCTCCAGCATAATTCTGATATTTCTCTATTAATTCTATGCAAATTGTTAGGCCCAAGAGTTAGCTGGGTCCTTGATAGATAGGTTCAAAAGTTCAGATTGTCCCAGACCTGGAGCTTATTTCCCCTATGAAAACATATGTGAGGAGACTGGTCTCAGTAGTCCTGAGGGAATTTTACTGAAGTTACATGGTGTTTCTGGAAAACTGTCACTCTATTACTTTCTTCAAAGCAAGTTTGTTTATTATTATTTAAGCTGCTCCTTTTTTATAATTGCTTTATAAAATGTTGATTTTATCTGCTAGCACAAGATTACTGCTGCATTCCCATGCAACAACAATACAAGAACAGTTTCACTTGTGATAATTGATCTGGACTGTTGCTGTATAGAGGCTGGCAGCCATACGTCGGGGAAGCACCGGGAGATATATGGAACCATTCCAAGCAGGAATTTGACACTTAGATCGTTAGATAAAGGGAAACTGGGAAATCCGTGGTGGATAAAGCTATTGATTCCTATTAATCGTGGTGGTAATAGCTGACCTCTAATGTCGTAGGCCTTTAAAATACCGGTATCAGGGGAACACAAGGAACAGAGAGTGAGAACATTCATTTCCTACACATGGGCTTCTGAAGTACCTGGTTGTCCAATGCAAGAAAAGAATGTTGGATCTGGTGATTCTTTAGTCTCCAGGCTGGGGATGATGGGAGTTGTGATTCATCACATCTAGAGGGTACCTTTGGGGGGAAATCTGGTGATTAGTTCCAAAGGCAAAGAAAATGTAGGCAAGCATTCAGGGAATAAGAGTAGATAGATAGATAGATAGATAGATAGATAGATAGATAGATAGATAGATAGATAGATAGATAGATAGATAGATAGATAGATAGATAGATAGATAGATAGATAGATAGATAGATAGATAGATAGATAGAACTTTATCATCATTGTCCTATACAGAACAACAAAATTAAAAGAAAAACAAATTTAAATAATTTACATCAGGAACATCCATACCACAAACATACCCCACCCTGCATTTATACAGAAAACTCCCTCAAAATGTACATTTCCCTGCATTCAAAGCCATAACTGCTTTCGGATAAAAACTATTTTCCAAGCAGCTGGTTCTAGTCTTAATGACCCTTAATAAAGTAGAGAGAAAGAGATAGATGCAGCAAAGAAAGGGCCAAAAAAAGCAAAACTAAACTAGATAATCAAGTTTTTCAGTCCGTATATAATCTACTTCTGATTTTTTTTTAAACTGCCCCCGTTTCCCGTCCCTCTTCCTCCTTCACTGCTTTTTGGTAATACCATGCCTGACAAAGTCATCTTATGATCCTGAAAGCTTTGTGACCATTTTCTCCCTCCCCCCCCCCCCGCCACTTTTTTTTTTAACTGAGCTAACAAAGATATTATCCTAATACAAACTTTGCCTTTCGGACTTGATGTACCAATCAACCTGTCTGCCTCTTGTGTGCAACATAGTCTGAAGTCTGAATTGGTGCTTGTCTAACAAACAGAAAAGAAACCGAACTGTAGCGCTCACTTTAATTAGGACTCGCTGGACTGCCAGCAAGTGATGAAAAGAGAATCAAACACCAAGAGAGTCAATTAAGTTTATAAGATTTGTTTAGAATGCAGGACATGAAAAGACAAAGATGGAGAGGTTTAAACTGGCACTGACCTCCCAAGATGTGGTATGTAGACCTTACTCATGAACAGCGACCTGGAATCATGATGGTATTTTGATGACAAACAGGAAAGATGGTATTTGCAGAGACGACATGCATTAATTCCTGGGAAATGAAGTCTGAAAATACTTAATTCCAATAAAAAAACCTGAAGCTATTAGGGCTTCAGAAACAAATTTTTCAGCAAATCATTGTGACTTTTAGTCTGGCTGAGCCTTGCACAGAGTCCAACTAAGTCTTCAGTCCAAGCAGCTAGATGGGATGGGATTAATTCTGTATTGATATAAATTGAAAATGTTGCCTCATCCTGATCAAAAGCCAAGGTAGATTCCTAATTTGAGGAACCCTGGTATCAACACCCATGCAGCTTCCATTTTGTTCCACCAATTCAGTCAGTCTGAGCAATTTTCTTGCAGCAACTCAATATATGGTTGATAGTTTCATCTGCCTCTTTGCAGAGTCTGCATGTGGGGTACTCAGCTGATTTTTCTATTCTAGCCTTAACTGCATTTGTTCTAATAGCTTGTTCTTGAGCTGCAAAAATCAGGGCTTCTGTCTCTTTTTTTCAGTGTTCCATTGGTGAGCCGTAACCAAGTTTTTTACTCATCTACTTTTCCTTTTATTTTATTTTCGAGGAACTGCCCATGCAGTGCTTTATTATGCCAGCTTTCAGCTCATATTTGCATTGTTGTTTTCCTGTATTGACCCTTTGTTTGCTTTACTTTAAACACCCCCTTGATCTTAACCTCCAATAATGCTGGCTCTTTAATATTTTTACATAATCTGCCAATGCATGTGTCTCTTCTTCTGTACTTGCATTTGTCTGTACTTGCAAAAGACCTCTGCCACCTAATTTTCTAGATAAATACAGCTTGTCAATATCACTGTGTGGATGTAATGCATAATGAATGGTCATAAGTTTTCTTGTTTTCCTATCCAGACTATCTAGCTCCATCTGAGTCCAGTTTATAATACCAGCGGTATACCTGATGACCAATATGGCCCATCTATTAATGGCCTTGATGGTGTTACCACGATTAAGCTTCCTTTTTAGTACTTTTCTAATCCTTTGGATATATTCTTTACTGACCACATTTTTCACTTGCCCATGCTTGATCTTATCTAATAGCAGTATGCCTAGATATTTATAGGCTTCAAACTGATGATACTTAATGGCTTGTCCATTTGGCATTTCAATTCCTTCACTCTCAGTGATTTTTCCTTTTCTCAGTGCCACTGTGGCACATTTGTTTAGTCCAAACTCAATACTAACATCAGTACTGAACATTCGGGGTGTGTTGGTCAGTGACTGTATTTCAGTTTCTGATTTTTCATACAACTTTAAGTCATCCATATACAATAGGTTAAAAATTTCCCCAGAATTTTTAGCAGTTTGGTACCCTAAATTTGTCTTCTGCAAAATCACCTAGAGGGGAATCAGGGCAATAGTGAGTAGCAGATGTGACAAAGTCACCTTGAAGAATCCCTAGTTTAATGTTAACCAATCTGTTGGTAGTAGCACTGTTATAAATATGAAGTCCACTTAGTGTGGTTTTTGGAAAGGTTGCAACACCTTTAATGAGAAAACCTGCTTACTTTATCTTTTTTGATAGGTCTTTACTTCCTCATGTTTAATGAAATATGTTCCAGAGTAATCAGATTCCCAAACTAGATCTTGCTTAGTATGAGCAATCTATAAATAGTTACTGAGTCAGCTATTTTTATGTCCATTACATATTATACCTTGGTACATAAGACGAAAAGGCAAGAAATAATGGACACCATGGGTGCTTTTCATTATACAGTTGACTTTATCACTGCTTGCAACAACGATGTTTTGTTTTGTTTTTATAGATGCTTGGATCCAATGTGTTTTACCAAATGGACTTTTAAAAGATTTGATATTTACTTAGGCTGCAGTCTTAATTGCCCCTTGAGACACTTAGATGTCTTTTCTAACTGTGTGTGCTGGTGTGCAAACAAGGATCCCCTTCTTACCCCTGCACTGAGTTTGTGGTTGCTAGCTATTTAAAACTGTGAACAAATATGCTTGCATTGCCAAGAGGAATTTAGAAAACCACCTGGCAGATCTTCTTTGCTTTGTATTCCTGCATGGACCAGGGGGTTAGACTTGATGCCCTTGTAGACTCCTTCCAACTTTACTATTCTATGATTCTATGATCCCTGTCACCAACCTGGGAAAAAATCCAGTGTCCCTCTTCTACACTGCTGCTAAAATATTGCCAAAGATGAGAGCTAACTTCACATTGCCCTTTCAAAATCAAGAATGCCTTTGGTGAAGCATTCTGGTAACAGCACATTAAACAATGTGTCATAACACTGACCAGTGGCTTGTTGGCTCTAGTATCTTATAGCCCAGTAGCTAGATGGGCAGTATATAATCTATCTATCTATCTATCTATCTATCTATCTATCTATCTATCTATCTATCTATCTATCTATCTATCTTATGACTACTGGCTGTAAAAATAATAAGCAGGGGTATAAACCAAAGAGAGTTTTATTGTTAAAAGATAATGTGTTTCAATATGCAAATAAACAATTAGATGCAATACCAATGTTTCCCAAAACATACCACACTCATCCTCTCTCACACCTCCAAGTGGCAGCACTAGTACCAACACAACAGCTCTGACTAACATCACTTACTGACTCTGTCCTTCACACAGATCCTTATCTACAAAACTGAGCCTCTCCAATTAAGAATCACATGGATCAATCAGATCACACTTCCATCCAGAAAAATCACTTTGGATTTGAACATCTTCCAAGGCCTGAAGTCTCTGGCAAAGTTACTGATCTCTGTTGAGATGGCGGTGGGGTGGAGGGAGTGTTTGAGGAGTTGGACATTGTCCACCTAGGACTTAAGCCCACATGTGGCCATCAGCCCAATTTCAACATGCCTCTGGAAGGGATCCGCTGGAACCTCTAAAAGGGATTACCTGTTCCTCTCAATGAAGGGAAGAGGAAAGGAAGTGACGATGAGAGAAAAAGAAAGCATGAGCTCCATCTTCATCTCCAGCAACCATGAGATTGATTTGGACTCTAGAATTTTGACCACTGAGATTACCTGTTTCAATATAAAGCAATATGATAATCAGAGACTCTGTCCCAAATACCACTGCCATCAGAGATTAAGTAAGTGGGGAGTAGAGATGGGCACGACTCAAAAATGGTGTTTCGTTTGACGTTTGGTTTGTTTTCGTTTTCGTGACGGTTTTTAAAAATTCATTTTCGTTTTGTTGGGTAACGAAATGAAAAAATGAAAACAAAATGAAAAATTGCTGTTTCCTTAGCATTCTTTTTAGTTCAATGCATCTGCTGCAACGAACACGAAAAACACGGCAAATTTGGTCGTTTCGTTTTCGTTTTCGTTTTGTTTTGGAAAAAATTCATTTCGTTTTTGTTGCGTAACAAAATGAAAAATAAAACGAAAATGAAAAATCGCTCGTTTTGTGCCCATCTCTAGTGGGGAGTGCTGTCAACAGCATAATTGTACTCACTCTGCTGTTATTTGACTGTTCCCCCATTCTTCTTCTTCTCCTCCTCCTCCTCCTCCTCCTCCTCTTGTTTTCTTTCCCTATGCTTTGAATACTTTATTTTCTTCTTGTGTGTGAAAATTCTCAGTCATCCAGATGAGGTTATCTGAAAGCTGAGTCATGGCCACCGGACTTAATTCGTTCTACGGGTCAATTAGTCCTACGAAAAATTCATCCAACGAAACATGGTTTAATGCGGTTTCCCATAGGAGTGCATTGAATTCAACTTGTGAAGCATCCCATAGGAAGATTTGTCTTACGAGGTTTTCCTATTCCTGGACATTCCATTCGTCTCATGATTTTTTTTGTCTTAAGGAGTATTACTGTATACTGTTGTGGGATAACCAATTTCTATCCTGGCTTTAGTCAGGATTCCAACTAAATTTTAGAGGGAAAGGGAAAGCCTAAAGGGGAAGTGATGGGTGATAAGATGAGTCCCCACTATTCAGAAAATCCCTGAGCTTTTAACCTTCAAGTCCTGGCTTTGAATCTTCTGATTATGGCTTCCTAGATGAACATGCTATCAGAAAGCTGACCATCTAAAAGTTGCCATAAGCCTTAATCTGTCATCTCCCAACTTTGGGGGTGCAACTAGACAGTGATGGATTGGGCTGAAAGGGTCCCTTGAATGTGGCATCTGATATTCAGAGTAATGCTTGCACCCTCACACAAGGATCAGCTGGTTTGGGGATAGGAAAAACCGGAGCTGGGATTTGTGTAATTTTACTGATATGTGACATACATGTAATAATGGACTCATGTTGCAGGGAACCAGATTTTGGTTGAACATCAGGAAGGAAAGTCCTAGCTATTAGAGCAGCATGCCATGGAACCAGTTGCCTTGGGAGGTAGTGAGCGCTCCAACATCCAAGAGGAGCATTCAAGTTGGAGACATTCGAGAGAAAATTAGACACCCGTCTGTCATGGATGCATTGATTTTTAATGCTACATTGAGTAGGGAGTTGGACTTAATGGCCTTTTAGCCCCCTTCTGTTCAATGATACTATAATATTTATTTATTTATTTATTTATTTATTTATTTATTTATTTATTTGCAAAAAAATGTAGATGCCCCACTACCTAATGGTCTCTGGGCAGCCAGAAATGAAAATATCATTTCATTGGTTTGCCATCACAGTCACAAAATGCTGGATTGTAAAGGGGGGGAAAGAAAGAAAGAAAAAGAAGAAAATAATCCCCTTATGGAAAGCTGCTGGTTTTATTGATTTTTTTCCATTTATTGGTAAGTGCCCATGTCACTTCTTTGGCTTGCCACCTAGTGACATTGCAATGAATTGTAAAGAAAAAGAAAGGGTGGGGGAATGAGGCAAAGCAGTGCCTCTGACCCCCAGCTCGGAGAGCCTCCCCAGGAGGATACTGTGGTTGATGGTATCAAAGGCAGCTGAAAGGTCAAGGAGAACCAACAAGGATGATTTGCCCCTGTCGGCCTCCCTCAACAGGTCATCGTGCAGAGCGACCAATGCCGATTCCATACCATGGCACAGACTGAACCCCAACTGAAATGGATCAAGGGTGTCAGTTTCATCCCAAAGCCCCTGAAGCTGGTCCGTCACCACCCTCTGAACCACTTTGCTAATAAATGGAACATTGGTGACGGGCCTATAATTGCCAATTTGGTCCACCACCAGATTTGTTTTCTTCCAAATGGATCTAATGAGAGTCTCCTTGAGGGTACGAGGAACCCTGCCCTTGCGAAGAGACCCATTAATTATTGCAGTGTCCCATTCGGTAGTCACTGGCCTGACAGATTTTACACTTCAGGCCAGGCAAGGGTCAAGGGAAGATGTGGTGGGGTGACAGCAATCAAGTACCTTGTCCACTTCCAACAACATCACAGGTTGAAAGTTGGAAAGAATAACCGACTTTATAAGATAAAGCACAAACTGATCAGAACCTTGATCACTGCTTTTTGGGGTTACTTGTGATCACTGATCTTTTGGTCAGTTTTGTATGACTTTGTTAGTATTTCGTGAAACTGTTGGTTGGGGGTTAAATGGCTGCATTTGAGTCCTTGTTTCCTAACCAGATATCTGGAAAACCTTCTTGCCACTTACGTTTCCCTGGGGTCAGAGAGCAGATTGGTTGTCTATGCAGGCTCAAGTTACCATTTGATAGATGGAAGCCTAAATCTAACCATAGAAAGAAAGTAGGATAATTGAATTATAGCAACCCCGTGCCAGGAAATATCAAGAAATGTTTGCTCATGCCAGCCATTTTTTTGGCCCGGAATCCATTCCTCTCAGTTCTAAAGAAGACGGACTTACCATCCAGGCACAAAACGTGTTCACGTCTTTTCTTTTTATAAGGCCAATTATGCCTTTTCATTTTTCTTTTTTATTAAAAGAAATAATTTCCATCATTTGAGATTTTATAAAGCCATAAACAGTCCTTGATTACTCAGCAAGTTCTGGGAAGCCATTTGCTGATAATTATATAGTATTCAGAATGAAAGGAGAGTTAATGCCATTACACTAAATTCAAATTAAAACAGGCTGGGATTCGGCTTTTGCTTCTTTGGGTTCATTACTACTGCAGCAAATCAGACTGAAAGGAAAAGTAGACTTGGTGGAAAGACTAATATGGCTGTTGAAAACATATATATTAAAATGTATTAACTTGCATACTAAAGTAGACCTTTTTATAATGCGGTTGATATGAACTTGCATTCATATGTGCCAAGAATTTATAAAATGTCATTCTATATATGACATTATCGTTGTAGCCAGCACTTACATATTGATACAGTCTTCTCAATTACTGTGTCAAAGGTAGGGAACCAAAACATGGAAAAGTTGTTGGGAACTACAATTCCCACAATCCTTTAACCAACACATCCATCCATCCATCCATCCATCCATCCATCCATCCATCCATGTATCTCTCACCTTTCCTTCAAAAGAAAATAAATCCTAGATGAAGACCTGGCCTCCATGCTTTATTCTCTAAGTCTTCAGAGGTCTGGTCTATCATTCTGGAAATGGAGAACAGAGATCTGGCCTTCTCTTTGCTCCTGTGACTGGATCTGACCTCTGCAAGACCCATCATGTGTTATCGATGAAAATGAAAAGTTGTGCATTTCATCGATGCATTGATGCACAATCCCAGGGCAACCCCAGAAGAAAGTGATTATGCACTGTGTCTGAGTACTATTTTCCTAGAAAACAATGAAAAAGGCTTCCACAAGTCACACACACACACACACACACACACACACACACACACACACACACACACACAAACACACACACACAAACACACACACAGAGGCATCATCTGGTTGGTAGATTCTGGGAGTTATCATCCAGATTCCCCAAGGTCTGGTACAGAGAGAGAGAGAGATGTTATAGTCTCAAAATATACAGTATATACTTCCAGCAATCTTCAGTGCCAGTACTACTACCTATATTTCTTCATTTCTTTCCCTCTCTCCTACTGCCAGAGCCTTCTTATTTCATTCAGGTTGGTCAAAGGTTTCCAGGAAAATGAATCCTGTTGGCCTCTGCCATGACCCAACAGTTACCTGACGAGGTACTGCACTTTAGGACTTGACTGTTCTTTCTGTAATTAAAGATAATGCGGAGGACAATGCTAGAATACCTAGCTCTGTCTTTGTCTATAGAAGTTGGTGGGGGTTTTTCTGCTTTATGATTGATTCTAACTTTGTCTGCCTGTGTCCATGATGCAATAAAGACTGGTGACCTTTGTGGTTGGTGGAGCAGAAGACGTATCAACAACAGGGATTTGTGATAAGCACGACAACGGTGTATAAGCATACATATATAGATACATTTTATGCACTAGCTCTCTTTCTCTCTTTCTCTGACAGGTAGGTAAGCAAACAATGGTGGCCCATGGCTCCAATGCCAGTGGAGTGTCAAACTTGCTCTGGGTTTTCAGTCTGGACTTTAGAGGAGCTATCCAAGGTACTAACGTAATTGAGCTCAGCAGTCAGCACCTTGAAGTACTCTCAAGGAAAGTCCAGACTAAACCCAGAGGAGATTTGCCACCCCACTGATATTATTGTCCCAAGTCCCCATGACAAGCAAGGGCTGCAATACATAGTGGATAAAAAGAAGCACTCAGTCAGGAGTGGCTGACTGTAATTCAGCAGCACCCCAATGGCCTAGGCAGACCTCTACTACATCTTAGCCTAAAATGTCCACTGTCATATTGCTAAGAGCCTTTCCCAGCTACAAGCTTCAAGTGCCACGCATTTGTCTGAGAGATGCTTCTCAGAGTTGGCTTGCTATGAAACAGGTCTGTTCAGTGAAAACTGAACTTAGAGGCTGTGTTGGCTAACTTCAGCTCCTATTTGAAGAATGACTCATCGCTTTTCATTACTGCAAATAGAAAGGGAATCAATCCAGATAGTGTCACAATAGCTGTGAAGGACGGCTGACTGTCCTACTGGATAGTATGCCAAAGAAACCCCATAATCCTAAAACACTCAGAAGCACGACAACAATTTGTTTCATTGGTTGGAGATGCTATATATAAACATTGAGTAATGGCCATGGAATCGGTATTGAATGGTCAATATTGCCACCCACAGAGCATCTGTTTACTTTTGATAATTCTCTTCTTTTTCTGCATGAATGACATTTCAGAAGTTTCTTTGCTTTCAACGTTTTGAAGAGTTTGTTTTCGACCATACTGGCTGGAGGAGCAGTGGATTCAAAGTTTTTTCTTTAAGGAATATTCCCAAAATCTGTATTCTAGGCATGTCCATGGTAGATTATTAACATACTACCTTGGATAGCAACATTTGCTTTCCTAAGGTCTCATCACTAGGAAAGGCCTAGCTCTTTCTACTTTTGTAGCTATAAAAGCTCAGTTTATACAAAATAGAACTACTTCCCCATCTGATCTCCCTGCTGCTCTCTCTTCCTGTAGTTGTTCATCTCTGGGGGACAGAGATTGAGGCTGTTGTCAACAACAGCTTCTGATCCTTCTAAGCAGGGATACCCAGTGCTGGAATTTCTGCATACATGCAAAGCTTGTCCTCTGGCACTAACCTCTACAGGGCCAGCCTTGCTATTAGGTGGAGTGCTGTCTAAATCTTACACCCCTAAACCAAACCTGCTGCTTTTAGAACCCTGGAAGTTTATTGTCCCAAATGCTTTAGATTTTCATCCAATCATTAAAGGAGCTATACATGGTACTGACCCTATTTGGGGGGCAGTTTTCAACATGTTGGTTACTTCTGGCAGGCCCGGGCACTGAATCTTACACATTTTTACCTCTTCCTAGTTTGAGAAGGAGCCATTGAGAAGCACACTCTGAGTACAATACCATAACCATCCACCTGACACATATTCCATCTATCTCACACCTAGTTAGCTGATATGACAAGGGTTGTGGTGGTGGTGGTGTGATCCCTGTGTCCAGCCCCAATTAACAATCTGGCTGCTACATTTTGGAACAGCTGATGCTCCTTGACACTTCCCATAGGGAGCCCCACAAGGAGGGCATTACAGCCAACATATAACTAAAGCATTTGACCTTAGTCAGACCTCTCTAGGAACAGGCACTGAAACAGGAATTTCAGCTCTTGGCTACAGCTGAAACCTCACCATCAGACTCAGAGACTAATACAGTATTTTCCTCTGTATAAGACTATATTTTGCCTAAAATTGTTAAACTAAAACTTGAGGGTTGTCGTATCTACGGTAGTAAACTGAGAAGAGAAATGCGTGGTTGAGATTGTAATTTTGGGTTGGAATAGTGGGGGTTGTCTTATACAGGGGGACATTTTAAAGACAGAAAAATATGGTCTACAGTTCCCAGTTTCCTCCTTTTGTTCTTTTTGAAGATTAGGGACAACAACCATCTAGCACAGTGGTGGCGAACCTTTGGCACTCCAAATGTTTTGGACCACAACTCCCACAGTCCTTTGCCATTGGCAACACAGGCTTGGAATTCTGGGAGTTGTAGTCCAAACCATCTGGAGTGCCAAAGGTTCACCACCACTGATCGAGCACTTCACTCATCCTGCATGATTTTAAGAAAATGATTGATAGTGGTTTTAAGAACTCTTCAGGCACTTCCCTACTCTCGGAGACAGTTCAGCCATCCTGGGAAATTTAAACTTGTTCAAAGTAATAAGATGCTCCTTTATCAATCTCAAGCTACAATCCTTTCCTCTCAACTTGAACTTCACATTTGCCTGGAGGGTGACAGATTGTCTTTTAGGAGAAGACCAGACTAAAGTAGGGATTGAACTCTACTGCCTTTTCTTTATCATCTGTTACCCTTTGTCCATCCCCGTCAAGGAGCTGAGCCACTATTTATTTTTTCTGTCTTTTGCTACTCATCTACCTAAGTAATGCTCTTTGTTGTTTATTCATTTTAGTATCTCTTGCTAACCTCAGCTCATTCCCAGCTTTTGCTTTCCTAACACCATCCCTGCAGCTCTTCACTACTTGTCTGTACTCTTCCTTCATGGCCTGACCTTCCTTCAACTTCTAGCGGTGTCACCTTTTGGTTTTCAGGCACTCTCTGAGCTTTTTGCAATGCCATGTTGATCTTTTTGCTGTCTTCCCCTTTTTTAAAATGTGGGTGTTGCTTGTAGATTTGCCTTCCAAAATTCCTTTTTCGAACCCCTTCTCATCTTGAACTTCTTTCCATGTTACAGTCTCCTGCGATGGGGCCTTACTTACCCATGTTCTGATTTTCTTAAAATTGGCTTTCCTCATACCCATTGCACACATGTGGCTAAACACTGCTTTTCTGGATGATACAATTGGAAGAGCAGCAACCTTTTTATGTGTGGTTTCTGATTTGCATTATCTTTATTTAAAAGGTCTTTATTTAAAACCTCTGTGATTTTGTCTATTATACCAATAAAGGTTATCTCACCTTATCTTATCACCGCTTTTCTTTCCTTTGAAATTAAGAATCCAAATAGAACATCTTGATGGAGTAGGAACTGGCAAGCCACTCCAGTATTCCTGCCAAGAAAACTCCATGGACATGGAGTCACGAAGAGTCGGTCACAACTGTAACGACACAACACACACACACAGAACATCTTGAGGCAAAGGTTCACCACCCAGGACAAAGGCAAGGCTGGATGTCTTTTAAAAGAAAAAGCCCCTGAATCTCCCACCTGGCCTGCACTCAAAAGAGAACTGCTGTTTACCATTGCTAGAAATGCTACTCCACATTTCACTCCTATGTCTTAATCCACAACAAAATGCCTCCTCTTTGCACCACTTGTAAACGAGGCATTGGAATTCAGAGGGGAAAGAACAGCAGCTCAGCAACACATGATATTCTTTTAAGGATATTTTTCCCCTGGATCATCATTCAGAAGCTGCTGTCTCAACAGCGCTGAAACAAGACCCGGGCTGCTTCAGTTTTTGCAGCTGTCCCAAAGGAACGGAGGAGATGAATGAATCTCGGTTTCCGAAAGCCTCACAGTGAATAGCAATCAAAGAGTTATGTTGGTTGCGTGCATCTGTGGCCTTCAAAATTAGAACACAATCAGATATCATCTACCTTTAGAATAATTTAATGATTTGAAAGGGAGGAAATCAGACGAGGGGTCCGTAGGGAGAGTCCATCCTGGAAAAGGGTGCCTTTGGCCTCAGATAAGTATTCCTGCCAAGAAAACTCAATAGACATGGGGTCACGAAAAGTCAGTCATGGCTGCAACGTTGCAACACACACAGACAGACACTCACAGACACTCACAGACACTCACAGACACAGACACAGACACAGACACAGACACAGACACAGACACACGCACACGCACACGCACACACACACACACACACACACACACACACACACACACACACACACACACACACACACACACACACACACGAGACCTGAGATGTAAAAGACCAGGAACGCCAGGCAGAGGGAGAGAGGGGGGGGGGAAACAGGCTCCTTCACTTAAGAGCTGAGGAGCCTCACAGTTATACCTAACGCAATCCTTACAAGAGCTATGGGAACTTTTAAGATTCAATGATTTCCAAAAAGAATTAGAGGCCTCTAGACGAGTAAGAGTTAATCCGCTACAAGTAATCAAAGTGGATTCTAAGGGGGACAGCAAATAATGTAGTTAGTAATCAGATGTAGGAATCTCCTTACTTAAGTAGCATCTATTATTTTCAAAGGGCATTTCTGAGGGCATTTCATGGCATATTAACCAGATTTTTTCCAGAGTTTCATCTCTTATTTGCCCTTAGTGACGGCAAGCATCTAGTCATCCTAAGTGACTTGAAATATTTGCAAGGTGCAATATCAAATATTGTCACAAGAGAGACCCAGAGAAATTTCCCAGTATTTTTCTGGTCTGTTTGTCAACAGTGTGTGAAGAATTACTTGTTTAATGAGAGAGGCGAGAGAAATTAGTACAAACTGGCACCCAAGAGGTAACAGGTACTGCACCAGGCTTCTTTTAAAATGTAGCATTCTGATCTCTATTCTAGATGAAGAGCTCTGTTTATATGACAGTTGCCATTGTTTAATGCATGAGCCCTGAGACTCAAGTTTTGTAATTCTTTTTTTTTTTATCTTAGGCTTTGGTCCTGAAATCTCAGGGCATGTTAAGCTGCTAACCAAGCACCCTTGACCTCCTTTGTAGCTTCATGTTGGTATATCACAGATCACCCACAGATCTACCGGCAAGTTCAAATTTAATCTTGTCCCAGAAAACGTTCTTTTTTCCTCTCACGTGTGAACAACCTTTTAAAGAAAAAGCAATGTAGAAATGTGCTTCAGTAAAATAAAACAATCAGTGATGTTATCTGTCCTTGCTCCATATGTTTGAAAGTTTTCCCTTCCTCTAAGTTGGACTTGCTATTGATTTTTTTTATTGTATTTTGTTTGTATTGCCATGGTTAATTTCATTCATATTTAATACCTAAACCTCTGGCATTCGGATGTAAGCCCCTAATCAATCAAAACAAATGGCAGTTTCAATATATATAGAAAGTATATATATATATATTCTGGACTGGACCACTTCATATTGCATATAGAGGATGTTTTACTGGGTGCTCAGATGTTTTCAACTTCAGCTCCTAGGCCACTAGCCAGCATGGCTAAGGGCAGGATTATGGGAGGTGTAGTCAAAAGCATCCTGAGAAACAAAGTTTCTCCAACGATGGGCAGCATTTTTATAAATATTTCTACTAACTTCTCCTGTTGGATTCAACAACACCTAGAAGAGCTTTGGGTTTAGCATGTCTTATTAACAATTGGTGCCCAAGCTGACATGTACTAGAGATTTCCACATTCGATGTCATGAGAGGTGAAATGTGTTACCCCTGCAGGAGCTGCTGACTCTTTATCCCATCATCCCCAAGAATGCAATGAAGAAAGGCAACAACACATGAAAGATGCTATTTAAGACACTAATCCGATTCATATCGATGAGATTCTTTCACTGGCATGCTGATGTAAACTCTTTTGGTGGAGAGTAATAAATTAATTTTGTATCTGCTGTATCTGGGAATAGTACTAAAATAGCTATATATATATATATATATATATATATATATATATATATATATATATATATATATATATATATATATATATATATATATATATATATATATATATATATATATATATATATATATATATATATATATATATATATATATATATATATATATATATATATATATATATATATATATATATATAACACTCCTCTAGTCTATTAATCTGTACATCAAACGTTATTAATCTTTCTTGTTGAGCCCAGAGCTAAAGCATAGGAAGAAACCACCAGAAGCTGATTATGAGAACCCTCTCATTGAAATGGATATATCTATATAAAAAAGTTTGCTCATTCCCTCTCTCTTCCTCTCTCTTGGAATTGTGACAGATGCACACAAGTGTATAAAATCTTCTTGCCTGAAGTGACAGTAGAATTCTAGAAGAGATAAAATTTAAAAAAGGAAAGTGGCTGTACCTTGTTTTCACAGATCAACTAATTGAATTGGAAACAAAAAACAAGAAAACCCATTCTAGAGTGCCGTGCTGTGACTGTTTAAACAGCTGCAAAGCCAAAAACCTCTGATTAAATTTCAACAGGTATAATGCCTACACGGTAGTGCATCTATGTTATTGTGCAGCAGAGCAAATCAGCATTCTACAAGGCAATGCTAAAATGGGGGCAGCCCAAATAAATATTTATAACTCTGAAACTAAATGTGATATCAGCATTAAATTTGGCACAGATATAGCAGACAGACTGCTCTCCTCTGTGCAAAATTTGGGGATGTTGGGGTAAATGGGTTTTGAGCTATTCTTTTTTTAAAATACAAATGCTTTAGCCTCCATGTGCAGAAATAGGCAACCCTAAACATCCCCAGATTTAAAGCAGATAAAATAAATTGAAATGACCAATCTTGTGTGTCTTAAAATAAAATGGTTGGCCTCACCTCCTTTTTTTATTTGGAAAGAAGCCAGGCTCCAGGGGCTGAAATACTGATTGTCAAAAAAAGTCTTTCAAAAAGCTTAAAGGTAGTGAGCACAAAAGGACATCTTGTAGCCGAGTGGTTCCACACCTTGGGTCCTCAGATGTTCTTGAACTAAAATTCCTAGTAGCCTTAACCACTAGCTGTAATGGCCAGGATTTCTGGGCACTGAAGTTGAAGAATATCTGTGAAGCATTTCGGAGCTACTGTTGTGAACATTAAGGTGCAATGCAAAGCCTGGCTATGCAGGCTCAATATTTCTGTGAAGATTCTCAGCCATCCAGGTGAGTTTATTTGGAAGTTGAGTCATGGATACTGGACTTCTTTTTTGAGAGATAGAAACGTTCCGCTGTTCATCCAAACAGCTTCATCAATGAAGACCGATGAAGCTGTTTGGATGAACAGCGAAACGTTTCTATCTATCAAAAAAGAAGTCCAGTCGCCATGACTCAACTTCCAGACAGGCTCAATATTATGTAGCAATATCAGGTCATTTCCAGGTCATTTTAAATTATAGTTACAGAAGCACAACATCCCACATTCATAAACCAGAGGGGTTTTGAGGAACTACTGTTGTTATAAGCACAAGAACTCTTTCATATTGGAGGGGGGTGAGGTTGTCTGTGTTATCCATTGTCATAATTCCCACTGCTTTACTTGCCCTTGACTCTATAATGTTTAAGGACAGGAGTCAACAACAGCAAAGGCAGCAATGATCCAACAGGGTACAAGCAGAGAAGGGATTGTGAAGTGAACTCCTTGAACTGCTGTATTACCTTCATAGCAGCATCCTTACGTCTCCAAGGTCTTGCATGTAAATATACTACTTCACTCATTGGCTAGGAGAATTACACATCCAAGATACTTCTAAAGTCTGAAACAGCAGGTGGGTGTGAACAAATAACAGAGCGCAGTGTGACCTATAATCTTCCATGCAAGAAAGTAAGTGAATTTGCTTCTTTACCAAGCAGTGGAAGTAATTGGAGGCTCACACATCATATTATCCATTTCAAGAGGTCCATTTTTATTGTAAACAATTCCAAATTAAGGCCATTTGTCACATTAAAATGACTGAAGTTTAGGATTCTATTCTACCACTACCACTACCACTACCACTACCACTACCACTGCACTATCTATCTATCTATCTATCTATCTATCTATCTATCTATCTATCTATCTATCTATCTATCTATCTATCTATCTATCTATCTATCTATCTATCTATCTAAAATATTTTAAAGTATAAAATAATTAATTGTACCCAAAAAGGTGGTGGGGGGGACACAAATAAATCAGTCAAAACAGAATCATGTACTGATTGCATAGATATGCCCTGTGTTAAAACCCACCTCCTCCTCTGAAAGTCTACATAGTTTCAATGCAACAACTCATACACAATGCCCATGCAACCATCGAAGGAGCAGGAACTCTGCTTTCCCTTTTATCTCGCCCTTATTGCTCTTCAGTCAGTGTCAGACTTTTCTTTTCACTCTTATAGAAGATTTAAGGCACATACTAAAAAAAAGGAAGAGAAAGCATATCATAAACTGAGGGAAAATAGATGACATAAAAAGAGACAACTCAGTTAGTGAAGGATGTTGTGTTCATCCACTCCCAGCAAGTCAGCAGGAGAACTTTGGGGTCTGGAGACATGGGCCACAGAAAGGGCTCAGGATGCTGCACATGAGTCAGCAGTGTGATGCGGCAGCCAGGAAAGCCAATGCGATTCTTTGTTGCATCAACAGAACCATAGTGTCTAGATCAAGGGAAAAGTGTTCTGCTTCTGTAGTACCACTCTATTCTGCTCTGGTCAGACCCCACCTGGAGTACTGTGTCCAGTTCTGTGCGCCACAGTTTAAAAAGGATGTTGACAACCTTGAGCGGGTGCAGAGGAGGGCGACCAGGATGGTTGAAGGTCTGGAAGAAATGTCATATGAGGAACGGCTTAGGGAGCTGGGAATGTTTAGCCTTTCAAAAAGAAGAGTGAGGGGGGATATGATAGCTATGTTAAAATATGAACGGATGTCATATTGAAGAGGGAACAGGTTTGTTTTCCATGGCTTCAGAGACTAGGACTCGGGGCAATAGTTTCAAACTATAGGAAAAGAGATTCCATCTGAACAAGAATTTCATGACAGTTAGAGCTGTTCAGCAGTGGAATATGCTGCCACAAATGGTGGTGGAGTCTCCTTCTTTGGAGGTTTTAAAGCAGAGGCTGGATGGCCATCTGTCGGAAATATTGTGATGGGGTTCCTGCATGGCAGGGGGTTGGACTAGATGGCCCTTGAGGTCTCTTTCAACTCTATGATTCTATGATTCTATGAAATGCATTCCACCCAACTCAATGAAGCCGAGAGCTGGCCTCCTTAGTCTTTGCTCCTTCGTCAGAAGAATCACCTTTACCCGCCAATGTGAAAGAGAAGGAAGGTAACATGAGGTCCAGCAGCTGGTGGGGCATCTTGTCCCCGAAGGCAGAAAGAGCATCCAGAAAAGTTTCCATCTGCTTTTCTTCTCTTTTGCCTCGCCTGGAGATGTTTTCATTGCCCACTGAGTATGAAACCCTGTTTCTTTTTTTAAAATTCTCTCTGTGTGTGTTTTTCCATAAGATGCCCGCAGGCCTCTTATAAATAAAAGCTTCCCATAATTTTATATCTTTTTTTTCTCCCTCTGTGAAAACCTACCCTCTCTTCTTCGGCGGCTGCTTCCTATTTCCCTGAGTAAGTCATTTTCCATACCATTACAAAAATATGGGCCATCTTCTGTTTGCAGTTAAAAAGGTCCCGCAGGAAGTAATCATATCAGACAAATGAAGTGAGGGGCTCTCAGATTTATGGTGAAAAGAAACTGCAGGCTGTTTTTCGACCGCATTACTCTTTCATTAGGACTCGGTTACACTGTTACTCCAGAGGCCCAATCCATGCAGCAAACACAGTTTCAAAACAAAGCCAGTCTTAGAGGCTGCCAAAAAGCTTTGGGCAGTGGGAGGTCTGTTCTCAGCAATGGTCGGATGGTTCTGCTTCCACGCATGGTCTCCAGTTACATATCCTCCCAGTGTGCTTCTTCTACCTTTTTCCCCTCCTTTCAAGCATCAACAGTGGAAATGGGGTTTGGGGAGGAGAGAGAAGGTCAAGTCTGGATGTCTACCACCCAGGTGTTCAACATCTCAGTACAGGAGGACCCCGGTGTCTGCTGGGGATTGGTTCCAGACCTTCCCGTGGATAATGAAAACTGTGGATAAGAGAGAACGCCAAAAAAAACCTGCTGTGTTGTGACAATAGCTTGCTTTACAGCTCCTGTTTTATGACAGTAGTTTGCTTTACGGCTGCTGTTTTGCGACAGTAGCTTGCTTTACAACTGCTGTTTGTAACAGTAGCTTGCTTTGTTTACAACAATAGCTTGCTTTCTGGGCTGCTGAATTTTTTATTTTATTTTTTTCCTCTGCCATCCGTGGATAAATGAATCAGTGGATAAGGAATCAGTGGATACGGGGGTCCTACTGTACCTCACACTCTGGTTCCTATAGACTAGGGCTTCCCAACCACGGGTCCCCAGATGCTCTTGGACTACTACCGCCAGAAATCCTGGCTAGCACAGCTAATGGTGAAAGTTTCTGGGCATTTTCGTCCAAGAACATCTGGAGACCCAAGGTTAGGAACCGTTGCTCTAGGTCAGTGTTGGTGAGCCTATGGCACAGGTGCCAATGGTGGCACTCAGAGCCCTTTCTGTGGGCACCCGACATTGCCCCCTTCACAGCCACCTGTATTCAGGTTAAATTGTTGTATTTTAAGGAGCCTCGTGGTGCAGTGGTTATAATGCCTACTGCAGGTAAAACTGTGCTCATGACCTGGGGTTCAATCCCAGGTCGCAGGCTCAAGGTTCACTCAGCCTTCCATCCTTCCGAGGTCATTAAAATGAGTACCCAGCTTGCTGGAGGGCAATGTGTAGCCTGCATGCTATAATTAAAAAACTGTAAACCGCCCAGAGACTACTTGAAGTGGTATGGGGTGGTATATAAGCGGAACACTTTATTGGCACTTTGCAAAAAATTAGTGGGTTTTGAATCGCAGTTTGGGCGCTCGGTCTCTAAAAGGTTTGCCATCGCTGCTCTAAGCTAGTGGTTCCCAACCTTTGGTGAACCAGGAGGTCTTGGACTACAAGTCCCAGAAGCCTTCACCACCAGCTATGCTGGCTGGGATCTCTGGGATTTGCCACCCAAAAACAGCTGGGTTACACAAGGTTGGGAACCACTAGTCTAGACCATGTAGATCAAGATTACAAGATTCAGTTCTAATAAATCAAGTCCATTATGAAACCCTCACTCCTATTTTATTGTATTCTGAAGCCCACATACAGCTTCACACAATGAAATCTTGACCTACTTTACACTTAAATGCATATACAAGAGTAAGCATGAAGACATGTCACACGAGACCAAGACGAATACACCCAGCTGTATTCTCAACTACTATGTAGAGATGGGAAAGCTGGAGTGAAGAAAGTGGATATGTGAAACCAGCAGGAAAAGAGACAGACCAAATATAAGATACCTTGATTCAATAAAGTTCAGCGCGGCCTTCAGTTTGCAAAGGCTGAACAAGGTTGTTTACAATTTTAAAAAAAATCTTCAAGGTCACTCATTCATAGGGTCGTCATAGGTCTGGGGCAACCTGACAGCATATAACAATAATAAATAATTTGTAATGCTGTGTAAAAGCAATTTTGAAAACCATTTAAAGCACTTTAACCATCCTCCAAGCAGAGAGAACACTTCAGTAGCCCAGAGTCATATTTTGTGAGAAAATGCACACTAAACTAGACCTACCGTGCAGGTACTTCATGACACTATTGCTCAAAGGATTGTAAACCATATTTCCAAGTTTGAGGTGCATCCATCTACTGGATGAATGGAGGACGTGAGCAAAAATGATAGGATGGCACTCCTGATCATGTGTGTTTACAGATGCCTCTTTAGACCTTCATGCAAGGTCTGGCTGACCTTCACATGATGTGACCATTGAGTGCATGACTGATGTTCATGCCCAACCTTCAAGATTTACAGCATTTCAGGGCATGGCACTTGTATATGGGTTACCTATGATTGAGACGTACAAAATAATGCAGGGCATGAGTCAAGTGGATAGAGGGAAGCTCTTCTCCCTCTCACAAAATACCAGAACTAGGGGACATCCACTCAAATTGTGGGCTGGGAGAGTAAGAACAGACAAAAGAAAATATTTTTTCAACCAGCACGTTGTTAGTCTGTGGAACTCCCTGCCACAGGAGGTGGTAATGGCATCTGGCCTGGATGCCTTCAAAAGGGGATTGGACAGATTCCTGGAGGAAAAGTCCATCACAGGTGACAATCCATGATGGAGATGTGTTATTTCCAGGCTTAAAACTGGGGTACTTCAAGGGCCAGATGCAGGGGAGTGCTATCAGGAGACAGATATCTAGTCTCATGAGCTCCCAAATGCATCTGCTGGGGCCACTGTAAGATACAGGAAGCTGGACTAGATGGGCCTTTGGCCTGATCCAGCATGGCTCTTCTTATGTTCTTATGTTCTTTTAACTAGGTTTGAAGATTCCTTTGCTTGCTTGCCTTTTGATTCCAGTTATTTTCCAGGAGTCCGTTGGGCAATTGGTGAACTAATGCTACAAGAGTATTGTAGCGGTTTGGGATACATAAAGCCCCAGGGAGGAGAGGGAAAATTAGTTGGCCAGATGCATTTCATGTTTTGCTGCCCTAGCAGATGGGTAGCTCTTTTGCTTCTTATGAATCTCCTATATAAACTGGGAAATGTGAGCCAAACCCAGAGGGAAGAATTTTTCAATAATGTATGGAGAAGCACTGGAGGGTCAGTGAGAAAGAACGAGCGTTCCTGAGAAAAGAGCTAGAGAATATAAACATAACATTAACTCCTTGTGAAGTCAACTTTAGGTTTCATCAACTGGGCTTTCTTGTCCTTTTCCACCTTCAGTTGTTGCAATGCAATAAAAATCAAGCCAATGCATATTTCACAAATCACAACCGTGGCTTTTTATCATAGAATACAGTTGGAAGTGGCCTACAAGGCCACCGGGTCCAACTCTCTGCCCAAAGCAGGAATGCAAATGAAAGCAGATATGACACATGGCTGTCCAAGTTTCTCTTGCATGCAGTGTCCAGAACGGGACACACTACTCCAGATGACGCCAAAAGAGTACTGCATATAAGAGAACAAGGAAATCACAGGATTTGCAGATCTACTGTATATCTTTGTTAATGCATCCTAAAATAGCATTTGCCATTTTTGCAACACATCACACAGTTGGCTTATGTTCGGCTTTTGAACTACAACAAATTTCTGGCTCATTACATCACCAAATGTCCCCCCATCTTATACCTGCGCATTACTCAGCTGCCTCTGGTCTGAGAAGAGAAGGTGGTGAAACTCTTCGCCCTATACTGTTATGGATGTCTTCTACAATCTGTTTCAACTGCTGCTGGAAAAGTCAATGTTTCTCACTGCAATTTATGGCAGCAGGCAAGCTCCGCCCACCCCATCCAAAACACACACAGAGAGAGGTGCCCCATAATCTGCCATCTGAGGAAACTGCCTCTCCCTGTCCCACAGGGGAACTTGTAGTATATGTTGCGCTGGATTGTTTGTAAGCTTTTATTTACAAAGTATGTTCAAGCTTCTCCTCCTGCCCCTGGTGTAAAACCCATTGATGGGGCTGTGTATCAGAATTTACACAGGAAACTTGCACCAGCTCCTCTGCAGAGAGACTATATTTTATTTACTAGAGTTGTCAAAATCTTCAAGTTAATTGATTAACTAGGGAGGGGGGAGCAATAAAGAGAATATATCAACCAAAGTGAATATTACAATATGTCAACAAAGGCAGAATATTTAATGAAGATTCATTAAAGGCTGCAGCCGTCATTCATGCCAGTGGCCACGTACAGAGCTCTACCTTCTAAAAGGAATTCATTGTTTTATTCCTTATTTCTTACCAACCAGGTTGCTGCTACATTTATCTCAGTTCCAGCTGTGCCTGTAATTAACTGTATTTGCATTATAAACGTGTTCCATTCTCCAGCCAAACAGGCCAGAAATATAATATCGCTGGTTCCCTCTGAGGGCCAAATTTGATACTGCACCTTGAACATAAGTGCAAAAGACAAAACGAAAAGGTATTATTTCCTACTCCACTAGATATATGCAGTTTCTGGTTCCCTCAAGATCAAAAAATACAAAATTTTGACTTCTCCTTGCAAATTGGAATTGGCAAAATTTTGGCATCAAAGTGACAGACATTCCTTCTGTAAGTCATTTTTTGAAAATAACTATGTTACTTTGCTAAAGCTAAGTAACTTAGATGTTACCCATTATACCTGAAAAGTAACTTTTGAAGCACTGTTTGTTATACCTCACCCCAAATATAACTTGTTACTTGCAGATTCTGGATAAGCACAAGATCTCCTGAAGCTTTACCCTCAAATCTGTACCATTCTCTCTCTCTCTCTCTCTCTCTCTCTCTCTCTCTCTCTCTCTCTCTCTCTCTCTCTCTCTCTCTCTCTCTTTCTTTATGCAGAAACCCTTATACTCTAAGGTTTTAAAATGAACCTTGCTGCAGTTGTGTAAAATTCCAGGGCCTCTTCTATTCACATTACTTCCATGAGGATGTATGTTCTTCTTCCTCTTGCCAAAATAAACCCCAGCCTGTTATGTTCATTTTAAGAGAAAAATAAAATATTTTAATTTCCAAATTGTTAAAATCATTTAACACTAAAACTAACTTTCTGGGTGTGTGGAGGTGGACAAAATCCCGGGAGGTGGCAGGATAAAAGGTGAGAAGAGAGAAAACTCCTAAGAGAAGCCACAGATGATGTGGGACTGTGTCCAGGCAGAGTTGGAACAAATGAAAATTAAAACCTCATAAAGTCCAGAAAGAGGAGGAACCAGGCACAGGCCAGGGGGAAAGATGCTGTTCCAGCTCATTTATCCGAGCAACCTTCTCTGAGGTGAAGGACATTGCATTGTCATTGGTACTGATTTTGCAGGGTATCAATTTTTGCAGTTTAATTAAACAATAGGGAGGGAGGGAGGGAGGCAAGGAAGTGGAATGCGATCTGAAAGGGAATAATATAAGGAAATGATGCCAAAGTGTTATTAGCCATGTTGCATTAACCAAACTGCAGACAGAAAGAGGGGAATAGGAAAGAGAGGGAAGGGGAGGGCACATCACCCATCCACCCACTCCCAGCTCTGATGCACTCCTTCTTCCCACATTAGGTTAATGGGAAGGGTGGACCTGAAGCCATCTCTATATCCAATACAATGAAAAAGAGTCTGATCTACCTCCCACTGGGGTTAGTAGCAGAAATCAGAGTGATTTTAATGCTCAAACCAGAAAAAACAACAAGATGAAAAGAGGCAAAAAAAATTCCATCAACCTCCGTGGTTGTGGATCACTGCTCCCCGCTCCATTTGCAAACAAACAAATTGCATTCTTTGTGCAAGAAAGTTCTCCACCTAAATCAGTCTTCAAAATCACATTTTTTTTCTCCCTTCTCCTTTCTCCCTCTCTCCCTTCATGCTTTCCTTCCCACCTAATCCTTCACCCAGTGCTTCTCCTAGCAGGACCACCCCTGAGACCTTTTAAAAAATGTGCATGCATAAACAAATCTTTGTTTGGTTTTCTGTGTATTTTATACACACACACAACCACACATGCGATAAAACCAGAATTCATAGTTAGACAGCCAGATATCTCCTAGGAAGGAAGGAAGGAAGGAAGGAAGGAAGGAAGGAAGGAAGGAAGGAAGGAAGGAAGAAAACATGTTTTAAGTGTATAAAATAAAGTTGTAGGACAAAGAATTTAATAGCAGCTTATCATAAGAATATCACCAATCTGAAGAACAACAAAACCAGCCACCAAAGTTGGTCAGGTTGATCACTGCTAACTTTCAAGCAAACCTGGCAGATTGAATCATCATGCAGGAAGGGATCTCAAAAATAATCTAGCCCAAGTCTCTCTTGATGCTACAGCATTTTTGAAAAGCAGTCCTGACGTTCTCCTCAAAGCCTTTTTAATAAGAGAGTGTTCACTTGTTCCCAAGCTGTCAATTCTTTTGTCAAACTGCTTACACCATCAGGGAATTCTCCTTTAAGGTTTAGTCTAAATCCTTCCTCTAGTAATTTAAGCCACTCAGTCCAGACCCTACATTCCTGAATAGCAGAACAGGAAATTGCTCCGTCATTAGCATGATTGTCTCTCTATATGTAGAAAGTAGCTGTCCTCTCAGCTCCTGCCTGATTTCCCTCAACCCAAGGATAATCCATTCCTTCAACACCTCGCCGTCAAACATGGTCTCCGAGACCCTCAACATCTATGCCACTACTCTGTAGTTTGTCATGATTTAGTCAATCCGACCAATAATATATTCCAATAGTCCATTGATGTCTAAGAAGGAAGGCTAACGCCAGTCAATAAACATGCTTTTGTGGATTAAGCACCACATTCCACAGCTGCCTAAACTCTAAGCCTAAAACAGCAAGCAGCCTCCTGACTTCCCTCTAGATAAGCCTGCCTGGACAAATCCGGCATGCCAAGAACATCTGGATTTCACATCTAAGAGCAACTTGCCTGGTAATATCCACCTTGCCACGTATAGAAAAGGGGCCTTTAAAATGTGCCAATTTCTAGTCCCTCCTTTCTTCTCTTAGGAACTGCATGAGATTAAAAGCACCCATAGCTCCTGGGACTGGTAGACCTCCATAACAGAAGTTCAAGTTGCAGATTCAACTGCAGGGAGCAAAAGCAGGATTCCACTGAAAGATTCACAACAAGGTCAAAGCTGATGTCATCAGAAACATGAAACATGAACGGTCTCTGCACGGCTTTCAGCAAGTAGCTTGTTCTGCTGATGCGCACTTTTCCTATTTGCTGAGGACGTTTCAATCTCTGATTATCATGCTGGAGGGGATGATGTGTACTGACCTTCCTTCCACAATTAGAAGAAACAACAAAATCTTCCAGCTTTAGATGCAGGAAGGGGATGGGAACTCCTTGATGTTCTTAGATAAAATAGCATCAATGCCCCACACAATATTGCAGTCTGTGATCTAAGAGACGCACTCCACTTGTTTCCTCTGATGTGTGCTGCCAGGTGCAAAGCACAATACAAAAAAGAGCTCTGAAACATAAGGCATAAAAACTTGAACACCGCTCTCATGGTGATTCATAAACCTGCTGCATCTAACCCATTGGAAGCTGGTGACCCTGGCCATGGGGAGTGAATCTGCTCTTGGTTTTAGTCCAAACTGCACAGAACCTATCCAAGATCCTGAAGATATTTGGTGTACATGAGCGTCAGCACCAAGGACAGCTCTTGTAAAGAGCAGTCCACAAGCTGGAGTAGAATCCAACAAATTCACCTGTCTCCACGGATCTAACTGTGCCAAAACGAGGGACTGAAACATGCTATAGATTTTTATGACCTTCACCTTCCATCAGTTTTTTGCCAGGTTAGCCAATGGTTAGGTAACATAGGTCATGAAGTCCCATTGCCTTCCCATCTCCTCTCTACAATGATCAGCAACGGCTTTCCTGGGTGTCCTTCCCAGCCCTGTCTGGGAATGTGGGGGGTTCAAACTGGCACCTGTTCCATCTTCCTGCCTGCGAGTCTGCTACCAAATTGTAGCTTTCCACTCCCAAGTACCTTTATAGCAAGCAAGTCATGCCTGAAGTGATTTGCAGCTCTCTATGGATTTTTTCTTTTTCCCAGGCTCAGGACTTCTCTCAGGATTTCCTGTGACTCCTGCAGCTGTTTATTAATGTTCAAAAAGCAGCTTTTCTATTTCTCCCAGAAGATTGGAAACTCAACATTAGAATCATGTAATAAATATCTGCTACTTTCTTGATCAAGGGAAACATTTTCTGCTTATAAGAAGCAAAAGAAAAAGAAAGAAAGAAAGAAAGAAAGAAAGAAAGAAAGAAAGAAAGAAAGAAAGAAAGAAAGAAAGAAAGAAAGAAAGAAAGAAAGAAAGAAAGAAAGAAAGAAAGAAAGAAAGAAAGAAAGAAAGAAAACAGGCATTTATTCAATCTTGTTCAGAGAGTCCAGTGAAATGCAATTGATATTCCAGCAGCATAACCCAGAAAGAAAAGGAAAAGGAGGAAACAAGGACAGGGAACAAGAAATGAATTTAAAAGCTCATAAATCATAACATTTGAAGTAAAATATACAGTTTTCTCAGTAATTGAAGAATTTTATCGCACAGTTGCTCCAGGACACACGTGTGTGTGTGTGTGTGTGTGTGTGTGTGTGTGTGTGTGTGTGTGTGTGTGTGTGTGTGTGTGTGTGTGTGTGTGTGTGTGCGTGTGTGTGCGTGCGTGCGTGCGTGCACACGCACGCATGCACGCACACATGTAGGTGGGTGTGCATTCCCCCCCTCAAGAGTCTATGCTTCCAAAAATGGCAGGCACATTGTCTTAAGCAGCTAAAGGCACTTTCTAAGAAATGTCTAAATATAAGTAGGAAGAAAGATTGATTTTTAAAAAAATAAAAGGTACAATTGGAATGCTATGGGGAAAGAGGGGAAAACACAACAAAAGAGAAACGGTAAAAGGTGTAACTGAAGATGTCACTAGGGCTGAAGAAAAAGGTTTAAATCCATTCGCTCATCCCACCTGGCGTAACCCTAATCCAATATTATCATTTTAGAACTGCAGAGTTGGAGTGGCCCTGTCAAGAAGGGATAGTGGTGAACTGAACTCCCAATTTTTGGCTCCACACCCACATACATAAACCACTGAGCTATCCAGCCATTCCTCTTGAATCAATTTGTGAAGAATGAGGCCACCCACATGTAAACCCCGTTGATCCAATGGGTCTATGCAAGACAGGGACTGACAACTGAATTTAGGCCAATGGAGCCTCACATTGTGACTTGTTAGAGCCAAACTATGTTTGATGTTAATGACAGGATTGGTGAACAGTTTTGTTGAACAGTTTTTCCTTCCAGATACTGGCTGTAAATGAAGGTCTAACCATCAGCACAGCAGATCATGGAGCAGGAAGTGCAAATGTGCAGTTTAACTAGCAAGCTTCCAACAATATGATTTGAACAGGAAAAAAATATGATTTTGCACCAAAACAGTGTCTAGGAATCTTTTACAAGAAGAATAAGGACCAGGAAAAGGAATGGTGTCAATGGAAACTTTTCATTTTAATTGATAATTATCATGTAGGACAAGGGAAATTGTCCTGAAAACATAGCTGGAAAGGCTCATTAAATTGTTCTGAAGTACCCCAAAAAACCCCTTTCTGCGGCAATTATATCATTATATAGAGTTTTAGACAGAGTTCATAGATCATAGAATAATTGAGCTGGGAGGCACCTACTGTATAAGACCACTGAGTTCAATGCAGAAATCCAATCCAGAGTAGATGGCTATCCAATACTCTTTTGAATGAATTCCTTCCTAGCCACACCTGTAGCTTTCCAACACCATGTTATCTTTCTCCATTTAGCACTATCCAGGCCCCACCTCGATTAGCTTCCAAGATCAGATGAGTGTGTTTGAAGTGATATGACGGTGATTACAGTGAAAGTGACTTCCTACTATGCATGTGTATAACTTCATATGTATGCTTATTACCTCCTCAAAATTGTGTACTACTGTTGTTATGTCTTATGATAGCCTGAGGACCTGATCAATCAATTCAGGGGCGGATTGATATTGGCAGAATTTGCTGCTAAGCTTTTACTTGATAATGTGTTCCAGACTGCATTCCATGTGTTTTCCATGCCTGGAGCAGAGATCATGTTGTTCACCACCTTAATTTGGCCTCATTTCCCTCTGAGCCACTCACAGAGTATGTTGCGATGCTCGTATTTGACTGAAAACCCAGCTAGTTCAGGATGCTTATTCCCTCTTCTTTCTGGTATGTTTCTTGCCCTTGAAACTTTCCCAATTAAAGAACATTTGACAATCTGATATTGATTGTGTACCCACTGGTGGGCAAAACAAGTTGGTGTTCTGGACTGCAACAAGCAAAATCACACAGCATACCCATCCTCACTGCGAGAGGCACAGAGCTGCCGTATGAAGAAGTAACTTCACTAAGCTCTGCCTACTATTTCACCAATAAGTACAAGCAACATTTTTGGCCAAAGGCTGGCAAAAACAATGCACCTAGCAGAAGGTTCTGTTTTGAAGTACTAACCTCTGGCATGCCTCTCTTGACATAATTGAAAATTCCTGTACAAGGCCTGGAGTGATGTTCCTTCATTTAAGAAATATGTTTTGTTTCCCCTGAAGTCATTAAGGTTTTAAACCACGGTCACGAGGCCAGTCATCTGTGAAAAGCCCTCCTCAAATAAATTAATCCAAGAGTTTGCAGAATGTCAGCTGTTGAATCAAGCCACTGCATTACAAAAAACAAAAGAAAAACAAAGCAACTACTAATAGAAGGAGGAGATATGAGGACAGACTTGAAAATTTGGAAGCAGAGAACTTTCACAGACAGGAACAACACTGACAGATACTGCAGAAAATGTTCCAGCATCGGGACCCTCAGATTCACATTATCTTCTGTTGACTACACATCATACAAGTCAACATGAATCATCCTAGAGTTCACCTCCCCTCCTCTGTAGTTTTCCCCTCCACAACTGGGGTATTTACATTTTTGAGAATTGGATTCACATCAGTTCAAGCAATGCAATAATGTATATTGAGGAAGAAAATATCAGCCATCACCATCACCAAATATTGAACAGGGAGCAATTCCTAAATTAACAAATAGAAAACGGGGTTTTAAAATTTGCTCTTGTGCTTTTAAAATAAAGGTGTTAGCTCTGTCCATGATAAAATACAATTTTCCTTCCAATTGCTTATTTTCTTCTTTCCTTCCTGTTTCATTTTCTTCTTTTTAAAGCTTGGTACCATCACACTAAGGCATTTACAAGACTAGAGGGAAGGGAAGGACAAGGAGTCAGCTGAGAACAAGGTGGAAATTGCTAATTAGAACTTTTTTGCAGCTTGTTAAGGTAGCTCTACTGTAGCCATGAATGCCACAAATCTGGAGGCCTCCAGAAGTATTACCTTAAGCTGCAAACAAGGCTGATTGCTACAGTAATGTCCACATCTCTTCCCAAGTGACCCCTGTGTTCAGATAAAGTTAATTCCTGGGAGCAAATTCACAGCAGATCTAGGCAGATTTTGCCCTCTGTGTAATGACTTCCTGAGATTGATTATAAATGTTACTTCTTCTTGATACATTTTCCTAACACTGTTTTGTTACACTTGTATGCTGTAATTCAAGTTGCTTTACAGTGGACTCTTGTATAACAAATGGTTTGTATAACATAAAATCTGTACAGCATAAAAAAATCTAGAGACAGGGGAAATTTGCTTAACAGAATCGCCTATGGGGCGAATCCGTACAGCATAAAAATTGTCGTGATCAGGGATTACTCCATTTTCATTTGGAACAAATTAATTCATTTATACAAGGTACCACTGTATTTGTATTTTACAATTGTTCACTGCTTCAATTAGCACTTGGGAGGGATTTTTTAATTGCAACCTCCAGCATCCCCCTCCACCTCCAGATGGCTGGTTTGGCTGGTAATTTCTAGAAATTGTCATCCAAGCCCTGATCTTCAGTGCTATTTCATTTACTATAATAAATATTCTAATTAATTAGCTACATTTGATTGTAGCCAAAAAGCCAAGGAACCTTAGAGCTTGTCAGACAGACACTAAAGCACTCTTACCCTGGATCTTCAGCCTTTATAGCAGGAAGATAGTCATGTATTGCCCCTGCCAATCTGACATCATGGAAGCTTTGGGATATGTCTTGTTATACTGTGCATTGATGACTGAAGAGAGCGCTGGATTAGAGATGGGCACAAAATGATTTTTTTTAATTTCATATTTTTATTTTTCAGAACAAAATGAAAAATGAACTGATTTTAAAAGAAAAATGAAATGAAATGAACTGGAAATTTTCAGTTCATTCTGATTCTTTTTTTTGTCCCCCCCCCCAATGCACCCACTGGGGTGGGGTTTTTAAACTGTCTTTGAGCCACCGAATCAAGTGGCAGCTGCAGCCATCACTGCTTGCTTTTGTGGCTCAAAGGCAGTTTAAAAACCTCGCACCATTTCTCCCCAACATGCCTGATTGGGGGGGATGGGGTTTTTAAACTGTCTTTGAACCACCAAAACAAGCGGCGGCTGCAACCATTGCCACTTGCTTCGGTGGCTCAAAGATAGTTTAAAAACCCTGCGCCATTCCCCCCCCCAACATGCCCAGTTTTTTGGGGGGGGAGCTCAGAGACAGTGTAGTGTTTTAAGAAAAGAAACAATGAAGTGGAACAAAGAAAAGACTTTTTAAGTAAAAAATTATTTAAAATGAAACAAAATGAAACAAAGAAAAACAAACCGAAAATGAAACGAAATACCTTTTTTTGTTTCGTGCCCATCTCTACTCTGGATATTTCAGCTGTGGCCAATATAAGTAGTGTTCCAAAGCAACACTATACACATGGCTGAAGAAATTAGGGAATGATGTAATGCCTTGTTTATGGAGCTACCCATTGTATCCACCAGGAAGCTATTTTACCAACAATCAGCAACAGGTTTATTCAAGTTATCTGAACAAGTAATGCCATTTGGTTATGGTTCTGTTCTTCTATTGCGTTTTTCTTCTGCCACATCTTTGGATCATGTTATTCTTCTTGTATGGTGTTCCATGCTTGTCTATAAGCTTATTTAAGGTTATGAAAAACATATATAATAAACAAACAAATCTTCCATCTTGCTTTTTTCAGTTACCTGCAAGAGTAAGCACTTACTGCCTGCCTCCTTTGGTGCACCCAAAGGAACTACCAATCAGGCTGATGCTAAAACATTGAACTCTCCCAGTTGAAAACAGGTTTTTTTATTTATCTGCCCCTATACCACTCAAGAGCAGGGATTATGGCATCATTAGGACAGGGTTTTAAGTCCAGTTTTAGTCCAGACTTTCAAATCCATTGAAATTCAGACTAAACCTTAGAAGGGATCAGCACACGTGTGTGTGTGTGTGTGTGTGTGTGTGTGTGTGTGTGTGTGTGTGTGTGTGTGCGCGCGCGCGCGCGCGCGCGCGCGCGCGCGCGCGCGCGCGTGCATGTGTGTGTATGTGTGCACACGCGCGCGTGTGTGCGCGCACACACACACACACACACACACACACACACACACACACACACACACACACACACACACACACATGTCCTGGATCTATTCCTCCTTAGTGAAGGAATACAGAAAGTAGCCTAGATGTTCTAACTCCTGCTTGATTATGGCGAATATTGTAGAAAACAAATGGGTTTTCATTGAAGTCAGAAGTATGCCTGATTTATCAACTTATTCAGTTCCAAAAGCATTACAACAAAGCATCCTACAGAGAGGTGAATAAGCCAGCTCGGCTCTTACCAGATTGCCTCTTGAGTTGACATGATTCTCTACTGACAACTATCACTCTAAACATAAGGACCAGATTTAAATGGCAAATGTATTCAGCTAAAACCTGAATCATATTACCATTCATGGCATGTGACTAATCTCTTCCTGGGCTGTACCACTCAAGACTCCAAATGTAGAACATTAATATTTGAATGCTTCCCATATTTAACAATTTGTTTGAAAAACCTGATGTACGTATTAATGCTGAGTTTTCGTGGGAAAGTGCTCGCCTATGCAGCACTTTTTTCTCTTTTGAAAAAATCTACACAGAAAAGGCATTACAACATTTTATCGACAACTCTTTGCTTGAATTGGTGCAGTCCAACAATTGAGTGAACCGGGTGAGGATGCTTATTTTGTAACTTGTCCCTAAAGTAGGACCCTGAAGTTTATATTAGAGCTGTACACAAAAATATGACTGCATTTTCATATATGGAAGGGAGGGCAATCATCTCCTAATCTAGAATGATGGGGAAGGGGGCGTAGGTGTGGTTTAGAAAACTACAACAATATAAGAGTAAAAGATATTGGATGAGCAAGATGTAACAGCTAAGTAATAGCTTGAAATGACCTGTGAACAACAGGTTCACCCTAGCTGGAAAATATTTTTATTAGCTTTTCAGCAAATAAAAGCTGGTTTTGTCTGGTCTGGTTTTGTTTAAAATCTGTGTTAGGGACGTGTCTTACCATAAAACTGAATGCATTACTTTGTATGAATCAATTTATATTTATAAAGAAGACAACAGTGAGAGACCTGGACTGTACACCAAACCTTCCCTGTTGAATGTTACATTGTAGAACATCGGGACCCTTTAGCGATTTGCAAGTCAATCAGCCACAACAGAATAATTAAAGCCAGTGCTGGAAGACAAACCCTTTGTGGTGGAAGGAACGTAATTGCCACTAACCATCAAAACTGCAGCTAATTGCTTCAGTTTAAAAGGTTCCCCATAAGGATATCCTCTGATGACAGCAAATTGTTTGCAAAATGAGGAAGTGAATGGGTGGAAGTAGCCAGCCATTTGACTATTTGTTCCAAAATATTGTATGAATGTTCAAGTTGATGCTGTGAAACTGCCCATCCAGATGCCCAGCTCCCTGTATTTCTCTCTGTGGCTTTTTATTTAAATGTAACTGCATTTCAGGTCAAGAGTTAATAAGGCAATGTAAAGATACTTTTTTTCCAAATGAAAGAAAAAACTGCTACCACCCAAAACAACTCACTGATCTCACCAAGCCATTCTGAACTCTCAAACAAATAAGAGAAAGTCCTTTTTCACCCAGAGGATCACTGGTCTGTGGAACTCCCTGACAGAAGAAGTGGTGACAGCTGTCAGCCTTGACAGCTTTAAGAAAGAATTGGACAAGTTCATGGAGAACAAGGGTATCAATGGCTATCATTATGGATGCCTAAGGACAACCTCTGGGTTGGAGAGATAGGCAGGACATTTGCAGAGATAATCATAAGCAGGTGAAGACATCTGCCTGGGAATACCCTAAAGCAAATGGTGAGCCACTGTGTGAGACAGAAATGAGAGGTACAGCCTTGGTCTCTCTGGCAATGCAGCCACAACCAACCAGACTGCTAGTAGAAAAATAAATAAAAAAGTTGCTAAGCTTTTGAGAGCAAGCTCCCTTTTTCAAAGCAGGTTTAGAAGTCCAAACCTGGCAAGGGATGTAATTTGCCTGGAGAGAGTTCTTAAAGATTCACTAGGCAAGATGGACACCAGGCTTCTTCTTGGAAGGCACAGGGCAGCATGGTCTGATGGGGCTGGACTTTACAGACCAGTTCAAGCAAAGAGCGGCATGGTATGGGCCCTCCCCAACCCATCAGATCATCCCAGGTTTCCCATGGAGGCACCCCAAGGGAGACCTGAAAGCCTTCCACCAGTGGCAGGGCCTTCTCTGTGGTGGTATCAACTAGAGATGGGCACGACTTAGCGGTATTCCCGTTTCCGTTTCCGTTACTCGTATCCGTTACTCTACGGAAACGGGAGAAGAGACAGGCAACTAACTGGTTGTCCAACTAGAGGCAACCCTGAAAATGGCCAAGCAGCCTCTTGCTCAAACCATGGGCCAGTGTTGGGGACAGGAAAGTAGTGAAAAACTAAAGACAGAGTAGGGAGGAGAAATATAGAGATAAAATTAGATTTAATGGTAGGGGTGGGGAAGCAAGAGGCAAATCTGGATTATGTGAAGAATATTAGAGGTCTTACTATTGCTTGGTCCAATTACCTCCCACAGAGCAAATAATGAGTCACAGTAAAGTTAGAAAAGGTCTATTAAACTTTAAATGAAAAAAAAATCCACATTAAGCAGTCTGTATTGAAGAATGTCCCTATACTTGTTACACCATCCCCTAAAGCTGGATGGTATGCATGGAGGTAAGACTCTCCATCTCAACAGCCATGAGGAGGGATTAAAAACTGTCATTTTCCTGTGTGTTGAACTGACAGACCTTTCAGAAAGGAGGGGCATAAAATAATGTTAGCATAGACCAGGCATGTCCAAACTTCGGCCCTCCAGATGTTTTGGACCACAACCCCCACAGTCCTTTGCAATTGGCAATCTAAGCTTAGAATTTTGGGAGTTGTGGTCCAAAATATCAGGAGGGCCGAAGTTTGGACATGCCTGGCATAGACAGACCAATAGTAAGTCAGATCAGGGTGATTGACATACTGCATTCTGAGACTATTGATCTGCATACTCTAAGAGCCTTTTTACACAACCCCTAAGATCCGCTGGCCACTTAAATTCGGACCAGAGATCTTAGGGGTTCGTCGCTCTTCCTCTGTCCCCACTAGAGATGGGCACGACTTAGCGGTATTCCCGTTTCCGTTTCCGTTACTCGTATCCGTTACTCTACGGAAACGGTAACGGGAATTACTCCGCCAGAATTCGAGCTCGAACCGACGAACGAACAATTTGGTCTGATTTGTCGTGCTCGTTACTTGCATCGCGCAATGCCAAGCGGCACAGAAAAAAAGTTTTTAAAAGTTAAAAAAAACCCGATTCCCGGCCTTAAAAGTAGGCGAAAACTGTCTGAGGGCACCTACCAGGCCATAAGGGTGTTTTATTTGGGGGGGATTTCCCCGCCCCCCCCTCTCCTTGGCTATTGCTACTGCTGCGCTGCTGGTACCAGGCTGGGAGGGCGCATCCATTTGCCATGCAGTGCGGGGGATCCAAAATGGCGACCGCAATATTTTTTTTGAAATCGTTGCCCAAAACCCCACCAAAGCACCACAGAAACATGCGAAAATTAGCTATTTTAAATGCTTGAATTTTTACAGTAGCAGCAGTGGGTTTTTCTTGCAAAAAAAGTCTCCGTTGATTTTATTTTATTTTATTTTATTTTATTTTATTTTTTTACACCTGCGCATTCGCAATGATGGGCTCGCCCATGGGAGTGGACCATGCAAAGTTTTGGAGCCATTCCACCAATCGCATGGCCAGGTTTTGCTAACTGTACCAGGCTGGGAGGGCGCATCCATTTGCCATGCAGTGCGGGGGATCCAAAATGGCGACTGCAATATTTTTTTGAAATCGTTGCCCAAAACCCCACCAAAGCACCACAGAAACATGTGAAAATTAGCTATTTTAAATGCTTGAATTTTTACAGTAGCAGCAGTGGGTTTTTCTTGCAAAAAAAGTCTCCGTTGATTTTATTTTATTTTATTTTATTTTATTTTTTTACACCTGCGCATTCGCAATGATGGGCTCGCCCATGGGAGTGGACCATGCAAAGTTTTGGAGCCATTCCACCAATCGCATGGCCAGGTTTTGCTGACTGTACCAGGCTGGGAGGGCGCATCCATTTGCCATGCGGTGGGGGGGGATCCAAAATGGCGACCACAATATTTTTTTTTGAAATCGTTGCCCAAAACCCCACCAAAGCACCACAGAAAGATGCGAAAATTGGCTATTTTAAATGCTTGAATTTTTACAGTAGCAGCAGTGGGTTTTTCTTGCAAAAAAAAGTCTCCGTTGATTTTATTTTATTTTATTTTTTTACACCTGCACATTTGCAATGATGGGCTCGCCCATGGGAGTAGACCATGCAAATTTTCCACCAATCGCATGGCCACTTGGCCAGGTTGACCACAGAGACTTCTGGGATGTGCCAATCGGGCATAAACAGCCCACTAATCGTAGCCCAAACCCGAACCCTAAGCCTAACCCATACGCCAATACACTGTCCTTCTAAGTGGGTCAGAGAGGCACCCAGAGTTGCACCCCAATACTCACCCTAACCTCACCCGTAACTAGCCTAACCGTAGCCCTTACGCTAACCCGTCTTAACCCTAAGCCAGATCTACTTGCATTGCACTACATGCAAGTACGTGAGACACAGCGGGTGCAAAGAGTCTGCCAGTCCGTCACTTGTGGCTCTGGCTGACTCCTGCAGCTCCCTCCAGGAGCCCGCTACCCCCTCCCCAAACCAGTACTAACGACAACGAAAAAACGAAAAAACAAACCGACTAATTTTTGCAAATTTTCGCGAAAAACGGAAACGAGCCGAAACGGAACCGGCCCGACTAACGACAACTCGAAAAAAATTTTTTTCAAGTCGTGCCCATCTCTAGTATCAATCTAATGGAAGCAGCTCCTGGAACAGCTATGTCATACTCCCTCCCTCCCTGATGTTTAAGAAGCAACTCACAACATGGCTTTTCAGAGAGGCCTTTCATACTGACCCTGGTTGGGAGATTGTTTGCTTCGTGCCCTGTTATTATTGGGAAATTGTCTCTGGCACCAATTGGGTTTGATATTGTTAGTGTTTTAAATTTTGTTTATTGTTTGTGTAATAAGTGTTTTAATTAAACTTCCCAGAATAGCCCCTTCTGCACAATATATATCAGGACATTCAAGGGCTGATGCGGCTAAATCCCCCTACCCCTAGGCAGCATTCCTGCCTAAATGTGGAGATTCTACTTTTATTGACCATGGGGAGAGAATGCAGGTCTGGCTTGGAGAAAACGCAACAAAATGGAGACCGTGAGTCTCTCGTGTTCTTTGCCTTCTCGTCTCCCTTTTCCATTGCAGCAACGCTTCCCCTGCAGCACTCTCTGCTTCTCTGCCTTAATGCCTGCACACTGCCAAAAGCTTTCTGCTTTTAATTTCTTAATCATGTCTAACAACAAACAGCCTCCTACACAGCTCCTCTCACATTCTCTCATTAATCTTTCGTCTTGTCAGTGGCACACAGTGTGCAGCTACCGCAGCTTAGGGATCAATTCTTTTTCCCATCAACCCTCCCTCTTGGATAAATCGGCAGGCCAAGCTGCGGGCAAGTCGGGCAGACTGAAGCCAAAGCTGCATTCCCTGTCTCCAGGTTTGGTCAGGTCGGTGTGCATGTTAACACCCTCCTGGTCTTGCACTTTCTCCTAAATTTTCCCCTGAATAATAAAAGGTATGTCATGCTTAAGGATATATAGCTCCCAGTCATGAGCCAGAACACATATCTGGAAGCAACTGCATGAAAGAAACCAAAGCATGCACCTAAGAGAAGAGTCTGCCTGCAGTCTCCCTGCATGATATATTGTTCTGAGTTCACCTTCTTCCAAACCATGGCAGATTTAAATTCTAGGTACAAAGTTTCATGAGAGCTCAGTACCCTGTTTCTAAAAACGAGAGAGAGAACTTCTTATATGACTCATTGCTTTGACACAGCAGAGTTATTGTTATCATCATCATTATTCCCTCTGCGCAAGTAATTTTGGAGTCTTATGACTTTGCTCTATCATCGATGAACTAGAAGAAAAAAGGATGAAATCGTATCCAAAATCATGTTGCTAATTGTAGAAAATTGTACTGAAGTAAGCTCACCAAATCAATGGTGAGTCAAAACCTCCATAAATTCCACTGAATCAGGTGTGTCTAATCCAGTGGTTCTCAACCTTCCTAATGCCACGACCCTTTAATACAGTTCCTCATGTTGTGGTGACCCCCTTGCCTTGCTTAGAAGAGGCCACAAGCCACAGGTGCCATAGAGAACTTCCCTCTACAGGCACCCTCAGCAAATCACAGCATCCGGTGTCATTGACTGACATCCCCTCCAGCCTATCAAGCTGTAACTCACTCTTTCACTCTTTCCTCCCCCTCCTCCTCCAGACCCAATCCATTTGTGTCTTTTTCTTCACTGGCTCATGGCGACCCCTGTGAAATGGTCGTTCAACCCCCCCAAGGGGTCCCAACTCCCAGGTTGGGTACCACTGGTCTAATTGAACTTTAGCACAATGTTAGCTGTAGGCTCAATTGGAGAAAACCCATTGAACCAATGGAACATATAGAGAATTTGACTCAAGAAATTGGCATTGATTCAGCAGGCCTGTTCTAGTGCACCTGCAGTAAACAATGGGATTTTAACCACTATCTGGACCTCTCTAGTGGCCAAATGTGGTACCACACCTTGGAAATACAGTACAGTACAGGTACTTGCCCTGCCATTAGGGATAGACCTGTAGACTCAGATAAATAGAGGCAAGGAAAAGCAAAGTGTTCTACTTATAAACTGGCCTGTAGTGCTTAAAGCACTCCCTGGGTGGTTTACAAGTAACCATGCAGACTACACATTCCCCCTTCACCACTCCCATGAGTTGGATACTCATTGTACTGACCTCAGAAGGATAGAAGGTTGAGTAAACCTTAAGCCTGCTACCTGGGATTGAACCCCAGGTTGTGAGCACATTTATAGCTGCAAAACAGCAGTTTTACTCATGTGCTACAAGGTTCTGTATACCCTATTGTATTGAGAAACCACCATATATTGTGGACTTTCTGGAACAGAAAATGGCATTTTGTAAGGTGTCCTATATATTAAAAAGGGACATCAAAGGGCTGCCAATATGGCCTTGCCTAGCACACTTTGACCCCATTTAGACAGTACCATTTAGAAATGAGTGACTTTTAAAAAAATAAATCAAAATGTTCTGTTGATATCTCCTTGGCCAGTGCATGCAATGTCTCAGCAGCAGATGACATTTTATGCTGCCTGTCACAGCAGTGTCCATATAAAAACAGCTGAAGTGATCTGATATACTCTGCCAATGCTTAAATGCTGTTACCTAGGGAAGTTTCTAAAGGGGCTTTAGAAACTAGATGTCAAACTGACATCAGTAAAAGCTGTTATAAACAGGTACAAGGTGTTAAGAAGTATGTCATCCAGATTCCCAAGCCTGAGGCTTAATTTTACAGCTTTCTTGAAAACTTTTGAAAGCAACTGTTTAATAAATGGGGCTCCTTTCTTTCTAGGAATTAATTCAATGCAAGGGCTGCTGGTGAGACTGGATTAGTGGGAATGGCACATCTGCTCTTTCAGTTCTCTGAACTATCCACTCTCAACTTTACAGGAACTATCCAAGGTCCTGAAGCTATTTTTAGGCAAGACAGAGTACCGCACCTTGTGTTAGAATATGTAATTGTTCAACAAGTGTGTGTGTGTGTGTGTGTGTGTGTGTGTGTGTGTGTGTGTGTGTGTGTGTGTGAGAGAGAGAGAGAGAGAGAGAGAGAGAGAGAGAGAGAGAGAGAGAGAGAGAGAGAGAGACTGAGGTGATTTATTTATATAAGAAAACTTTGTAGCCAATCAGAATCAGTCTGGTCTTAGTCAATGGGTGTTTGAAAAGACAACTGTCAAGTAGAAGTGACAGTCACAATGAGGTAGCTGTTCTGAGTTGTTCAGACTCTTTGGCCGTGTTCTGGAACTTTTTCTTCCTGACATTTCACCAGTCTCTGTGGCCGGCATCTTCAGCAGGCAAGGAGCTCAGGGAACTAGGAGTTCTCTCTGTGCGCTGGGGTATACAGTGAGAGCGACTGTGGGGTTTTAGGGTTATGGGAATGAGGTTTATTCTGCTTTTTCTGTTTGTCTGTTACCATGAGGCTTTTCTGATCAGAAGTAGTGTTTTTAAGTTATGCTGTCTAAAATTAGTATATTACAAAATGAAGCTGTTATGAACTGGTTAAAAGCTTGTCAAGTACAAATCTATACCAAATTGAAATGTTTAAGAACTAGAGGTGGTCACAAAATGAAAATATAAGGTTTCATTTCATTTCATTTCATTTCATTTTTTGTTTCATTTCATTTCATTTTGAATTTTTAAAAGAATTTCTGAAACATAATGAATCATAACAAAAAACCAAAAATGAATTTTTTTCAGAAATTCGCAAAAAAGGAAATGAACCGAAACGGACCCTCCAAACGACAAACAACAAACAAAATGCAATTTTTTTGATTTGTGCCCATCTCTAATGCAGTGTTAATTGTGAGTGGGTGATCTTGAGAATCTTTTTTCCCCCATACAACTCCACAAACTGCATATCTTCCTGGAGAGCCAGGAGTTCACTTCCCCTCTGTGCCTCTTGTGGGAGATGAGCCAGCCTCTGTATCCTTGGGCTAGCTATTAGAGATGAGCATGAACTAAAAAAGAATCTTTGGTGGACCATAGATAGACAGGGCCAGCTAGCCTGCCTGAACCGAGTCCTCCCACCACCTCCTTTGCAAACAGTTGTCTATTTTAAAAAAAAGCTCCAACAAACTGATTCATGGTTCATGAATCCGTTAACAGGGTACGAATCCATGGTTTGTGGTTCATCAACCATGAACCAACAAGAACCACCATTTTGGCAGCTGTTCCCCATCTCTATTAGATACGTAGTTACAGATTGCCCTAGATACGTGGATGGTAAATCACCTGATGGAATGCTATTACTGTTTTTCCTATTAGACATGAACCCAACACTAGTTGGTTTTAGTTTCTTGAATATCAGATCATGTCCAAGTACATGCAATGTTCATAGACATTTCTTTATAATATGTGCTCTTCTAAGTAAGACAGCCTTCGGTACTTGGCGTACTGAAACCTTATTTACTCCTAAAAAATAAATATGGTTTTCTAAGTCTTTTCCTATTACACCTAAAGCACCAATTACAATTGGAGCTATTATTCTTATTTTTACTTTTTTCCATCATTGCTGGTGCATAGGAGAAGACCAAACATTAGGAATCAAGTCCTAATAACCTCTAGGTGAGATGACATGTTTGCAAATCACTGATATTTGAATTTCAGAATTTTCCCCCTTTCAATGTGCAACAGAAGCCCAGCTAATTAGAGTTAGCATTTAGCTAGTTTCCCTTTATTTAAAACAAAAATAAATCCCATAATAAACACATTGTAAAAAATAATAATCAGGAGGCTACCTCTAGGTAGAAAAGTAGGAAAATATATATATTTACTATTCAGCAATAGAGATGGGGATGAATCACCAAAGTGGTGGTTCATCATGTTTCATCATGGTTGACACATCATGAATCCTCCATTTGTGAACTGACAAACTAATTTGCTGGGACCACAATGGTGGATTCACTTAGGGCCACCAATGCCATCTTGGAAAAGTGCAGCCTGGTTTCCCTCAGGTCCTAAGGGAAACCAGGGAGCCATCTTTTCCAAGATGGCTGCAGCAGTGGTGACAGTGGCCTGGACACTGGTGGCTGCTGCAACAAGTAGATGGGGGTGCTTTGGAGGGGTGCATGTGGCTTCTTTTTTAAAATACAGCCACAGGCTGTATTTTAAAAAAACAACAACAAAACCCCAACAAAATGAGATAATATAGGGGGGGAAAACAGCCAAGGTGTTCTGCTTATATACCACCCCATAGCACTTCAAGCATTCTCTGTGCTGTTTGCAGTTTAATTATGCAGGCTACACATTGCCCCCTTCAAGCAATGTGTAGCCTGCATAATTAAATTAAAAAGGGGAAATATTTCTCCCTTCATATTTGTCAGGGTCTCTGGGCCCGATCAATATGAATATTAAATGAATCGTCAATATTAATCAAATATTGCAAATTGTTTTTTTAATCTTTCCCTATCTCAATTCAGTGCTCTTCACAAAGGATCAGAAGTTAAAAGGAGGGGAAAAATTCAAGTAGCAAGAAATGGATTTCTCGGCCCTATAAGATACACCCATGCTGTGAAGAGAATGCTTAATCTGTATCCTTCCTTGGGGAAATCTTGTAAGAAGAAGAGGGGGGTAACAAAATGAAGGCAATAAACATATGTACCAAGAGAAATGAAGAGAAGGTTCTTTTATCTATAGGAAGATGAGCCAATCTAATTGGCCAGTAATGCAATTACTGACACAGCTGCACATTTCCATCTGACTTGGGGTCCAGCTTGGCCTAATTTACTCCTTGTGAAGCATTAATCTGCTAAACTTCACATGATTAAGGTTTCTTTAATCCAACAGCATCTCTTTGCATACAATGGTTACCGTGTAAATTTACTTTGGCAAGAGTTCAGGAAGGGATGCAACCAGCTAACCAAAGTCCAATTTTATTGATATGTAATAGGAATCAGCCAGGGTCCTCTCTTAATGGCAAGGAAAGACCCCAAACATACAGTGTAAAAGAGTTTTATACAACAACAAAGAGTCTTAAAGTCATACAACCTCATTGGATAATATTGGCTTACTATTTGGATCCTATATCTAATTGGCTGAAAAAGTGAGGGAAGCAAACTCATTGTTCTCCTATAGAGAAGGGGCAATTCTGTCTTCCCTGATCTCCCTTCCAGGATATGCTATGGCTCCCCTGCTGTGCTTTATGTTCTGACTATCTAAGCCTTTGGCCCTAGGGCTGCGTTCCTAAGAGGAACATCTGGTGAGGGAGGAAGAGTGAAATGTGGGTGCTTGACCAAATCTAAAGGCTAGGTAAGAAGTGATACAAAAAGTAATATAGGTAAAAGAAAGGGTGATCAGGCCTTTTGTTCTATGATCTGGTCATATCCAGCTATCACAATAACCTGAAATCACCATAGAAAGCAATGTCTCAAGAACAGTCTGAACTCTGAAGCAATCTGGTGGAATACTGACAGGCACTTGTAAAAATCAACAACCTTTGATTCAAATAGCAGCAGCAATGAATATTCTGCTTAATCTTAAACTGACCCCAAAACCCTTCAAAAAGCACATGAGCACAAGGAAAGAAATCTGGGTGATGCAGACAAGAAAGCCAATGGATTTCTAATGGGGGGGTATAAACTCACACACTCTTTCTAGCTCTACATTAGAAGAAATTTTATATCTGGACATGTTAGTTTTATATCCAGAAACACTTTGGTTTCAGTAAATCATTTTGTCTCCAAAGGAACATGTATTCTAAATGAAATTTCCTTCCTTATTCTCACAAGAGATAATTACAGAAAAGAACATAGAGCAAACAAAAAATACATAAATATAGCATGTTCATAAATTCTGGGAATAACAAATAACATGGAATTTTATTTTTCCCTTGCAGGCTTGAAGTATATTTGTCTTGCCATCTTTTCCCTTCCTCACAGGAACAACTGGTCTGGCACCCCTGAGATGTTCTACACTACAATTCCAATAATCCATAATCCATAATCTTTTACCATTAGCAATAGCTGATATGACTAGATAGGTACTCTTGTCTAGAAGAACGAGAGGCTGAGACTGACTCCCCATGAAGTCCATGCATCTGACTGATCAGCCCTCCTGTCTTTATCTAAAAAGGTAAAGGTCCCCCCCTCACATGCGTGTTAGTCATGTCCGACTCTAGGGGCGGTGCTCATCTCCGTATTCAAGCCCAAGGGCCAGTGTTGTGCAAGTCCATGGCCACGTGGCCAGCGTGACTTCAAGGAAACACTGTTTTACCTTCCTGCTTTTTACGGCAGTACCTATTTATCTACTTGCATTTACATGCATTCGAACTGCTGGGTTGGCACCCAGGATTCGAACCACTGAACTACTGACTTTGCAGTCAACAATTTTAGAGCCTTGGTCCACTGAGCCATGACTCTTAAAATACAATGCTTCATCCAATGTAAGTGTAAATCCTTACCACATATCTCATTCCATCATAGAGGGGAAATGGTGGAATGCCAGGTGCTTTGCTCAAACCACAATGGGTTATATTAGGACAGCACTTCCCTAGACAGCAATAAGTCTGTGGCAAAGGCGTAGGAATTCACATCTAAGTCTACTACCTCTGATCTTCACCTATACCTGCAATTTTAACAGAATGCTAGAGGTTTTAAAAGTTGCTCTTTTTTGCACTCAGTGTTTCAAACCTATGAAAACAATCCAGGAAAATGTACATTTCCAATGCTTAATTTTTACTTTGTCACCTTTTCAAAATAATTTTTACAATATATATTATATCAAACTAAATGGCATACAAGGTCAATGACAGACATGTCATAAATGGCATTTTAAAAAGCTTTAGGAGAAAAAGGTTGACCCTGTAATGATTTGCACAAGATAGGCTAGAATTTCTTATTCTAAGTTATATATCTGTACCAACCATATCTGTGCCTCTTCAGCCACAAAATTATACCACTTTAATATAGAAAGCATGGAGGGGAGGGGGGTTGAGACCAGGTCTGACTGTATTCCTTTAAGAAAAGCTGAGAAGACAAGCATCAGTGCATTCCGCAAGTGATCTAGAGCAAATGGACTAGAGTTGGCAGCGTCGATAGACAATAGAGGTGTTTCCTATTGATTTTTGAGATCTATGTTGAGATGTCAACTCTTAGGCTTCCTTCCATCCTCTCTTCTCTTAGGCCACATCTTCTTTCTTCTTTCTCCTCTATTATATTGTTACTGATGTTGTTGTTGTTGTTTTGATTCCAGCCCTATAAAACATGGACTCAGCTTGAGGGATTCTGGTTTGAGACATGCCCCCCACACACACCAAATCCTTTTCTATCAAAAAACTGAATTCCTTTTGCATCTTGGCCAGTTAGTTATAAAATATTTTAAACAAATTGGGAGGAAGTAAGCAACAGAATAAATAAATAACTATAAATATATAAACAATAAAAACCAATACTCCACTCCTGGCTGTACTGCAGCATTTTCATCATTGTTCCTGCCCTACAAAGGACAACATTACCTGTACAAGCAGATACCAATTATCCTAAGTCAAAAGTTTGCTTTCAACACCTAACTCCTCTCCCTCAAAAACACAAGCACAGTGGAAAGACCTAATCAGGGACTAAATTAATTGGATTACAAGCAGTTTGCTTAATGTTCAAAGGGAGTGTATTACATAAAATCCCACCAACACAGCAAGGTGCAGCGGGAAGAAATCCCTGGTAAGAGAAATAAAGTTGCACCACACATTTCTCTGTCATCCCAGCTGACCCTTCCAAGACCGCTGCAAGGTAGAGGACTGATAAGGCAAAACCAACAAACCCTAATTAGCAAAGTCAATGATAAATCTGTAAAGCACACTAGATCAAATTTGGATCAAATTAGTTGGCTCTTATCCGTGCAGAACACAACTAAATGGATGACGTAAACAAAGTATTAAGTTCCATGCAAAGTCAGTCAGGGTGCTGTGATCAATTTTAGCAGAGGACAGATGCATAGTTTGCTTTTTTTAAAATTTGGATTTTGGTTTTATTGTGCTCTACATTACATAACATAAGAACTTTAAGAAACAGTCATTCAGGTACAATGGCTGAATCCCATTATTGCTATTGCTTCTGTTTCGCTAGGCTGGGCATCATTGTTAGAGATGTGCACAAACTGAAAAAAATGGCAATTCATTTCGTTTCGTTTCATTTAAGGCTTTGGTTCATTTTGTTTTGTTTTTAACAATTTTTTTCCCAAAAAAAAAACATTTTGTTGGTTTGTTGGTTTATTTGTATTTAACCAATTTGCGCAATTTAATCAATTTGACCGCACGTGGGCGTCCCATGCCCCAGACCAATTGGAAAACATTTTTTAAACGTGATATGAGAAAGCACATAAATGGATGTTTTAAGCACTCCTTACCCCCCTGCTAAGCATTATCAGGCAGAAAAAAATAATTTTTGCTGGGTTTTTAAGTATATTCAGGACATTTTAAAACCTTAAAAATGCCATTCTGCACAGATTCGCCACCATTAACAAAAGTATGCGGCAGCCATTTTGTCCTCTTTTAAAAAATCACTTTAAAAACACATTTTTAGATGTTTTAAATCACTGCCATCAACCTAATACCTATGTTGTTGTTGTTGTTCAGTCATTCAGTCATGTCCTACTCTTTGTGACCCCATGGACCAGAGCTCGCCAGGCCTTCCTATCCTCCACTGCCTCCCAGAGTTTTGTCAAATCCATATTGGTTGCATCAATGACACCATCCAATCATCTCATTCTCTGCCATCCTCTTTTCCTTTTGCCTTCAATCTTTCCTACCATCAGGGACTTTTCCAAGGAGTCCTCTCTCCTCATGTGGTGGCCAAAGTACTGGAGCCTCAGCTTCAAAACCTGTCCTTCAGGATGGATAGGTTTGATCTCCTTGCTAATCTATTCCAAGCATTAATGCATAACAATCTATCACATGGATCTGAGAGGCCACAGTCTGCTCTAGCAACTTACACTTAAATCTACAACTTAAGTTTAATCGTCATATATTGTCCCATACTTCCACCTACAGCTTTTTCCTTGCTAGAAGATTAAGTTCTGTATATTTTAAAACAGTTTCATGTTTTCAGTAACTCTTGGATTCTTCTGCATAGAAGCAATGTAGAGTAACAAAGCCTCATGGCGCAGTGGTTAAATGCCTGTACTGCAGGTAAAACTGTGCTCACGACCTGGGTTCAATCCCTGGTAGCTGGCTCAAGGTTCACTCAGCCTTCCATCCTTCCGAGGTCGGTAAAATGAGTACCCAGCTTGCTGGGGGGGGCAATGTGTAGCCTGCACGCTGTAATTAAAATTGTAAACCGCCCAGAGTCTACTTGTAGTGGTATGGGGCGGTATATAAGCAGAACACTTTGCTTTATAGAAATAGGGAAACAGATGTTGCCTGGAATCTTTCCAACAATGAAGCAACATATAGCTTGATGAACATTCATATGACTGAAAGAGGTTATCTGATTTCATACTGAAAAAATCCCTTTCAGGGATAAATGTCAGCTGTGATAGACCACCACAGACTCAAGCTACCAAAGAGTGCTATAATATTTTACAGTACTGTAAGGTTTTTTTACTGTCCAAGTGGCATCACTAAGACCCTTACAGTAGGAATTGACATTTTTGGAATTTCTAGATGATATATCTATTAAATTATATAACCCTATTATGCAGATGGGGATTTGTTATGTTCAAGAAAATATAAACTACTAGCAGAGATTATTAGCGCTGTGGAAGAATAAATGCACTTAATGATTCTGGAACTAGGAGACGAATGAACAAGGCAATAGAACTTAGGGCCTTTTCACACAACCCCTAAAATCCGCTGGTCCCTTAAATTCGGACCAGAGATCTTGGGGGTTCGTTTCTGTTCCTGCGTCCCCACCCCTCAGCACTTCCTGCTCCTGTTGGCGTGAGGGGGGGAGGGAAAAAAAGGACAAAAGAAGCCTTTACTAACCTGCCGGTGCCGGTCGAAGTTGCCACGAGCCCCGTTACTTCCTGGTTCCTTCTCAAGGGGCTCTTAAAGGGGCGGGAGGCAAAAAAACAACAGACAAGCGAGGAGAGCCCGGCACTCTTATCCGCATCAAATTTTTTTCACCTCCAGAGAGAAGGTACAAGAAAAGTGCACTGGGTCGCGCTAAAGTGGGCGGGGTCGCACTTAATTGTCTGCAAACTCCAGAGCTGGTGGGGAAACATTTCTAAGCTCCGGAGCTGGGAGCCATTTGCAGTGCAGCTTAGGGGTTGTGTATAAACGCCCTTAGTTCAAAAATTATATTACATACTATACATGACAAAGAGACAATAACAATATACAAAGCACATCATATAGAGAAGATACAACAGAGCATGGGGAAAGCCTCTCACCTTAGGCGGTCTCAATTTACATTGGGTTGCCGGCTACTTTTATACATACAGCTACCTGCTGTAGCCCAATCAGATCCTTGATGAATTGAGTTGATCAAACTATTCCACCTGGCACTAATCATCCTGACCTTACAGGTTCATTATTCCTTGCACCGGTGTCCTAGACCTAATACACATCTTGTCTAGCTCTTGACATGGCACAATTTACAGGATCCATTTTGCAATCTGTTAAATACATATTACAGACATTCAGTCAAAACTACAATCCATGACAATATCCCATAATTCTCCATTCTTCCTCCATGAATACAAGGCCTGAATAACAAGGTTTGAGGTCTAGCAAGCTGTAATTCCACCTAAACTTCCTGTTCAGAAAGAAAGCACCCAATAAGCTTTGGGGCAGCAACAACATACACACCTACAATTTAATGCTAAGCCACAAGCCCTGGCACTAGGTGGAAATGGCTGATGAGGGGCAATCAGATTTTAAAGCCATTTCATTTTAAGAAATCGTACTTTTCATCTAGTGCTTCTCAGTTTGAGAATTGTCTCCTTCCCTGGAGCGCCAGAGAAGCACCACGATTCCCTCAGACAATGCTCCACATGAGTGATGGAGTAAAACAAATCCCCCAATACTCTCAATGCATAGTAGTAATAATAAGGGATGGGTTTGCGGGGCAGAGGTTGAACCACAGCCTCTAGAAATCTGGTGCAATTGTCCCAATCTTTGACCCATTAAAAAGTTGTTTGATGCAACTCAGCTGGTGAACAAATAAGGGTGGCAGAGGGGAGGGGAGTTCCCATTAGTGAGTTCAGCAGTAGACCAAGTGGCTGGGTGGGGTGAAGCCTTAAGGGTGATCCATTTGGGGCAGTTCCAGCAGACCTCTGTGGCAGTTGTTCCAAAAATACAGCAATTCTTTCCTTAATTGTGATGGTTGTATATTGCCTGTAGGAGCAAGGGCAGTTGCCGGGAAGCAACAAGGAGGAACAAACACTATATTGATACACCTGAGACTGGGACAGTTATATTTTTGGGACTGCAATGCCCATATGTCACCAGCTAGATTTGAGCCCCACTGGGTATATTGTGACTGTGTCACAATCGGCCTGCCCCAGGGCACCTTTCTTCTAAATCTACTCCCCAATGTTGAAAACTAAATTAAAAACCAAGCTTTTCATCTGAGCTCCACCTTCACTTTAGCTTACGTATTTTGATCTTTCTAGTATCAAAAGCACCATCACTATCCTTAGGCTCTTTTTCTAGGTCATCCCCCCCCAATCGAGCCCAGCTGCAGCTTTCAAAATCAAAGCAAACAGCACTGTTAGTTTGCAAATGTACCCCATGTTCCTTCTTAAAGGAGGGGAAATAAACTTCAAAAGGTATAAGTGGCCACCTGCAAAAACTTGGTGGCTTCCTTTGATCTAAGAAACAATGGCTCATAAAGGAAGATGGAAGAGACAGGAGTGAGGGGGGGAGCCTCCTGTGTTTCTATAAAGTAATGAAAGGAAATTATCTTCCATTTCCTTTCAGTGGCTCGTAATGATTCAGATTAGCATTTCAGAAAGGCTGGGATGTAAATAATTATTTGAGGAACTCGACAGATGAGCCAAGGCTGCTTAGCGACAGAGACGGCAAAGCTCTTTACATAGGGAACATGGATGTGTGTGCGTTCTTCACGGTACGTACCTCAGATGTTACAGAAATCTCAAAGGATAGGAAGAGTTAACACATCTCCTTGGCGATGATGATCAGAAAGCACACGAACACCCCTAAGAGATATGATTCTTCCAGTGGCCTCCAGATGGGTGGTGTAACAGCTCAGGACCAGAATCAGCAGTACATCTCCATTTGAAGGACAAAGGGCACTCATTCAAAGATGAGGATGTACACATATTAGACAAAGAAGATAGGTGGTTTGAGAGAGGGGTCAGGGAAGCATTGAAACCCATGGGGGCCTCAGGCATAGTCTTATCATGATGTGCTTTCAACAGTACCCAGACAAATCGAAAAGCCTTCACCTCCACGGTTTCAACACCTTAGGCCATTGTTCACCTTAAGGCTATGGATATTATTGTCTACTTAGCGAGCCTATTCAGGCCATTGTTCATCTTATGGGCCTATTTCAGCCCAGGGTGACAAGAGGACAAAGCTGACTATAAGATGGAGGACTCGCACTTGCTGTATTCAGACTGATGAAGCTGTTTGGATGAGCAGTGAAACATTTCCATCTCTCAAGGAAAAAGAAGTCCAGTAGCCATGACTCAACTTCCAAACCTCCAGATGGGAAGAGTATTTCTGGAAGGATGCCATCCTTACTCAAACTGCTATAAGACTTTAGAAGTTATCTGCATCTAGATTAATGGTTCTCCAACCTGTGGGTCCCCAGATGTTCCTGGACTGCAACTCCCAGAAATCCTGGCCAGCTCAGCTAGTGATGAAGACTTCTGGGAGTTGCAGTCCAGGAACCTCTGGGGAACCACAGGTCGAGAGCCACTGATCTAGATTATCAACCGATGGGTGGTGGTGGGGATTCATTTGGAATTGGTGTTTCAGATACAGTTGGTTCTAAGTCTAGGTCTCTGGCTGCAGAGACAGCATGTGCTTCCTGTGAGTAATGCCAGCCTATGTGGCCCTGGGTGAGCTGCACAGTCCCTGGATCTCCCCAGAAGAAGAAAAAATGGTAGACCAGTTCTGACTAGTACCCTCTAACTGGGAAACCCTGGACCGAGCTGCCATGAATCAGAATTGACTCGGGGACACGTGATTCTCATCCTTATTAAGTCAATTCAAATGTGAACTCTCACTAGAGGCTTGTGTGCCTAATCTCAGGTGATCACACCTTGGACATTCCATAAAAGAAGACCCCCTCCTGGAAAAGATAAGAATGCTAAGAAGAGCTAAGAGCTGTAGGAGGAGGAGGAGACCTGATGTGAGGTGGATTGACTCAATTAATTGGGAAGACCTGAGCACAGGTGTGAATAATAGGGCTTTTGATGGTCCTTGACTCACAGTCACCTTAAGTTAGAAAAGCAAAGCAAAGCAAAGTGTTCTGCTTATATACCACCCCATAACACTTCAAATAGTCTCTGGGTGGTTTACAGTTTTAATTACAGTATGCAGGATACACATTGCCCTTCCCCCAGCAAGCTGGATACTCATTTTACTGACCTCGGAAGGATGGAAGGCTGAGTCAACCATAAGCCTGCTACCTGGGACTGAACCCCAGGTCATGAGCACAGTTTTACCTGCAGTACAGGCATTTAACCACTGTGCCACGAGGTATCACATAACAACATCTACACTATGCATATATAAATATTTGATGTCATTTTAAGTATCGTGACTCCATTCGAAACAAGCCTGGGATTTCTACTCTAGTTGGCTGCCCTTCTTCTTCTGCTGTGGTCCAAGGGATTGGCGTGAACTCTGGCAGAGAATTCTTATTGCGTTGCTGAACTACAGATGTCAGGTTTCAGTAAGATGGAGCCATGAAGGATAAAGTGGTGTCAAACTGCTCCAACTGTATAGTGAAGAAGCAGTCTCGACCTGGGATTGGGGAGATATTTGGACGGAGAGAGGTTCAAATGAGCAGACTGTATAGCTTGCTATCTGGTTCGCTCTTTGGTGTGTTTTTTAAGTAGGAGCAATCCCTCCCAACTGCCTTCCGCTTCTTTCTGTCACAATGCTAAGGCACAGTGTATTGGGGGAAGTTGGGTCCACTCCTGATAATTCTGTTCTTCTCAGGTATGGATTAAAAAAATCTAATATAATGAAAGACACTTGGGTGCCTTTCTAACACAAGGTTGGCCAGTCACAAAAGTTCAGTTCTAGGCCTAGATTTGAAGCATTTCATCAGCAAACTTTTTTTTCTGCCGGTTGGCAATGGTACTGAAAGATAGCTGTGAGATGTTCCCACGCATGCTCACTGCCATTAAGCCAGCAGCTAAGCCGTCAATGTAGGGCTTGTACAGTATTGCTTAATAACAAGTTATTTTGCATCCAAGACAAAGCTGGCCTTGATAGATCTATGTATATCATAAATTGCAACTCTCTTCTGGCAAATGGGCGGAGGCCGTGTTCTATGCTAGCTCTCAAGCTACTTAAAGAAAGAAAAGCTATCAAATGATGTATTAAATCCCACACACTGTTCTAATCTTAGCATATATGTCTGTAAAATCAGTTTCCCATCTGGATTCTTTTGCAGCACCAAAAAGGGTTCCAGAAGTACTGCTCAAGCTAATGACAACAAATCAGCTCTTAACAGGATCGAATAAGGGTTGCTGGGTTCATACAGTTAAGTGGATCCTATAGGATAGTTTGCTCTTTGAAGGTGGGAAGCACCAGGAGATGTAAGATGGAGAGAAAATATTTTAGATTATGTTCTCTGCTACAGAATCTAAATTGGATCTTTTTATCCTAATATGGTGCTTCGTGGAAGTGAAAGTGTCTCATTAGAAGCCAAAATGATATAAGGTATCTAATATTAATCAGTGGTGTGGAAAATGCTTTATGTCCCCAATTTCAAAGTGTGGAAATGTATTCTTAAGGATCGATATTGTTTCCAAGGAATTAAAATCAAATCAATGAGAGACATAGGCTTTCATTTTGGCAACAAATCAATGGGTTCCAGCATTTAAAAAAACACTACAAAATAAAAAAACCTGGATATAATACATACACTTTATGCAGACAGAGCTTGTAAAGCTATGACAAATTGTGTAAACCTTTCACAGAAAAGGAATCTTTTATTGATGGTCAATCCATGACCGTACTCTGAAGAAATGCTGAGGAAGAGTGGGGAAGTGGACATGTCCATGAAATCTCACACTAAAATATAGCTGTCAGACAATGTGCTTCGTCTTCTTCTTTTCTTTTGGCGTTGCCAGATATGAAGAAGTTCTGCAATATACAGATGTTCTCAAGATTATTTAATGAAAGTTAGCTACTTTGAAAGTTAGTTAGCCTCGTGGTGCAGTGGTTAAATGCCTGTCCTGCAGGAAAAACTGTGCTCACGACCTGGGGGTTCAATCCCAGGTAGCAGGCTCATGGTTGACTCAGCCTTCCATCCTTCCAAGGTCGGTAAAATGAGTACCCAGCTTGCTTGGAGGGGGGAGCAATGTGTAGCCTGCACACTGTAATTTAGATGGTTACTTCACGTCCTTCCTCGAGCCGAGGTGAACTTGCCTCCGTGTTGAAATCGTTTTTAGTCACATGACCTAATGCTGGTTCTGCCCCTGTTTCTCTGTACTCACGGACATGCTGATTAAAACCGGCAGTACTTTAACTGCACGTCCTCGATCCTTACCTGCCGGTAAGGAACAAACACAAACCAGGGTGAACTGTTCGAGGAAGAATCTTGGTCGATAAGCGGGGGAAATGGATTCATAAGAAGGAGTTACTGTATAATTCCTGTTGTTCGATACATCGAAATACCGATGTTCCTCCCCCCCTTCTCAACAACAAAAAAAGGTAATCGCACTAAGTATTTACTCTATGCGGGTTAAGAGGAACCGCACGTCCCCTGGGGGGCGGATTGAGAAGCGGATTGAAGAGATTCCCAAGCTCCAGGATGGAAATCTCTCACCCCGCTTGGAGCGCAGTTCAGGGGGCATGGTCAGGGTGAACTCGGATTGACCCCACAAGGACGTGAGGTTCCGTTCCTTCAAACTCGGATTGACCCCACAAGGATGTGAGGTTCCATTCCTTCGAACCAGTCTCCAGCGGGGCTGCAAACTGCAGCGAGAGGGACGTGAAGTATCAGCCATAAAAACTGTAAACCGCCCAGAGACTACTTGAAGTGGTATGGGGCGGTATATAAGCAGAACACTTTTATGCTTAATGTGGGTCATCAAAAAGTGGCCAAGGAGCTGGCCAATGGTAAACAATGTGTAGAGGAAACCAAGTTGCTAGTCCCAGGAAGAGCAGACCTACTAAATCGATTGCTGAATGGTAAATCAACATCAGTATTAATCCCATTGCTTCAATGGAGTACTCTGGATTGTGACCAGCAATTGGATCTGGGCCAATATTTTGGCCCAAATATGAATGCCCAAAGGAGGGAGGCTAAAGAAGCCCGTGTACCTGCCACTATCATGATTGAGACGTACAAAATAATGGAGGGCATGAGTAAAGTGGTTAAAGGGATGCTTTTCTGCCTCTCACAAAATACCAGAACTAGGGGACATCCACTCAAACTGAGGGCTGGGAGAGTGAGAACAGACAAAAGAATATATTATTTCACCCAGCATCTTGTTAGTGTGTGGAACTCCCTGCCACAGGAGGTGGTGATGGCATCTGGCCTGGATGCCTTCAAAAGGGGATTGGACAGAGACCAGGAGGAAAAGTCCATCCCAGGTTACAAAACATGATGGAGATGTGTCATCTCCAGGCTTAAAACTGGGATACTTCAAGGGCCAGATGCAGGGGATTGGTCTCAGGAGACAGATCTCAAGTCTCGTGCGCTCCCAGACGCATCTGGTGGAGCCACTGTGAGATACAGGAAGCTGGACTAGATGGGCCTTTGCCCTGATCCAGCATGGATCTTCTTATGTTCTTATGATGTAGGGGAGACTGGCATTGCACATGTGGGTGCTCTGCTGCTCAAGTGGTAGTGTATTCTCACCCAAGAGTCTTTCTTCAGGTTTCCTTGGGCAGCAAACAGTCCTCGCAACCAAAAACCCTCCCTCCTCAGCCATTATCTCTTGGCAGGGCAGCAGAAAAAGAGACAGAGCACACGACTACATAAGGACAAAAGGGAGATCTCCTGAAATGAGAAGGTGCTGGTGCAAGGATCTATATTTGTGTCAATGAGACACCAAAAGAGCATATGTGAGTCTCAGAGATGGAAAATGTTGGGGGGGGGGGGTTGACTACATCTCACTCCCCGTTTCCTGGTCATTCCACTGGGGGATATTGGGAAATCCAAACTGAAAACTAAATATAAATGCAGTCTCCCTTCCATAATTTTTTTTAGATTGCTTGGTTTTAACACTGAAGGCTGCCTAAGGTCCTCTGGAGGAAAATAGCAGAGCATGAATCGTTCAAATAAATAAATAAACAAAACCACATTTCTCATCACTGTTGTTCCTAAGCTCTGTTTTTGACACAGGCAACAACTCCCTGGGTTGTATGTGCACGTTGTGTGCACCTTGTTAATTCCCTGGTTTCAGACATGAAGAAAGGGGTGGTTATCTCTGGCTTGCAGTCAAATGCACTGAAGAGTACAAAGGCTACCTCCTGCCCTCACCATTTGGTAATGATTCTCTGACTTGTGCAAACACCGGAAGGACTGGTGAATAATTTGCATGTGTATTATACGTAACTCCAGTCAGTTTCCTCAACAGCAGTGGTTCCCATTCTTAGGTCCTCCGGTCTCATTAGACATCAATGTTGACAAAATAATTAGTGGCAAAGAATGCTGGGAACAGTGGGCCAACAAGCGTTGCACACCACCAGGTTGGGAGCCAGTCCTCTTAAGGAAGCCAAACCTGAATTCCTCATGGATCCTTGAAGCTCCTCGCTGCCCAAGGAAGAGGGGAACACATCACAGTAGATTTGTGTCCAGCTTATGAGCCCAAAGGCCCAGACTGTGGGCAAATGCCCAGGGCCTGACTCAGCTACAAGTGCCAGTTTCCCTAAACCACAGCAAGGCTGGCTCCCAACTCTTGGGAGTAAAGTGATTGCCATTTAAAGGAGAGTCAGTCATTTGTTCATTTGTTCGTTTGTTTGTTTGTTTGTTCATTTGTTAATTTACTTCGAGTAATGAGGGTTTTTTATTTCTCCATTCTGGGAGTTCCACCTGAGAGACAGACACTTTACGGACATCTAAATGTAGATCACCTATAAGAAAGGCCCAAATGGGAAAGTGTTAGGGTCTAGGCCTAGATCAGGCATGTCGAAACTTTGGCCCTCCTGATGTTTTGGACCGCAACTCCCAGAATTCTAAGTTTAGATTGCCAGTGACAAAGGACTGTGGGAGTTATGGTCCAAAACAACTGGAGAACCAAAGTTTGGACATGCCTGGCCTAGATATACCCAACCTTCCAGTGGTAGGTGGGAGCTTTCTTTAGGAAAAGGAATTTGGCTTCAAAGGTCTTCCTCCCAGGCATGTAGGTCTTCCTCCCAGATGAGCCACATGTAGATGTCTGTCAGGTAGAAGCCAACAGAGATTATAGGGTTTGTAGTCTAAGAATTATGGGGTTTGTAGTCCAATTCAAAAAAAAACCCACACACACCCCACTCTGGATACGTTATTTTATATTTGCCTATGTCCCAAGTAAGGGATCTAACGGCATCTTGCAAAAATGATTTTTAAGAAAAGAAAGAAAAGAAAGAGACAAGCATTAGAATTAGTAACAACACAACACCGATAAACATTTCACAATAACTTGGACTCTTCTGTCTCAGTCAGAGTGATCAGCGATTAAGCACGGCATGAACTTTAGTTTAGCTGCATCTGAAAGGCCCTATGTCTATGCAGCAAACGGATGTGTTGGTGCCTTTAAAATGCAGCATTATGAAGGCTATCAAATGTTATACTTTTCCGTAATCTGACAAACACCAAAATCCACACACCCGAGGCATATGACTGTCAAGACCCAAAAGGCCAATAGGATTGCTTTCATTCCTTTCATTGCTAAATGCCAAGTTAGAGACCCGTTTCATTCTCTCTCTCTCTAGCCTTTTGATATTTCCTCGATCTCTTTGCTTTTCAAAACAACCCTCCAAAAAAACATTTCAGTTGCCTCAGGAAGGTGGGGGTGTTAAGTCTTAGATTATTTCACAGAAGGCTTCACAAGTGAAGCTCCAGGCAGCTATTTCGTTGGCAATGTTCTTTGATACACCCACTGTAATCAGTCATATTGAGGGATACAGACAACAGCTATCTATTTAACAGGCAGAAATAAAGAATGGCTTCAGTTGGCTGTCTCAGTCACAACCTGCAATGCCTTGGCATAAAGCTCTGCATAGTTCTTTGCTAATTCTTTGACCGATCAGCTCCTTGAAGCAATCCTCTGCTATCTGCTATATTGCCCCGTGGCGCAGTTGTTAAATGCCTGTACTGCAGGTAAAACTGTATTCTTGACCTGGGGTTCAATCCCAGGTAGCAGGCTCATGGTTGACTCAGCCTTCCATCCTTCCAAGCAGGGCCGGTGCTAGGTTTTTTTGCACCCTAGGCGAGGGGCGGGGGGTGTGGTGGGCAGCGGGAGGCGGGGCAGGGGGCGGTGGTGGGTGGGCAGGGTGGTGGCAGGTGGGGGGCGGGGCGGTGGATGGCGGGGGGTGGCGACAGGCATGGGGCGGACAGCGACGGGCACGGGGGGCGGCGATGGGCGTGGGGAGCGACGGGCAGGCGGTGACGGGCAGCAATGGGCGGACGGCGACGGGCGGCTGGCAGGCAGTGGGGGGATGGGGGGCGGTGGCCAGCGGTGGGGGGCGGCAGGGGGGCGGCAGGCTGGCCAACGCCCTCTCTCCATTTTGGCGCCCTGGGCAACTGCCTAGTTTGCCTTAATGGAAGTGCCGGCCCTGCTTCCAAGGTCGGTAAAATGAGTACCCAGCTTGTGGGGGGGATGTGTAGCCTGCATACTGTTATTAAAAACTGTAAACAGTCCAGAGATTACTTGAAGTGGTATGGGGCGGTATATAAGCAGAACACTTTTGATTAAGATTCTCCCATGCCCCCTAAACCATAATATTGTTAAGATTTTAACCTAGATTGATGGTGATGATGCTATCTAATGTGTTAATAATGAAATAACACCCTTTTCAGTACTTTCTGTAGTTAATTCTCCTTTCATCTGATTGCGTACCATACCCTGGCTACTAGATCTGCATTATTACGTGCTATGTGTCAGCCAGCCCCATCTGATTCACAACAATACTAATTGTGCTTCCAAGGTTTGTGAAACACTGAAGTGGTTTTGTTATCGCCAAACCCCACTGAGTTTCTGCAGCTGAACAGTGACTTGAACCCAGGTCTCTTGATTCCTAGTGTGTGACTAGGTGCCATATATTCCACATGTACCTGAAATTCTCTAATATTTCATACATCTGATAGGATGAAATATAACCCCTGAAAGCTCAAACAATGGTGAATTTATTAGTCTTATCTGACATGATGGAGTTTAGTTGGGAGGATTTGTCCATTATTAATGTGTTCATCCTTTGAAAAAACCTTTTCCCTAAAGCCAGGATAAGACAAGCAAGGGATGGAGTTAAGGAAGTAACCAGGGACAGGAGACCCAGAGGGAGGACAAAGGGAGAAAGACATGGAATATGTAATCAAATCTGGATGGAGAAGAGACAGGCAACTAACTGGTTGTCCAACTAGAGGCAACCCTGAAAATGGCCAAGCAGCCTCTTGCTCAAACCATGGGCCAGTGTTGGGGACAGGAAAGTAGTGAAAAACTAAAGACAGAGTAGGGAGGAGAAATATAGAGATAAAATTAGATTTAATGGTAGGGGTGGGGAAGCAAGAGGCAAATCTGGATTATGTGAAGAATATTAGAGGTCTTACTATTGCTTGGTCCAATTACCTCCCACAGAGCAAATAATGAGTCACAGTAAAGTTAGAAAAGGTCTATTAAACTTTAAATGAAAAAAAATATTCCACATTAAGCAGTCTGTATTGAAGAATGTCCCTATACTTGTTACACCATCCCCTAAAGCTGGATGGTATGCATGGAGGTAAGACTCTCCATCTCAACAGCCATGAGGAGGGATTAAAAACTGTCATTTTCCTGTGTGTTGAACTGACAGACCTTTCAGAAAGGAGGGGCATAAAATAATGTTAGCATAGACCAGGCATGTCCAAACTTCGGCCCTCCAGATGTTTTGGACCACAACCCCCACAGTCCTTTGCAATTGGCAATCTAAGCTTAGAATTTTGGGAGTTGTGGTCCAAAATATCAGGAGGGCCAAAGTTTGGACATGCCTGGCATAGACAGACCAATAGTAAGTCCGATCAGGGTGATTGACATACTGCATTCTGAGACTATTGATCTGCATACTCTAAGAGCCTTTTTACACAACCCCTAAGATCCGCTGGCCACTTAAATTCGGACCAGAGATCTTAGGGGTTCGTCGCTCTTCCTCTGTCCCCACTAGAGTTGGGCACGACTTAGCGGTATTCCCGTTTCCGTTTCCGTTACTCGTATCCGTTACTCTACGGAAACGGTAACGGGAATTACTCCGCCAGAATTCGAGCTCGAACCGACGAACGAACAATTTGGTCTGATTTGTCGTGCTCGTTACTTACATCGCGGCGATCGCGCAATGCCAAGCGGCACAGAAAAAAAGTTTTTAAAAGTTAAAAAAAAACCGATTCCCGGCCCTAAAAGTAGGCGAAAACTGTCTGAGGGCACCTACCAGGCCAGAAGGGTGTTTTATTTGGGGGGGGGGTTTCCCCGCCTCCCTCTCCTTGGCTATTGCTACTGCTGCGCTGCTGGTACCAGGCTGGGAGGGCGCATCCATTTGCCATGCAGTGCGGGGGATCCAAAATGGCGACCGCAATATTTTTTTTTTAAATCGTTGCCCAAAACCCCACCAAAGCACCACAGAAACATGCGAAAATTAGCTATTTTAAATGCTTGAATTTTTTACAGTAGCAGCAGTGGGTTTTTCTTGCAAAAAAAAAGTCTCCGTTGATTTTATTTTATTTTATTTTATTTTACTTTATTTTATTTTATTTTATTTTTTTACACCTGCACATTCGCAATGATGGGCTCGCACATGGGAGTGGACCATGCAAATTTTCCACCAATCGCATGGCCACTTGGCCAGGTTAACCACAGAGACTTCTGGGATGTGCCAATCGGGCATAAACAGCCCACTAATCGTAGCCCAAACCCGAACCCTAAGCCTAAGCCTAACCCATACGCCAGTACACTGTCCTTCTAAGTGGGTCAGAGAGGCACCTAGAGGTGCACCCCAATACTCACCCTAACCTCACCCGTAACTAGCCTAACCCTAGCCCTTGCGCTAACCCATCTTAACCCTAAGCCAGATCTACTTGCATTGCACTACATGCAAGTACGTGAGACACAGCAAGTGCAAAGAGTCTGCCAGTCCGTCACTTGTGGCTCTGGCTGACTCCTGCAGCTCCCTCCAGGAGCCCGCTACCCCCCCCACAAACCAGTACTAACGACAACGAAAAAAATGAAAAAACGAACCGACTAATTTTTGCAAAATTTCGCGAAAAACGGAAACGAGCTCGAAAACATCATTTTCCCTAGTCGTGCCCATCTCTAGTCCCCACCCCCCTCCGCACTTCCTGGTTGCTGGCTGCCTGAGGGAGGGAGAAAAAAGAAAGAAAAGAATGCCGGCTTACCTCCGTTCTGTTCCCGGCAGCATTCAGATCTCTTAAAGGGGCGGGGGGCAGAAAAACAACAAACAGAAGCCAGGAGAGCCCCGCACTCACTATCCTTACACCGGATCAAATATTTTTCACATCCAAAAAGCAGGTACCTGAAAGCTGCGCTGGGACGCGCTAAAGTGGGCGGGGTCGCACTTAATTTCCTGTTAACTCCGGAGCTGGTGGGTAAACATTTTTAATCTCCAGAGCTGGGAGCCATTTGCCCCGGAGTTTAGGGGTCGTATATAAACGCCCTAAGAAATCAATGCAGTTTGGGAAGAAAACAAAGTGGAGAGGAGCGAGCACCCAAAGAACAAGTTGGAATATTGAGAATGTTATTGGAGCAAATCACTACCACTAGCAAAAGCAACACCAGCTGTTTTCAGCTCAGGCTTTGGTGAGACATTGCCGTCTCCTTTGTCTTTCTCCATCTCCACTTTCTGATTTCTGTACCTTGAGAGTAGGACCAGTAGTGTTTCCTTCCTTCACCAATATAAGATGGAGGTTTCAGACCTCCTCTAGATCCATACCAGTTCTATTATTTATCAGCTGACATGCGGTCGGTCACTTAGCATAATACAGGCATGTACAAACTTCGGCCCTCCTGGTGTTTTGGACCACAACTCCCAGAATTCTAAGCTTAGATTGCCAATGGCAAAGGACAGTGAGAGTTGCTGTCCAACACATCTGGAGGACCGAAGTTTGGACATGCCTGGCATAATACATCACAACTAGAGTAGGCCTTTTGAATCAGTTGAACTCATGGAAAAGTGGACTCACCAAGTTCCCAGTGATCCAGTGGGTCTCCTAAGCAACATGATTTCAGCTGGAATGTGCCAATTGAGTGGATCTACATCTCATTTCCACTTGGCAGGTGCTTTTTTGTGACATCCTTCCTCCCCACAATATTTTGTTGAATGAGAGCCACAGCAGTGGTGAGGTTCTGACCATTTCCAATGCTGGAGCTTCGAGGGGAAAGACATTTCTGAAGAGGGGTAGATGGAAAGATAATTTCACAGCCCAAAGTGCCCATATTTCACAACTGGAAGTTGACATTAGTTTGGTTGTGTGCAACTTGTGCATTTCTTGGCATCTGAGGGAGTCTGTGCTATCTGCACAGAGTGCCAAGGACCAAGAATTGTCCCCTTCTGACTCCCCACAGCTGTCACCCTCCAATTTAGATATTATGCGGCATGGCACGGAGGGCTGGAAGTACAAAAGGATCTTACTTCCTGTCTCCTGCACTGTTCCAAACAATCTTAAAACATTTTGGCTGTTCTAAATTGTTAAAATTTCAGTGGCGGTTTGTTGCTTGCTCCTACTCCAAGATTCTTTGACATATATTATAATAAACAGAGCAAAGAGAAATGAAGAGAAATGTGGGAACAGAAAGAGTAAAACTGTTTGCCTCTCACTCACACATTCTCACTCTTTCTCACACCCACACACTATCAAACATGCAGGCAGACACTGGCTGCTAGTTTGGTCTTTTACAAGGAAGTTTCCCATGTTCTGTCATGTATTGTCAAAGGAGGTCTAGATGAGGTGCTGCAACAATCTCCATTCGCCTCTTGGCTGTCTGTTCCAGAAGCTTCCTTTCTTCCTCCTTCTGGGAGTGGTTTTGTTGAGGCCCTCTTCCTATCATCTCTCAGATATGAAAACACAGTTTTGAAACTGGAAACTTTGGAACTGCGAAAAGCAAAAACCCAAATAGACAATGGGTTGTGTTTGACAAGGAGCACGTTCCCGATACTTACCTAACACACAATAGCCGCTGTTCAAAGAAATAGATGGAGACTAACAAAACAGGAGCAACCCAAGGACAAAAATCTCCTGGTTTCTAGTACAAGAGCCACGGCTGCATTAGTTCAGCAGGAGAGCAGCCATATAAGCAATCTTCCAGAGGTGGTGAAGAGAAAGGTTGCATGCTTTATTTTTCTTAAAACAGGCCTTGTCACAGGAGAACTAAAATGAGAACATTTATTCCTGTAAGTAATGAGAGGTTTACAATAAACAGCAAAGGGCTCTTTAAGAGACAGTCATTGAATGTGTATCACCCACTGCTGGTGTCTTCACTTCAATTTTCAGACAATGAACACTCTTTCCCTCTTTCTCCCTTGGAAACAAGTGTATGTAATGTAGAGATCAGGGACGATGGATGTTGGATTTTTTTAAAAACCTGTGGAGCAACAACTTTGCTTTCTTCTCCCTTTTACTTTAGTTGCATCTATAATGCGGAAGGCAGAACTTTAATTCAGCTATACAAAATGCTGGAACTGGTTTGGGCTGAGAGGTTCGAGATATTGGACTGCTCACGGAAAGTTCAGGCTAAAATCCAGAGTGGATCCACTGACTCCATGACACTGGAGTCACCAGCCCCAACGGCAGTGTCGTTTGGCGATCCAGGTTGTAAGTCTAGATGAGTGGTTCTCAACCTGTGGGTTCCCAGATGCTCCTGGACTGCAATTCCCAGAAATCCTGACCAGCTCAGCTAGTGATGAAGACTTCTGGGAGTTGCAGTCCAGGAACATCTGGGGAACCACAGGTTGAGAACCACTGGTCTAGATCTAGTGCATGTCAGTACATCTCCCACCCTCTGAGATGCTCATTACTGCCTGTACACAGAGGATATTGGGACTGCCTGGGTGAGCCGCCTGTTATTTTATCTCATAACTTCAGCTTTCTGATCCATTCATGCCAGCTGTAAACACAATCCTCAAAGCTGCCCCTTCTGACGCTAAGCTCCGCCACCTTCCCATTGCAATTCATTTCCTTTTGTGCTGTGGGGTGGTGCAGCCAAGAAATCGACCATTGTGGGGATTTCTCTGCCATTACCCTGCTGTCGCTGGAGGAATTAACTAGGAACACTCTTGCCAGCCTTGAAGTAATCAAAACGTTGTTTTGCCAAATAAAACCGTTGCACACTTCATCAAATCAGAGACAACCAGTGCCAGAGTGACATGTCTGCCGAGAAAAAGCCCGGCTACAAAAGGAGTGCAACGTGATTTAAATGCAGGGATGTTACTACCTGCATGACACTTTTGGTGTCAGACAAACAATTTGCCAGCAATAATGAAAAAGGGAGCCTAAGGCAGTTACTTCACATCCCGTTCATCCCTCCTTGCTGTCCCGCTTGGGACCGGCACAAAAAAAGCCTTACTTCACATCCGTAGCATGAGAGCAAAAAGTTGTCTCGACCACACCCCCAGAACCGGGAGCAGAGCGTGACAAGCCAAACCTGCCCCTGGGCTGGGGAATTTTCTTGTCACGGTTGGTTCCTGGTTCCTGTTCTGAGACAAGGGACTGTCCCAGTGTCCACCTAGTGGTCAGTGGCTGAAGCGGCATTCAACATTAGTTTCCCTATGGGAAACACCATGCAGTGCAAATGTTTATTAAAGAAAGTACTGAAAATTCTGTAGCATTGACGTGTAAATCCCGGAAGACCAGTAAATCAAAATATCGAAAAACTTTTATTTACGATATATATTTACGATATATATATTATGATATATATATTTATTTACGATATATATTTTTAAAAGGGTTAAGAAAGCAAGACAAATTCAGAATTTGTCAAGGAACAAGACCGTGAAGTAACAGATGTCATGAGACAAGTAATCATGCCCATGAGTAAACAGAAACAGGGACTGAACAGGGACAAAACCACATGACCACGAACAACGCTGTCACGTTACAAACATAACAACGGAACAAGGTAGGATGTGAAGTAACCGCCTAAGGGGAAGTCAAGTACTGTAGGTGAGGGAAGCAGAGAGATGCCTGCTGAACCCTTGCCAATGAAGGAAGAAAAGTTAAGTGCAAGATCAGAATACGATCTTTTGCATTGGCTGAGCCGACTCTTTGCATCCTGTTTTGCAACCACTGTGATTAGAGGTGTTGCCTTAGCTGAAATCCTGTTGCTTCGTATACAATTTGCAGAGTCGACCCATTGAATCAATGGGGACTTGGTGATTCAACTCTTCCTTAAGTTCCATTGGCTCAAATGAGCCTGCTCTAGCTGTGACTCCACTATGCTCAACTCACAACTAGAGTAGGGCCATTGAATCAACAGAACCTAAGGAGGAATTGACTCACCAAATTCCTGTTGCTTCAATGGGCCTACTCTAGTTTGGCTTACTATATTAAGACACAGGATTTCACCCATTATATGGAAATTAGTAATGCTGAAGATGAAGAAGTAGATCATCAATCAACTCATGCCTTCTCTCTCTCTCTCTCTCTCTGGAAGCAAAAATGTTGAAATGGGGGTGCTATTCTATTTGGGGGCACTCTCAACCCAGTGGTTTTGTATCTATTTAATTTATTTTATGAAAACTTTGACCATGTAGACAGATGTAAGATTCAGTCATTTTACACCCAAGAGCCTATGATATTTCAGTCTTGGCTCCTTAAAACCATTGCTAGCGGACAACATGGCTGTTCGCTATAGAGGATAAGACCGCGTGAATTATGGCAACTGTTTCGAATAGGTTTCTTTCCCTCCTGAACATCAAAGCCAGATAAATCATCATGTCACTTGCAGGTATCGTACAAAATGAGTGCCCAGAGCCTTGAGTTTTCTCCTGTGAGTTATCTGTTATCTGCTCTTCCACTGCAACTTCAAGCCTTCCTCGTGTTTTGAGTATGCGTCCACAAGTTCTGAAATGCTTGGCATGTACATTGAATCACCAACGAGGTGCCATTTCACAGTCACTGGGCATTGAAAATGGAATAATGGACCACTATGGCCCTGTCGGCACTTCACTCTCTCCTTCCCTCCCTCCCAGCCATTATTCCCAGGATGAAGTAATCAGCTGGTGACTGGGATCACCTTTAAGAAGAGCCTACTGGGACGTTGGAAATATTGTGGCTTGGATCCCACTCTACATTTCCAGCAGCATAAAACTAGCAGGATGATTTTGAATGACAATTTGCTGCAGGTTGAGAAAGGAGCAGCTATGTTTCATGTTGCACTCTGAGTCACATTCTTAACTTGCAGCAAGTAACTACTGAATATTGTGCAAGGGGACAAAACAGGTAGGATTCAGGTCTATTTGTTCTTCTGTGTCTGGTTCTCTGACTCTTATTTTCCACCCATATATATACCTGCAGAATTCACATTGGGAGCATTGAAACCCCCTCTCTCAATAGAGGTGGTGGCCTCAGGCACAGTCTAGAACATAAGAACATAAGAACATAAGAAGAGCCCTGCTGGATCAGGCCAAAGACCCATCTAATCCAGCTTCCTGTATCTCACAGCGGCTCCACCAGATGCGTTTGGGAGTGCATGAGACTAGATATCTGTCTCCTGATACCACTCCCCTGCATCTGGCCCTTGAAGTACCCTGGTTTAAAGCCTGGAGATTACACATCTCCATCATGGTTTGTAACCTGTGATGGACTTTTCCTCCAGGAATCTGTCCAATCCCCTTTTGAAGGCATCCAGGCCAGATGCCATCACCACATCCTGTGGCAGGGAGTTCCATAGACTTACAACGCGCTGGGTGAAAAAATATTTTCTTTTGTCAGTTCTTACTCTCCCAGCCCTCAATTTGAGTGTATGTCCCCTAGTTCTGGCATTTTGGGAGAGAGAGAAGAGCTTCCCTCTATCCACTTTACTCATACCCTGCATTATTTTGTATGTCTCAATCATATCCCCCCTCAAGAGCCTTTTTTCCAGACTAAAGAGGCCCAAATGTTTTAGCCTTTCTTCATAAGGGAGGTGCCCCAGCCCAGTAATCATTTTAGTTGCTCTCTTCTGCACCTTTTCCAGTTCCACTATGTCTTTCTTGAGATGCGGTGACCAGAATTGTACACAATACTCCAGGTGGGGCCTTACTATTGTTTTGTATAAAGGCATTATAACGTTCGCTGTTTTATTTTCAATCCCCTTTTTGATAATCCCTAGCATGGAATTGGCCTTCTTCACCGCTGCCACACATTGGGGAGACACCTTTATGGAGCTGTCCACCAACACACCAAGATCTCTTTCCTGATCCGTCACGGATAACTCAGAGTCCATGAGTTGATAGATGAAGTTTGGATTTTTTGCCCCAATATGCATTAGTTTACATTTAGTTACATTAAAACACATTTGCCATTTCTCAGCCCATTCCCCCAGTTTGGAGAGATCCTTCTGGAGCTCTTCACAATCTTCTCTGGTTTTTACCACACGGAAAAGTTTTGTGTCATCGGCAAACTTGGCCACCTCACTGTTTATCCCTGTCTCCAGGTCATTTATGAACAGATTGAAAAGCACCGGTCCCAGGACCGAGCCCTGGGGCACACAGCTTTTCACCTCTCTCCATTGTGAAAATTTCCCATTGACACCTACTCTTTGTTTCCGGGATCTCAACCAGTTCTCAATCCATAAGAGGACCTGCCCTCTAGTACTTATCAGGCTGTGCTTTCAACAATACCCAGACAAATCAAAAAGCCTTCACCACCAAGGACATAGGTAACGACCCATACTTTATGGGTTTCAGCACCTTAGGACATGGTTCACTTTAAGGCTATGGATACTGTTGTCTACCTAGCAAGCCTATTCGGTCCATTGTTCATCTTATGAGCCTGTTTGAGACCAGGGTGACAAGAGGTCAAAGCAGACTATAAGATGGAGGATTCGCAACTAGCTTTATTCAGATGGATTAAGCTGTTTGGATGAACAGCAAAATGTTTCTATCTCTCAAGAAAAAGAAGTCCAGTTGCCATGACTCAACTTTGAGATCAATTCATGAATGTGTTCTTGGCCATGGAATTGGAAGACTACTGTATCTTGCTTTAATCTATTTATTGACTTCCAATTATGCAAAGAAAGAGTTCTGTCTCAGGAAGGATTATGGGCTATGTTGTCCTTGTAAATGAAATGGGATCACTGATCCTTCAATGAGGTAGAATGAGGTGCTCACTTTAGGTGGTTTGCCACCAAGAGCTGCTAATTTAGCAACACCCCCCCAATAAGAGTCACAGATGTTTCTGCTCAAGAGGAAACTCCCTCTCCAGACTCCAAATCCTTAGTTCTGAAGAAACCCCAGAGACAGGCATTGTGGGCAAAAGAGTTCAGGAGATCACCTAAGTTGATGGAATACATCCTTCTCCTAAGCAAGCACACCTGCATTGCTCTGCACCTGCAGACCTCTACAGTCAAGGCATCTTAGTACCAGATTTAACCTTTGGAGCTACAGGAGATGCCCTCCATGGAAACAGTGAGCTGAGGTGGTTTTCAAGGGGGAGGGACCCTTATGAAACTATGGGGGTAGGCATGGCACAAAATATAGGGGTAATAATTATGCAGGGTGGGTTGGTAGATGTTGTTCTCTCGCAGCAAATACTCTTACATCTCAGTTCACCACTGATAGCAACGGACGTCTGAGCTCAGTGGTCATACCCAATACCTTAGGCCAGTGGTGGTGAACCTTCAGCACTCCAGATGTTTTGGACTGCAACTCCCAGAATTCTGAGCCGAGATTGCCAATGACAACAGACTGTGGGAACTGTGGTCCAGAAAATTTGGAGTGCTGAAGGTTCGCCACCTCGGCCTTAGGCAATGATATCTGTTGGTTGGAGCTTTATACAAGACCTGTAGGTACCACAGCTAGGAAGCGTAGTCCACTCCTAGCTGCTTTTTGATTAAATAGTATGTTGCTAATGTGTAATTAATGAAGCCCCGCAAATTAACTTTCTGGGAAAGAACTGTCTGTGACCTCTCTGTTGCCAGCATTAACATGGAAATTTAATCGGGGACAGTAAATGGACATTTTGACAAGACTCATTACATCCTAAGAAAAGCTTTGTTACATTTCCTTTCTTCTTCTTTTTTTTCCTAGCAAGGAGGTCAGAGATAGCTGTGTTTTGTTTCATTTTTAATCTCCCATCTAAAAACTTTGTTTAAATTTTTAATTAGGCTTCATTCATATCAATAACAAGTCCCTGCTTTTAATCCTAAATGGAGACCTGTAACAAAATGAAAAGTGGGAGGAGGAAAGAGTTTCTCCTAAGAAACCCAACTAGGTTTAAAGGGATTTCTAGGCTAAAAGCCATAGACAAAGGCATTTGATCTTGATAGGTTTATAAATTATTGAGGTGGCACTAATGAAATATACATTTTACAGAATTACGTTTCTGGAAAAACGTAGCTTTTTCACCACATGCTGCATTTAAGATTGCATGATTCATTATAGGTTATTCTCAATGCATAATTATGTTAAGTGCAACAAATTTGCTCTAATTCGGTTATTTTCCCTTTGGTGGCAAGCAACATCACATTCATATTTAATTTAAAATATATATCGAACATACAGAGAAATGCAAACTCTCCCACACTGTCCGGGTTTATGAAGGTAGTAAATTAAACATTCATATTTGGGTCCCTGGAGAAAGAAACAGCAATTAAAGGCCTTGTTCCAAAAAGAAAACAAAAAAGTGCCAAAAAGTTCAGCAAAGGAATATTTAAAAAACAACAACACACAAACGCAAAGGAACACACACATCAACCAACACTATTCCTAAATATGAGCCTTTTCTATTATCTATCTGTATATTTGTTTATAACTTTTTTCTCTCTGCTTCTCAGCCAAAAAAATAAAAATGTTCCTCGAATGGATGGCATGATAATCAAGAAGAAAAAGATAATCCTTGCTCACAGGTTGACAATCCAAAAGAACATGACAGCAAAGGGAAAAGGCACAGGGAAGGAAGAGGAATTGACTCCAGTGAAATGACCGGGGAGGTCTTTGCACACTATGAGCAAAACCCAATTGCTAGTTTTAACAAGAGTAGATCAGATGGGTAAGTGGACTTGCAACTCTCATGTAAGCTCCTATTGATTCCATGGGTCTGCTCCAATAGGGACTGCCAGCCCCATTTCTTTGGGTGTGCAGACTTTCACAAACATTTCAGCGGAGGAGTAAGAAGACCAAACAATCTATTGGGCTCATTTTTGTCTGACTCACTGCTGGCAGGGCAGACACACCACCCCATCTCCTGATTGTTGCCATAAGAAGCTGCTTTACATCCAGGCAAACCCATGGTCTGTCCTATACAGGATTTACACTGACTTGAGCGACTTTCCCCAGATCTCCTGAAAAGGAACTATTCCAAGTCAAAACATGAAAGTAATGCACTATGGTTGATGGCAATTTTAACAGATCACTTTTGAGAGATCATCATGTCTTTCGTTTTGCATAACTGGAATAGACATCTGCTCTTCTACCAGCAAAAGCCCAATGTTGAATACTGCCTTTTGTACTGGGCTATGGAACCACTGGAGTAACTAGGGAGGGGTGGAAGAGTGCATTTGCCCCAGAGTGCCAAGCAAACTGGGGGCGCCTGGAGGGGGAGCAGGAGGAGGAAGCCATGTGCCATCCCACCAGCAGTCCTCCTTTTGCCCCACTAAGGCTTGGCGATCCTTGGTTGGGGGAAAGGAGGAGAGGGAAGCAAGCAATTGTTTTTCCAAGCAGCACCTCTATGGATTGCTCCCCCTCCTCCTTCTGCCCACCCCCGCTAAGGCTTGGTGATTGTTAGCCAGGGGAAAGGAGGAGAGGGAAGCGTGCAACGGAGGTAGGTGCTGCTTGGGGGGGAAATCCCATTGCCTGCTTCCCTCTCCTCCTTTCCCCAGGCTGGCAATTGCCAAGCCTTAGCTGGGGGAAAGCAGGAGGGGGAAGCATGCTACAAAGGTGATGCTTGGGGGGGGGACATTACCTGCTTGGTTCTATCCACACACTGTGCGGTTTGCACAGGTTAGCCTTAACTGGAAAGGAGACCCTCAAAGAGGTCATGAGAAGGAGAGACCCTTCTTTCCCTCCCCCACTGTTCCCCCAGGATCTGTCCCCCCCCCCTTGCTGGGTGGATGAGACACGGTTGGGGGGAGGAGAGGGTGCAAAAAATGACGTCCCTGGGTGTTCCAAACTCTAGCTACGGCACTGTATGGAACAAACTGGAAGCCAACTGAGCTGGTATGACCGTTAACAAATCTGATCTCCATAGATGTTTTCCAGATTCACTGGGTTGATGAATCCACTCTGGACAAGATTCTGCCCCTTGAATAGCCCCATTAAAGTGTGTACTAAAACCCTGCGGGGGATCACTGCTTCTGTGACCTCAGAGTCTCCAGCCCTGGCCTGCATACAAATGCTCCCTACCTGCTGTGCTTATAACTATTTTGAATGCTCGTAATCTACATACCAGACATAATGTTAAGATGGTGATTTACATTGTGATGATACAGAAATAATAAGCATGTGTTATTCATTCTGTGTGATTTTGCCCCATTTCTCTTCTCTCACCTTGAATTTCTTCAGCAAGGCCCAGCGCATACTAAAAGCAGCTTTCTTCATTCTCTGTCCATCCCTCTCTCACTCGCCGTTCATATTTTTCACACAGGGTTCCATTTTTTAAAAAAGGCCCTTAACAGCAAATGGCCGGGAAAGAAGACTGGCTGAAGGTTAATGTCTTTAATCTACATATCACTTCTCGGAAAATGTAATCAACATAAGATCATGGAACGGAACCGATGTTCTACCCAGTAAATCTACAATATTACAAAGTTATGTGTCAGACAAAGTAATTAAACTCTCCTCCAAGCTTTATCATGGCAGGGGAGAGGTACCAAACAATGAAGTTTTGAAAATGCTCATACAGATTCCTTAGCTTTCCTTAAATGGTACTAATTACTCCTGATTTCATCACAGAGAGAACTGAGTAACCAAGCCTGAATGTAGCAAATGGCCATGGATGCATGGCTACGAAGTTGAGCCAGCATTAAGGCATATATACTTCTTATGTACCATTGGGTGACCTCTGACATACGGCTGAGCCAAACAGGGTAGGAGCCCCGCGGCGCAGTGGTTAAATGCCTGTACTGCAGGTAAAACTGCACTCACAGCCTGGGGTTCAATCCCAGGCAGCAGGTTCATGGTAGACTCAGCCTTCCGTCCTACCGAGGTCAGTAAAATGAGTACCCAGCTTGCTAGGGGGGGGGAGTGTGTAGCCTGCATACTATAATTAAAACTGTAAACAGCCCAGAGACTACTTAAAGTGGTATGGGACGGTATATAAGCAGAACACTTTGCTTTTCAAGGGATGAAAGATGGGGAAGGAGTGGTTTGCCATCACCACTCCTTGAGTAACATTTCATGCTTGAGCAGTCTCCGGAATTCATCACTTTATCCACTACACCATACTGGTTCAAGGCACTACAAGATGAGGTACCCTAAAGAAAGATAGACCCTAAAGATAGTCATGCAAACAAAAGGTGTTCATCCCTAGGCACCTTTTGCTTGCATGACTGTTGGAATGTACTACCTTTTTATAAGGTAACAGTGGTCTTTTAGGGCAGTGTTTCCCAACTTTGAGCAGCCCAGGTGTACTTGGACCCCAGAAAGCCCTGGCCAGCATAACTTGTGGTGAAGGCTTCTGGGAGTGATGGGGGTTCCTGCATGGCCGGGGGTTAGACTGGATGGCCCTTGAGGTCTCTTCCAACTCTATGATTCTATGATTCCATGAGTTGCAATCCAAGAATGCCTGGGTTAGATAGACCAAGGTTGGGAACCACTGCATTAGGGCATGTGGAGAACCTTCTGTTCCTGCTAACTTGGATCTGTCCCTTTAACTTACCTGTGTTTTTCCTTTCACTGAACTCCCAGCCTCCACACATTCTGTGTGAGTGTGGGAGGAAGGAGGAAATGAAAGCATGAATGTGGGTGAATAAATCAACTTCCATTGTTGGTACTTAGCAGAGAAGGAAGCAGGTAGAAACATCTATTATTTGGCTCATGCATATTTGCTCTATTCCTCAGCTGGATCATGAACTCATTGGAGGCAACATCTGATCCCATTCCTACCAATTGGATGCCCTCTTTTTCCCATGGACCTGCCAACCACTGTCTTCTGCTCCACCACTTCAGTGGTCATCAACCAACACTACATTTACAGATTGGGTTGACGGCATCTCACAGGATTGGTTTATTATACACATAAATCATGCAGAGGTTCTGGAGAACATTGCTTACCAACCTTGAGTCTCCACATATTGCTGGTCTACAATGTCCACCATCCCAACACTTATCAGGCTGGTGAGGAATAATGGAAATTGTAATCCTACAATGCCTGAGACCTGAAGGTTGGAAACATTACATTCACTGTGGGGTTCATCATGGAAGATCTCCCATTCTCCTCAATCCCCTGTTAGAACTTTGGTGACTTCAGAAAGTGGTGTCCTCTCCTTTGTAACGTGTAGTTGAGTAGCCTTCTGTCAGGCATGCTTTAGCTGTGGATCACTGAGAATCTTCATAGACATTTAGCTGTGGATGCCCTGCATTTCTGGTGGTGAGACTATATGATCCTTCCAATTCCATAATTCTATGGCTCTTTGTGGATTAAAGTAATGTCCAGAACCTTAAAAAATGTACAACTCTCAGAATTCCTTAGCAATCAAAGACATTCTTTGATTCCACCTCACTTGAAGCTTGAGGAACCTTTCCAAACTCTAATAAACATATATACAAATACATGCCCTTGATTCCAACCAGAAAGCTTTTGCATGAGATATTAATACAGCACGTCTGGAATGTTGACCATGCATTCAAGGATATTTCTATAACCCTCCCTGCACCATGCGCTGCCCAGAAAATAGAGATAAATATCTTTCTGAATTCATAGCTGTCATCGTTGACAAAATGTGAACAGGAAAATGCCAATCAGCACAGTTGTCGATGACAGTTCTAACATCTTGCAACAAAACATGTTCTTCAGAAGCATGAGAGGGGTAGTTTGGTGTGTGTGTGTGTGTGTGTGTGTGTGTGTGTGTGTGTGTGTGTGTGTGTGTGTGTGTGTGTGTTTAAGTAAACACAGTTGTCCTTCACAACTGTCTGTGCTTGGAAATGGACACAGAAAACACCTTTAACTGCTTTGCTCGAGTCAGCTTTTCACCGGTGTCTGTAATGGTTGAGATCATCCTTGCTTTTCATTTCAAGAACCTTCAACAATGCACTAGTAAAGAAATGAAAACAATGAATGCAGTTTGTTTCATTTGAAGTTTACCTTTTTCAAGTTGTCTAGGTTCATGCCCCACATTTCCTCAGAGTGGTTTCTTCTTTATCCTACTAAGTTGGATAACTATTCCGACTTTGAACAGAGCAGCCCTAAATGATAAATAACATTGTGTTGCAGACAAGCCATTCTCTAAGGCAGTGCTACCAATCCTGGCCAGCATTGCTAATAGTGAAAGCTTCTGGAAATTTTAGTCCAAGAACATTTGGAAACCCACTGGTGACAACCATTGCTCTAAGGCAGCGTTTCCCAAACCTGGAAGGCCCAGAACCCCACCTACCAGAAGACTTCTGGAGACTTGCCATTCAAGAACCCTGAGTTAACCAAGGTGGGGACCCCTGTTCTGAGGTGTTTCAGCCAAGCTCTTCCCCTTTGCATGGTTCACATTTGCTTTTGCCAGCTATAATGAATGAACTCATTCACCATGTGGGATTATTTCCACTGTATAAACGGTGAACCCAGATGTTTTGTAGATGTGCAGAACTTTTTAAGGTGAAAAAATATCCCAGGAACAGCCCAATGTGAACAATACACCTTCAGTGGGTGACGGTTGCCGGACAACAGGGAGAGGAGAGGAGACAAAATAGATTACCTTGGGGAAATTTGAAAGATACCAAACAGCATTAGAAGAAAACCCATCTACACATAAACATGTTCAACCGCCTATGGAAAGACAGGAAGGGGCCTCAAGAACCTAAGTGCAACCATGAAGAAAGTATTTTATTCAGCTCCCAACCAAACGCACCTCAAGGGTTGATGGTCCGTAAGACCAAACCAGGAATTATAACTGCTGAGTCTATCAAGAAACCTGGAGGGGAGCACACATCAGCACGAGCCCAGGGCTGTTGCTTATGTCCAGAATGTAAAGGCAAGCAGAAGTTTGGCCCTTTCAGACATAGTCCTGAAACTGGGAAGAACACAGTGATACAGAGGGCAACGCTATGTTTGCTCCTCTATGAGTACAGTATTGATTAGAGATGGGCACGACTCAAAAAAATGGTGTTTCGTTTGTCGTTTGGTCGTTTAGGGGTCCGTTTCGGTTCGTTTTCGTTTTCGTGACAGTTTGTGCAAAAAATTTCATTTTCGTTTCGTTAGGTAATGAAACGAAAAATGAAAACGAAAACAAAAAATTGCTGTTTCGTTAGCATTCTTTTTAGTTCATTGTATCTGCTGCAACGAAAACGAAAAACACGGCAAATTTGGTCGTTTCGTTTTCATTTTCGTTTTGTTTTTTTAAAAAATTTCGTTTCGTTTTTGTTGCGTAATGAAATGAAAAAATGAAAACGAAAACGAAAAATTGCTCATTTCGTGCCAATCTCTAGTATTGATACTGCAAGCTTGGATAACTCCCAAATAGGACTAATAGGACTACAGAGGAGGCTCGGACCGATGATTTAAAACTAAAGAGGGTTTTCACATTGCTGGAGAGTTGCATTCTATACTAGAGCTTATGGGTTTCTTTAAAAAAATAGAAAGCTAAACACATTAAATGCATTAAAATAGAATTCAAGTAATTATGGTATTAAGATATAAAGTTAATTATTTTAATCGTTAATTATAAAATATCATTAAAATTAAAACCCTTGATTAAGAAAACTAATACTAATTTGCCTAAGAAAAGGCAAAAACAAAAAAGAAACAAAAACAATACCAGCACAGCAGCAAATATCTTAAGATTCAAAAACTCTTAATTATCAAAGGCTTGTCTGAATAAAACACCATTAAGAGCATAAGAACATAAGAAGAGCCCTGCTGGATCAGGCCAAAGGCCCATCTAGTCCAGCTTCCTGTATCTCACAGTGGCCCCTCCAGATGCCCCTGGGAGCGCATGAGACTAGACATCTGTCTCCTGATACCACTCCCCTGTATGTGGCATTTGAAGTACCCTGTTTTTAAGCCTGGAGATTTACACATCCCCATAATGGCTTGTAACCTGTGATGGACTTTTCCTCCAATCTGTCCAATCCTCTTTTGAAGGCATCCAGGCCAGATTCCATCACCACATCCTGTGGCAGGGAGTTCCACAGACTAACAACGCGTTGGATGAAAAAATATTTTCTTTTGTCTGTTCTTACTCTCCCAGCCCTCAATTTGAGTTTATGTCCCCTAGTTCTGGTATTTTGTGAGAGGGAGAAGAGCATCCCTCTATGCACTTTACCCATGCCCTGCATTATTTTGTACGTCTCAATCATATCCCCCCCTCAGGCGCCTTTTTCAGACTAAAAAGCCCCAAATGTTTTAGCCTTTCCTCATAAGGCAGGTGCCCCAGCCCAGTAATCATTCCCTGATGAAGGAAGGAAAGCAGGGAAGGAACTAACCCAGCCTCTCTCAGAAAGGGAGCTATGGAGCCTGAGAGCAGCCACTGAGAACTTCCTACTGAACAGGCTGATGAAGGTGGTGGGACCATGTGAAGGGCCTCTGTACAAGATCTCGGAGCCCATAAGGTCCTTTAGGTGGCTAGGACCCCAATTCTGAACCTCTCCAGGTGGGAAAGACTCGAGTCTTCAGCAACAGAGAGCTAAATAGAAAAACGGCCTAACTCAGTGAAGTTGGTTTCCTAAGTTTACCCAAACTTCCCCCAACCTCTTCAGTGTTGTAAATCAGGTCACTCTGTGCTACAGATGCCCATAGGTAGACCCAGCCCTCTTCACCTCAAGAAGCAGGGGATACTTGGGGGCCATACCCACGACAAAGGTTCTGATCAACAAACAAGAGTAGAAAAGGTATACAGCTAATTAATGGAAACCAAATGCCAAGTGTTCCATATGCTGTGTACGTGCTGCCTGAGCCTCCATTACATTTCCAACTACCATGAGGTCTGGCTGCACTTTTAATCGGGTGGATTTCAGGGCAGGAGAACCATCTGGTGCTTATCTTTCTCCCAGAAATTCTGCCATCTCTTTTCTTTCCACCGAGTGTTGGGTTAATTAGGCTGAATTTCATTTACCTTCCCAGTGGAGGAATTCACTCCACTCTGATTTATGTGAACAATATTCTTGCACATTTTTTATCTCAACATTTTATTTTATTTTATTCCTTACAGCAACACCCACCCATTTCATTTTGCAAATGCCTCGTTCTGTATGCAAGTGAGGACAAGCCGAATGAAAAACTTTGGCAATTACTGTCAAAAGGATTGAAGAAGACACCCAGAAGAAGCAATGGTTGGAGCCCAGGAATGAGTGCACCGTCAGCCACCACCACCAAGGCAGGGCCAAACTTGAGTGCTTGGACCACATTTGGACTCCTGTACAGCCTAGATTTCCCAACCAACCAGGAAGGATGCCCTTACATGATTGCGTAAATTTCGAATAATTAAGGGAAATTAATTGGTTAGTGCCAAACTGTTAAGAGAACATTTTGAAACCAATTTGTTACATTAATCATTAATGTGTTGTTAAGGGTCATTTTAAAAAAAAAATTAACTCTTAATTGACATCTTAACTGTGTCTGGGGAAAGTAGCAAAAGAAATTGACGGACAACATTCGTTGTGGTTGAAAAACATAGCACCATTGGTATTCAGTGGTTAAAATAACGACGTCTCAAATTATAATTGAAAATGTGAATGAATTAGGATAACAAATGGATTTTTAATTAATTCTTTCCATGGTCTGGAATAGAGTCTGTCTGAGCAAAAAGGACACATTGCAACCAGTAAGAGATATCCAGCAACTAAACTGTTTTATAGCTGGGTTGCTGCCTAATTCTGGTACCGTTCTGAACCATCAGCAAGGCACGAAAATACACACAAAAAGCAGGCCTTACTCCATCCTCCTAAACAGGGCAAAAGTGGGAGGACCCCATATTGCACTAGATGGACATGTACTAAAAGGTGGTACAACCAAGCCTTCCATGATCTGAGCATGGGGACCTAATTGTCCTCTGCTACCTGCTCTTCCAAACCCGGCTGTTTTCTCGCAGCAAATGGGCAGACACAAAATATTTGTAGGTGACTTGATCTGGAAAAAGACAATTCAGACCTATAAGATTTACAAAAGGCCTGTTCTTGTTGGAGTTAAAAACAGCTACAACAGGTTTGATGATACAGTTGCGGCCCACACTGAGCAGACCTTGAGACCACAAGGCTGTCACAATGAATGAGTACCCTTTAAAAGCAGGGGTCCTCAAACTACGGCCCATGGGCCAAATCTGGCCCACCAGGGTCCTAAATCCAGCCCACTGGCCGCTGCAGAACCCCTCCACCTGCTCCCTCCACTTGAGCCAAACAGGAATCCGGTGGCTGCCACCCAGAAGGACCACCCCCTTGCTTCTGCTAGGGTGCATGTGCCACTTGGCTCCTCCAGAGGCCCTCACTCATGGCGGCAGTGAGGCTGAAAGCAATGGGAGCGAAGCACGCAGGCGCCAAACCTCTGTGCACCTCTGCACCAACTCCTAGAATAACTACCATACAAGTGGGAAGTTGGGGGGAAATGGCTTCAGCTTTGGAGCAGAGCCTCGAGGCACATGCACACCAATCGATCCTATAGTCCGGCCCCCAACAGTGTCTGAGAGACAGTGAACTGGCCCCCTGTTTAAAAACTTTGAGGACCCCTGCTTTAAAGGGTACCACTGTCCCACTGACAACCATGCAAGAGTAAGCAGGAATCCCCTTAGCGGAGGCCTGGATGAGTACTAGTGTGAAATGGTGGACTTTGGTGGACGTTAATTTTAGTATGACTCTCAGACATCTCCTCCTGCCATGGCCATTAGCCATGAATACAGGCTCAAAAATAATAACCCGAGCCCTGCTTGTCAAGAAGTTCCACCAGTAGCAAACCTCCAAGATCCCAGGCCAGGAGCTTTTGCCTCAGATGGCTACTAGGCAATTTTAACTGGAAGTGCTGCCACATAGCTATGAATCCATGGAGCCCCACAAACAAATGGAAGCCTCGTTCTGCACACAAATCTCGCCAGAGAGGTCAAGGTTTTATGGATGCCACACTGCTTGTAAATGAAACACTGCATTGGAAGTGACTCCACCAACAATCCACAAGTCATTTTGACATTGCTCAGCGATTCCATGCTTAGCTGATCATTTCCTTAAGCCCCAGCAGACCTGTATTTTACAGTGTGTCTATGAAAACAGATGGAGTGGCTTTGCATTATATATATCATATCATATTTTCCACAGCTAGCGATTTGTACTCAGCCGAGTGTTGCACGCCTATAGGACCGGTGCTTACTAAATATAGGTAGATCAAGATAAAACGCGGGCCCTCCAATAATTCCTGATTTCTTCCAGGCATCTGCCGTGTGCCAGCAGATTTCCAATTTCAAGGTGTATACCTAGAAAGATTGTTTTCGTGTGTATCCATCTGCATATTTGAGCAGCCCCCCGTTCCCTGGCACGACGTGAAACGAAAAGCTCCATTTACCTCAGATGTTCCATGGCAAGTCAACATTTATGATTCATCACATTCAAATAAACACGTCAGGTGCAGATCTAGAGATTCAGCAGGTTTTTATAACCCAAGGGCTGAAAACTGCCGATTCTTTGGGAATGAAAGATGCTTTTGAGGTGCTGCTATGGTACAGTCCTAATCAGCTGGCAGAGCCATTTCAGATAAGACGGTGGCTCCCTCGTTTCTGAATTCCATTACAAATTGCAGCATAACAGCTAAAAGGGCAGTCATTAAGGCAGGAGAGTAAAGTAGTACTAACAAACCCATTTCAGTCAGGACAGGGATCTGGTGTATTTTTTGGGGGGGTAATTTGGGTTTGTTTTAGTTTGTTGTTGTTGTTGTTGTTGTTGTTGTTTTACTAAGGGCTTTAGCCAGGCAGGTACAGTTAATTACAGGTTTACATAATTAATTCATTCTCTGGGCCGTTTTGTATTGTGAAAAATTCTTAAACCAAAATGCGATTTCCCATAAGAATGCAATGAAACCAATTACTGTATATACTACTCAAGTATAAGTCGACCCGAGTAGAAGTTGAGGCCTCTAATTTAAACCCCCAAAACTGGGGAAACTTATTGACTCAAGTATAAGTCTAGGGTGGGAAATGCAGCAGGACCTAGCAGCTCCTCCTTTGTGAGCTGGGAGAGCGGTGTGTGATATTTAAAATGTTTTAGCCATTTAGCTAAAAGGCATTTTAAACATTGCATGCCACTCCCCCATGATGCAGAGGGGGGGTCAGGAGAAGCAGCACACAATGTTTAAAATGACTTTTAGCCACCGACCCAAGCACTTGCCTCAGTGGCTAAATGTATTGACCCGAATATAAGTTGAGGGCCCCTTTTTCAGCCCAAAATTAGGGCTGAAAAACTAGACTTATATTTGAGTATATACAGGAATCCATTCTGGAGGTCAGGGGGGGAAAAGCAAACCATGGAATTCCATTTAAAATTTTCTTAAACCAAGGCATCCCTATTCTTTTCGTCATGCAAACATCACACAACCTTTATTGCCTTATAGAAAAAAAGCTTAAACCGGGGCATTCCATTGGGGGGGAAATTTTTAAACCAAGGCATCTCCATTTCCAATAATTTCTTTTCTTAAACCAAATTTTCTTTTAACTGAGGCATTCTTAAATCAAAGTACCACTGTACTTTTATTCTACTCCTTCAAATCCAATATATTAGTCCAACGGCACCCATTGAGGGGATTAACTATATCAGCTCTGAGCAAGGGAAAGCTGAGGCCACCTGATTTGCTTTACATACATACATGAATTGATGTCATGTAGATTTCTACATACTGTGTGTGCCTAGATGCCCTAAAGCACATCTGATCTCACCTGATTTCAGAAGCTAAGCAGGGTCGGCCCTGGTTGGTACTTGGATGGGAGACCACCAGGGAATACCAGGTGCTGTAGGCGCCTGGAGTAGGAACTGGCAAGCCACTCCAGTATTCTTGCCGAGAAAACTCCATGGACATGGGATCACAGAGAGTCGGTCATGACTGTAATGACACAACACACACACACACACACACACACACACACACACACACACACACACACACACACACACACACACAATTTCATTGCATCCTGATCCCACATCAGTTTGTGATACTGCCTTTTAAATCCCCATGAAAAGCAGGACTTGGAGGGAGATTGTTCATTTGCACTGATGTAAGGGGAAACTCTGGTGGTTAAATTGCCATTCGGTGACAAGGTGCTGGTTGTGTTCCTGGCCATGCCTCTGAATGACAGCCAGAATCTGACTGCTTTTTTGCACTAACCTACAGAAAGTCGAGTAAATTTTGGTCACAAATTCCTGTGTATTAATAAGATGCCGACTGCATTCCTGGGTTTGCACCCAGAACTACAGGAGGCACCTCATCAATGAGTGGAAATTTGCCAACAGGACATATGTATTTTTCCTGGGGCAAGCATGAATCAGCAGTAGGACACTGGTCACTTTTTCTGCATAATTTTCTCTAAGGGCATTTATATATGACCCCTAAACTCCGGGGCAAATGGCTCCCAGCTCCGGAGCTTAAAAATGTTTACCCACCAACTCCGGAGTTTACAGGAAATTTAGCGCGTCCCAGCGCACCTTTCAAGTACCTGCTTTTCCGTCCTGAAAATTCCTTGATGCGGTGTAAAGGTAGTGAGTGCGGGGCTCTCCTCCCTTCTGTTTGTTGTTTTTTTTTGCTCCCGCCCCTTTAAGAGCTACTTTTACAGAGACAGGAATCTTGCCGGCAAGAGTGAGAGCCAGGAGAGCCAGAAGGGAGGTGAGGCACGATCTTTTCTTCCTTTTTTTTCTCCCTCCCCTCACGCAGCCAGCAGCCAGGAAGTGCGGAGGGGTGGGGAAGCAGGAAGAGCGACGAACCCCTAAGATCTCTGGTCCGAATTTAAGTGGCCAGCGGATCTTAGGGGTCATGTAAAAGCGCCCTAATGCATACTGGTTGTTGTTTTTTGTTTGTTTTGACAAAACAACCACAATGTACTTATGGCCTAAGGCTATTTTAAACCGCAGATTGCGCAGTATATCCTGCTTCATGCCTTCTACTCTGTATTTCAGTGTGTTGTTGAAAAAGTATTGTTTAGCACATTTAGAAAGTAGAGCTGGGGTGCAAAATTCAGAAAAGGGGACAACTGGGGGGTTGCATCCCAGTTGGCATGTTGGTTTCAGTTTATTAGAAGACGGGCCAAGAGGTACACGTTCACAGCATGTTTGAGGGACCCAGAAATGGCCCATGAATGCTCCAGCATTGCCCTGTCCTGCCTGGAAGATTAGACAATTGCACATGGAACAATGTGAAAAAAATGTGTTATAAAATGCTAGGGATTGTTGTTGTTTTTGATGGTGGTGGTGGTGATGGTGGTGGTGGTGTCCATGTATCTTTAAAGATATCTATGAAACCTTCCCTGGTTGACATTATTCACAGCCTGGTCGCCTAACCCTTTACCATGGAGCCATGGTCACTTTGCTCATTATCGGTATCCCCACTGGATCATAAGGCCATGCATATATTTGACAGTCCCTTAGTCTCACTCTTATATCTGGGATGTGGCCTTGATCCATGAAAGCTCATATTAAACCACAGCCGTTGGTCTTTAAGTTGCCACAACTTCTTTTTCTCTTGTTATATTTCCCCCCATTTGTTTGGTCTTTCTCTGATCTGTTTGCACAGACTACCATAGCCACTGCTTCAAAAGCTGAAGCGTCTCATCTATATTTCAACAACAAAGGGAAAGGTGGGAAGGGGAAGAAGAAGAATAGAGTAAGGGTCATCCGATGGCAAACAAAGAGCTTGGTGCTTCACCTTGTTTTGCTTAAGTTGCCCAAGGCAAATAGTACAGTAAAAAAACTCCACCTTTGAATTCCGAAATTCCCCATTTCCCCACTGCCTTTCAACTTTGCTCTCCAAGACAAGCAATCTTTCAGAGAATGCATGTGCTCTTTGTGCTTAATTAACTGCCCAGTACCAGAACAAAACTTATATTTCACTTAAATATTCTCTATATACAATGTGCAAATGGTTTACAATGCCCACCACACAAGGAGCAATGCATCTTCTTTCTTCCTCCAACGATTTGCATTTAGAATGCCTCAGCATTTCACCCAAGAGGGAGAGAAATGGCAGTTGACTTGTTTTTTCCCCCCAAGAAAAATCCAGCACGAGAAGGCTACCTGTTTTATTAATGATCTTAGATGACCCAAAATGCAAAAAATGTAGAATATATGTACATTCCAAGAAACATTATTCCAAAGCTCTTGAAGAAACAAGATTGGCAGAAATCAGAAATGCTTGTTTAAGACAGAGAGTTTAAGGCAAACATTTCTGTGCATGCCTTGTTGGCTGCCGATTAGGTATGGAGAAGAATTTCAATGAAGTGGCGATTTTCTGTGTTGACATGGATTGTGCTCCTCCTAAGACTCGTTTTAAGAAAAAGTACAACTTGCCTTGCAAAGTCATGCATTTGCAAGGTTTGCAGTGTGTTTTAGTAAAACGAAATGTGCACAAACCCATGCATAAGTTTTAAAAGTGCAAATAGCAAAAAAAAAGTATAATTGGCAAATTTGTACAAAACCAGTTTGCATGGGGGGAATACATAAATTAGAGGAACTGTGTAGGAAAAATGCATATATTAGAAAAATGCCTAAAAATTTCCATTACTGTGCAAGAAATAGAAAGGCACTCTTCCAGTATAACAAAAATGCAGGTAATTCTGTGGGACAGAATGAAATACAATGGTACCTTGCATAAAGGAATTAATTCGTTCCAAATGAATGAAATTGTTAAGCAAATTTTCCTTTTTACAAATTTCCAATAGGAATGCATTGAAAACGGAGTAACCCCTAATCACGACCATTTTTATGTTGTACGGATTCGCCCCATAGGCGATTCTGTGAAGCAAATTTCCCCTATCTCCGACCGATGAAGCTGTTTGGATGAACAGCGAAATGTTTCTATCTCTCAAAAAAGAAGTCCAGTAGCCATGACTCAGCTCCCAGTTAAACGAACCTGGATGACTGAGAATCTTCACAGACGTTTTCCCCTATCTCCGTAATTTTTTATGTTGTACAGATTTTATGTTATACAAACCGTTTGTTATATGAGGGTCCACTGTATCTCACTTTTCCCATGCCTAAGAGTACTGAATATCTCAGAGAGTTTGGTATTTGTGCTGGAAATTCAATATCCCCCATCCGATCTTGTAGGACAGTGTTGGCGAACCTATGGCACCGGTGCCCAAGGTGGCACTCGGAGCCCTTTCTGTGGGCACCCAACATCGCCCCTTCACAGCCACCTGTATTCAGGTTAAATTGCTGTGTGGGCACTTTGCGAATAATTAGTGGGTTTTCAATTGTGGTTTCAGCACTCAATCTCTAAAAGGTTCGCCATCAGTGTTGTCAGAGAACAACCACCTGGTGTGGCCTTAGGGGCACTACATAGTCCCAGATGGTCAGCTGCTTTGGAGTTCTCCATACCTAGAAACATATGGAAGGGAGAACTGAGTCAATGGCAGAAAATCATCATTTTAAGAGTGGCTTCCATCTTTGCAGACCCACCACCGTTCTTTGTATTCCACAGGGCTTGCTTCAGAGTAAACATGCCTAAGATCAAGCTACAGAGAAAATGGCGAAACTCTTCCTTTGACTTTGGAATTCGATGTTATTGCTTTGTGAGCCCCATTCACTGCATTAAACTGATAACGCATGCCTATATATCTTAAGGGAAAGTAATAAACCTTGCTGTGAAATGCTATTTCCGTAGTCTCCTTTTGGAAGAGAGATAACTTTTTTTCCCACAGGCCCATATTTCATTCCTCCAGCATTGTCTCTTCGCCATCCAACAGGATATAAAGAGGCTGACACAAGCACCTTTAAGATGAGCCCCGGCCGGCAGCAGTGGGTCTGTTTGATATGGGGTTTTGCTTGTGCTCCACCTTGAGAGTGACTTAATGAGAGAAAGCATTCAATCCTGCAAAGAAAGCGGATATAAAAACAGCTGATCTGCCCCAAAGTTCTTTAAAAAGCAGAGGGGAATAACTAATTTCTTTGGCCAAACTGGATAATCCTACAAAGGAACCGCGTTCCATTCAAAGGCATGTCCAGCCGTGTTCAGCAGCTACCTAATTAGGGACCCTCCAGATGCTACCTTGAGTGGCATCAGAGAGATGCAGCCATGGCATCATGTCACCAGGGTTCAAAAGGGGCAAAAGCCTACAACTTTCATATTAATGCAGGAGGAAGGTTTATGGAAAAGGTTAGCATGTAAAGGGTATCATTGTATTAAGAATTTGTATAAGAATGGCAAACTAATTCCACTTCAGGAATTAGTTAATGATGTGGGGGGGATATTGGTTGAATCTGTTAGGGTTATATAATAGGGTTAAGTTATATTTACAAGCTGAATGCCCCATACAAGAGGAAAAGAGGTTTGGGAAAATTCATAAAATTTTAGATTCAAAGGGAAAAAGACTGACAGGTGAAATATATAAACTTATGGTTACAGATAAAGATTTTATGTTTAAAGCATTGCAAAATAAATGGAGCAATGAAATGATATTAACAGAGGACGATATAAGGAAAATGATGAAAGGTATTAGAGAAATAAAATTGGTGAAATTTAGAGAATTAGAAAGGAAAGTTATATTCAAATGGTATAGAACACCGACACAACTTGCTTACATGATAAAAGGATTCAAACCAAATTGTTGGCATTGTAACAATGAACCAGGTTGGTATTCCCACCTTTGGTGGGAATGCGTTAAAGTTAAATCATTTTGGAATATAAGCCTCAGGAAAATAGAAAATTGGTTTAAAATTAAATTAGAAATTAATGGAAGTTTATTATTTATGGGTATATTGGGTTGTGAAAAATTAAGGGTTGCAGACCAATATTTATTGAAAGCAATGCTGATAGCGACACATGCAGTGATCGCATGGGGATGGAAAAATTCCACTAAATGGAATGAGGATATTGGAATCTATATCGTCTTGAAACAATACAATCAGACATATTGGCAAGATTAAAAATGGGAAGATTGGGAAATTACGAAAAAGAAAAGTGGTATAGTTACTTTAGATGGATTAGGGAAGAAAAGGTATCCAAAGAAATATGGGAGAAATGTGAAAACTGAAGGATTGGCTTAAGCTATGAATAAAGTAAGGAGGTTTAAGAGGAAGCCAAAGACATTGGTGAAATGTACTAAAGAGCCTATATGAAAGTATGGAAAATAATTTGTTCTTCGGTTCCAGGGGTTGGGGAGGTGTTGGGGATGGGGGGATGTAAAAATAAGCAAATTAATTACGTATTATTGTGTATGTATTATTAATTCTCTAAAAAATTAATAAAAATTAATGTTCAAAAAAATACAGGATTGTTTTTCCCTGCTCTGGGCTGCCCAATTCCCTCTGTGCTTAATTGCAATCCTCACAGTAGCTGGTAGAGAAAAGGGTTTTGTCCGGAAACAGTATATCGTTGCAAGCTACCAGTGATGTAAAGCAAAGTATTTGAAGTGGCAAACAGGCAATTAAGAGCCGTTAAACTCACTGCTGCAGTCAATTCAATCCAGCTGTCTGCATTTTGGGGGAATGCTGGCTAAGGGGAGTGCCATGGTGGGCACCTGGACTTCCAGATTGCATGGGGATGCCACACACTTCCCCCATGCAATAACATTCAGTATCATGTTAGGAGGGGACCAGTGGTGGATAGGCATCGATGAGCACCTACCACGGCTTGGATTCCTGAAATGGACCCACTATCAACCCCAGATCCTACACTGCTGATGCTGTTTGTTGTTATTGTTGTTGTTGTTGCTGCTGCTGCTGCTGCTCCTCATCCCTGTTTATTCACTCCTTTTCTCTGAGTGCACAAATATGTCTGTGAAGTTATCCAGGTGAATTTATCTGGAAGCTGAGTCATGGCAACAGGACTTCTTTACTTGAGAGACAGAAACGTTTCACTGGTCATCCAAACAGACGAAACAGATTGACGAAGCTGCCTGGATGAGCAGCGAAATGTTTCAGGCTCTCAAGAAAAGAAGTCCAGTTGCCACGACTCAGCTTCCAGATGAGTGCACAAATAGTTAAAATTTTATCTCAAGAGACCATGCCAATAGAAGTGGGCTGGAAGGAATGGAAGGGCAACTCCACATAATGGGAGTCCATACTTCTACCTGCCCTTGTGTATATTTTAAGGCCGTGTACATTTTGTTTCTTGAAATATGCTCTTTGAAGCTTGGGTTCTCATGCACAGGGAAAATCATTGAATGGGAAAACTGCCCTTTACAGTTTAGTTTCAGGCACCCTTAGTTTCAGAAAGATTTTGTTGGGCGTTATTTTCTGTGGGTGACTCCTCCTCTGGTGATATGTTTATAGAACTCATCGGTGGCTGTTTGTTCACCTGCTTCCTCACTTGTTGTGGCATCCAATTGGAGTTACATTTGGATTGTTGCTGTTATGGTTTTTTTTCTTTAGGTTTGTGTTTGGGATTTTTGCCAAATGTAATCTCTTTGCAGTGCTCATTTGAAAAGCAGCTCAATAGAATTGTATATTGGTGCAGGAAAGAAACTGCTGCAGGAACTGCATTTTTCTGTGGCAATGAACTTTAACAATTTCCAAGTAGAGATGGGCACGACTCAAAAAAATGGTGTTTCGTTTGTCGTTTGGTCGTTTAGGGGTCCGTTTCGGTTCGTTTTCGTTTTTGTGACGTTTTTTGCAAAAATATTCGTTTTTGTTTCGTTAGGTAACGAAACGAAAAAACGAAAATGAAAACGAAAAATTGCTGTTTCGTTAGCATTCTTTTTAGTTCAATGCATCTGCTGCAACGAAAACGAAAAACGGCAAATTTGGTCGTTTCATTTTCGTTTTCATTTTGTTTTTTAAAAAATTTCATTTCATTTTCGTTGCATAATGAAATGAAAAACGAAAACAAAAAATCACTCGTTTCGTGCCCATCTCTATTTCCAAGCAATCACAGTTTCGTAGGGTTATAAATCCTGAATGGGTTTGTGGGAAAATCAAGGAGGTACAACACTCCCTAGCCAACACGGCAATTGCCTGTCATGGACGTTGTGTCCCAGCAGACCTAAAGGGCACCAAGTTGGAAGTACATGCAACTTATGGTAAAGAAGACAGAAGCAATAAACCGGAGTCCAAGTGCACAATTCACTGAGCTTCCTGTTACAAGTTGGTAGACCATTTGATCTCTAGGGACTGCATTTCTGTTAGAGTCATGTGTCTGAACCATCATGGTTATCTCCCAAAGACCCTTTATCAAACAAAGTAAGTTAATTTGCAGAATCCAGAGAGAATAAAAGCTGTCACCAAGACAGTTGAACTTCTCTTTTCACTTCAAGGAGAACTGTGTCTCTGTGTGGAGCTGTTTCATCAAGTTTCAATTCCCTGCTCTCAATACTTGAATGTGTCTTAATTGTATTGGGCTGTATATTGTAAGCTGCCTTGAGTCCTTTTTCAAGGAGAAAGGTGCGGTAAAAATGCTCCAAAACAAATAAACAGAGTTACAGAAACTTGGCTAGAGCTGAGTGAAAAATTTGTGAAGACAAGACCATACCTGTCAAGTGTTCCCCATGGCTGCCCAGGACTGGGAGCTCCAGGGAGGTGGAGTGCTGGCAGCAGGGCCCTTTGGCTAAGGGGTGAAGCCTCTTTTGCATACAGGGTTCCCAGAATCCCTTGCGGTGGTTTCAAAATGCTCACTGTGACCTAGGTGTCTCGGCTTTCTAGGGCATATATATACCAATCTGTACAGGTGGTGTTTTGTGGATTAGGAGTTGCGCAGGGAGAAGTGCTCTCTGGCAGGCCACCTGGTGGCCAGCTGCCCAGCAGCATCCAGACCTCAGCTGCCCGCTGCCGGAAATGCAGGACATTTAAGGGAAAAATAATTTTTTGGGAAGACGTGACACTTGAAAGGTATGGGCAAGACGTGGCATGCAGCTTTTTCAAGATGTCCTTAGCTGTTTTGGCAACCTATTTACAGCCAGTGGACATTCCTTCTAATCTCCTTCAAACCAGCAACAGCAAGATCTGGTTTCTCTTTGGATCATGTTGTCAAATAGAAAAACTTTGGCCGCAAACCAAAGTTTAAATTAGCTTGCACCCCTAATGAAAGCACTGCCTTCTTAGCCTGGAAGAAGCTCTGCTACACGGAGTGGAATTTACATCTGAACAGAGACATTTTGGATTGCACTGTGAGCCACTTTTTCATCCCCCAAAGTGCATTGCCTATGAGGAACAGGAAGGGGGAGATTGTGCTGCATCCTCATGGGAATGAGGGCTCACTGCTGCAGCCAACTCTGTTGTGTACCAAATGTTCATTTGTTACAGTCCCAGGTCCAGTGTCAAGCAGCTTGATGGAATGCAGTTCCTTTTCCTTTTGGGATGGACTCTGCCAGACTCCCTGAAATGGTTATTAAATCATGGGAACTACATCATTCTGAGGAGACAGTGACCGCACAAGCAGGATGATTAATAACTCAGCCTGAACAATTGCTAGGGGGAAACCAGAAAAAGAAGGCAGTGGGTGGGATTAGATAAGCACATGTTGGTCAGTGGACTGGATCTGCTTCTCTTCCTGCTCAAAACTGTTAATAGCTCAGCATTGTAACAAAAGATATTTGAGTTAGGTTTAGGGAGATGGATGCTGGGAATTCAATTCTTCACTGTACCTTCTGGGAAAGGAGACTGTCTGGGTGGTGTTGGATAAGCTACGTATTCTCACAGAACTCCTAGAATCAGAAAATGATAAACAGCTTCTGAGTACTAGATGCCTAGAACACTCTGGAAGGGGTCACCATATGTCCAAATGGATTTTAGACGTTGTTTGGTGGTGGTGGTGCTGGTGCTGGTGCTGGTTAAGAGACAAAGTAAGATATGGGGGTCAAGTCCTTGGGAACACGCAGTAAAGCTTGAAAGATACAGACCTAACCAATAGAATAGGCCACCGGTTCTCATATCCATGTGTTACGTGCCATCAAATCACTTCCAACTTTGCAGCGCCCCTGTGAACTAATGACCTCCGAAATGTCCTCTCCTTAACAGCCCTGCTCAAGTCTTGCAAACTAAAGGCCTTCGCCTCCTAGGCTGAGAGAATCCATTTCATGCTACTTGGGTTTTATTTCCCTCAACTTTTCCTAGCTCTCTTGTCCTTTCCAGTTAGTCTTATATTCACATGATGTATCCAAAGCAGTAGCTTCAGTTTAATTGTTTTAGCTTCCAGTGGGAGTTCAGGCTTGATTTGATCTACAACCCAATTATTTGCCTCTCCGGCCGTCCACAGTGTTTGTAATGCTCTCCTACAGCACAAAATTTCAAGCGCGTTTGTTGGCGTCTCTCGCTGTCCAGCTTTCACATCCAAACATAGTAATTGGAAACACCATATTTTAATCATAGTCCACAGTGACACTTGATTTTACATCCTACCAATTAATTTGTCAAAGAACCCTGGTTCTGCTATGATTGAAAGGTCTACCATTAGAAAGGGGAACGTTTGAAAGGGGAACATTTAACTGTGCACATATTTTGTGTTATTATGTTTCACTGATGCCATAAGGGAAGGGAAGAGTACGTAGGGTAATACTGGGCAGGTATTTCTTGGCAGAAAACAACACCTCAGTATTACTCACTGGTAGGCAGAGAGAATGTGGGATTGGGAGAAATACTGAGAAATGCTGAGTGCTCAGAATTACAATCTGCACACGCAGAGGCTACAGGTGGATAAGTGGACTTGGCAAAAGGTGGCAGCTCTCACTAGTACAAGGACATGGGGATGTAAGGACTGTGAATTCTTAGTAATTATTATAAAAACCCTGGGTCCTACCTAGACTCCTATAGTGTCCCATTGATGATGATTCATGCACAACCAGCTGAGAACCACTGGAGTAGAGAATAAGGAATGAGGAATATTGTGGCAGGAGTCAGACAGAAGGAAGAGCCAAAGGCTTGGCAGTGGTGGTAAGTCTTTCAGGACCTTGAACAGCTCCAAGGGAACAATCTTTTCAGGCCTCCTGGTTTAGAGAAGGGCACAACCTGAGTCATCTGGCTTCCTTCGTCCAAATTCGTATGCACGGCACCACAGGAACCACACGTTCCCTCCATCCACCGCCACCACCCTGGCCTGCTGCCCCACTCACTGGTTGATGCATGCTGGCTGGGTCCTCCTCCGTGAGTGGCTGGACAGTCCAGGAAGGAGCCGGGATTTCCCTTCCCCACCTCCTTTGGCAGCCGCCCACGCAATGGCTGCCCTGCCTCCTCATCTGATTATCATGTGATTCAGATGTCATTTGTGCTTGTCATTTTGTTTATTTCGGGTGGCCATTCCCAAGCCATGCCAGTTTGTCTAATCACGATGTTCATTCAAAGTACTCAATGCATGTCAAAGGCTTGATTTCGAAGGCTGGCAACCAATTTGTACGAACCAGGATTGATGCCACTTGCACTGAGAAGTTAAAACTAAGTGCCAAAGACAGGAAGTGGGAATAGAAGGAAAGAGTCAAGGGGCATGCAAGCTATCACGATCCAAAGTAATATTTGCCCATGAACCTCTTTCGCAACTTTCTTCTTCTGAAAGAAGCTGCTCCTAATGTATTAAAGATGATTTCCCAGGGAGTCTCACCACTGTGAAATTCTATTTACTCTGCATTTATTTTTCTATTGCCCACCACGTTAGGAGCAGACGTCTGAAATGGCTCCTTGGAATCGGTGAATCAATTTTATTGCAGAAGCTTTTGCGTTTAGAACACATCGTATTGGCACTGGTGTGAAACTTCAACTACAACATAATGGAACACTTACGACATTTGCATCCTAATTGTTTTACCGTCTACTTGAGCACGGCATGCTACAACTCCTAAGAAATGAGTGTGATACTTATCATGCTTGAAATATCGATTACAGAAACTAAGATAGGTTGGATACAAAGAGCAAAGGACGGCTGCAGCCTGGTGAAATCATGGGTATTTGAGGAATCCATGATTTGTAACCAATATGATAACAATAATCATATGTGCTTTAATAAATTACCATCCTGTAGTTCTCATGTGCTGTCTTCTGATTTCTTGGCAGCAATCTCCATTTGTATTGCTAATTTAATCAGAGTATACAAAATCACTCCCTATTTCAATTTCTTCATAGACAACATTAAAGTTGTGTAGAAATTCTATAGTCTTGATTTTGACCTCTATTCAACTACAGTCTTGCTTTGGTCCTTTATTCTTGCACTCGCACCAGCAATAATTTCAAGTCATTGCTGCTTTCTGACAGTACAATGGTATCATCAGCATTATTGCTGCACAGAACTGCAGCAATGATCTTGTGCTGGCAGAGCAAACTGACATTCTATAAGGCAATGCTAAACACGAGGACAGATTAAACAAAACTTATAATGCTTTAGTTTCATATCAGCACAAAATCTGACAGAGTTGTAGCAGACAACCTGTTCTTTCTCTTTGCCAAATTTGGGAAATTTGGGGAAAGTGTTTTGTCATTAATGAGTTCTTAAAATTAAAACTTTTTTTTCCTTGGTTCAGAAATAGGAGGTGTAAATATCTCCAAATTTAAAACAGATCACAGAGACTGAAAAGACCAACCCTGCTTATTATGAAAGAAATTGTTCTATCCATCCACCTTTTAAAAAAAATAGAAAGAATCCAGGCTGTAGGGGCTGAAATAGTGATCTTCAGAAAAAGTCATTTCAAAAGCGCAAAACAGCCATTTTGTTTTAAAACTGAGCGTGTGTGTCACAAGCTTGCCAGCAGGAGGTTAAGGAAATGTAACAGTGTATACATTTGTAGTGAGGTGGGTGAGGGGTCACAGAAACAGAACTGAAAAGATAGGTTTTCTTTAAATAGTGATTTTTAAAAAACAGGCTTGTTTACAAGAAAGAAATAGACAGACAGTGCTCCAGATATGGGTGTCACTAACATTTTGACTGCCCTTTGCTATAACAATAATTTTAGAGCTGCAGGGCTGGAAGAGACCCCATGGAACATCAAGGCCACCCTGTGTCAAGGAGGCCCACTGGTGAATCAAAGTTCCAAGCACTGGCTCTGAGCTACATACTTAAACCAGTGAGCTATCCAGCAGTTATGCAAAGTTTGATGTCCTTTTTTTCCGATGGCAACATAGGCACAATATTAGGCCAGAATATCAGGCCATGTGGAGGTACTTTGAATCATGGACACAGAAGCACAATATTCATAAACTGCAAGGCTTTTGACAAATTTAATATTTTAAATTATTAGTATTTCTTCATTTCACTCCTCCTTTCTGTGAATTTAGTCCAGCTTGTGCTGAATACAGATTGCACAGATAAAACTATCCTAATCTAGTCAAATTAACTACTATCAGGTCTTAGTGCAAGAAAAGGCTTAATTCCATCCCTATAAATCCTCCCCAGATACAGTTGCTGAAAACTTGGTGACCGAAAATCAGCTCAACTTTTTTGTTCCCCTCAAAACCTGCCTTATATCAACTCAGATAACTAGTCCATCTACTACCAAAGTGGGAATGATGTGACCTTTGGCCACATGATGAGACTTTTTAGGCAGATCCCAGTGGCACCTGGGAGCTCCCAAACCCATCTCCTGAAAAAGGCCAGAAAGATGGGGCATTTTGTTTCCAGGAGATACCTGGGAGTTTGATTCTCCCATTAAATGCTATTTGGTGTCCCAGAGGCACTTTGTTTGGCTTGAAACAGATTTTATTTATTTATTTATTTATTTATTTATTTATTTATTTATTTATTTATTTATTTATTTTTGGAATCCCGATGAGCTCCCAGTCACTTCCTAATTTATGAAAATTGAGTGGACAATGGGATGGGGACAGATTCTGGGTGTTTCCATTCCTGAGCTAGGCCTATAGTTTCTTCTTAGGAGGGCAGAAGCCTCCCAATGTTTTTTTCTCTGTGAGCCTCCAGCTGATCATTAAGCCCTTGTCCACTAAGCCATGGTCTCTCCCAAAAAGAGATATTTGGCACTGCTAAAATTGCCAGTGGCCAACAAGAAAGGAAAGCTGAATCCTAATTATCATGTTTCTATCGATGGGTCTGATAGCATCCATCAGCATCCATGCCACAAAAAAAAATGAGGTGGCACTTTTTCGGACTACACATCTCAGAATCCCCACACCATCATGGGCTTCTAGGAGATTCTGAGTGTTGTAGCAAAAAAAAAAAGGCATGCCTCTAAGCTCTGTCTGAATCAACATAGGGTGCCCCCTGGAGTTGACATTGCTTGCAAGAATTACCCGCATTTTTTTTTCATCTATAAGATGCCACCATATGTAAGATGACCTCCTCTTTTCCAACCCAAACTTACAGTTTTGCAACTGTGCAGCTTACTTCTCTGTATAAGGCAACCTTCCATTTTTAGTCTAACAATTTTAGACAAAAATATAGTCTTGTACACAGAAAAATACTGGTATTTAAGTCAGACACAAGCCCAAGGGTTTTAGCAAGTAAAGATGAGTGAATGTTTTGACAAGGTTGGAAATGAAGTCCGTTTTCTGCATTATCTATGATAAAACGTTTTCAGTCAAAACAATTAGCCAACCTTTCACAATATTATCTTAAACATGCTTGCCTACAGACTCACAACATCATGAACCAACTACAGATGCAAGAGTAACTCAAGATGATAATGGCAGCTTATATTCAATAGCAGCAAAAGTTCATACGAATTGTTAGCAAGACATTGCAAATGCCAACACTAAAATGAAATTACTTTTTTCACAATTACTACAGCTGCTTCTAATTTGTTTGCTTCTCTGTCATTAAAGCTAAATTAAATTGTCTTTGATACATTCCTTAATAAATCAAAGCTTAACGCAGAACCAGTTCCCCCGACAGGAGTAATCTACAAAAGACAGGTATTGTTGAAATGATCATCCATTTTCTAAAAGCCAGCTGACAAACAGAGTACATGTTGATATATTCACCCAGTTGCCATATATAAACCAAACAAACAAACAAACAAAAGCAGTGAGCTCATATTCAAAGGTTACTTTGCTGGTAGGGATAAAACACCGCAACCACCTGTGGCGCAACATTTGATTTAAGAGCGCATGCACCAACTCGCTCGCTGCAGAAATGCAGCACTTAGTACAGAAATTCAAAGACTCTAGCAGTCAAAGGAGGGCATTCAGGGGGAGGAGAAAATGTGCATGAAGATACATTAGCACAATTAGTGTGGAATGGGGTGCATCAGGGTGTATTATATGTGCCAAGTTCTGTCAAGTCAGTTCCAAGTTAGAGTGACTCTAGTAGGGTATTGAAGGGAGGTGAGATACAGGAGGAGTCACATTCCTCCTTCTTGTATCCAAGGGGGAAGCTTCCAAGCCCCGCCTCTTAGCAGATGCTGAAAAACACAGATGATAGCAAGCACTATTTTAACAGTAAAAGCTACAGAGACAGCATCATCTCTGGCTGCCTCTAGAGGCCATCATGGAAATATAGTACTCTTAACAAATGCTTTTCATCACATGAGCTCTGGCCAGTTCAGGTAACATCATCTATATAGAAATATGTATTTTTAGGATTTTTTAAAATTGTATTTTCAGACTGTGGATAGATGAATCAGTAGATATAGCAAGGTGTCTTCTTATATTTAAAGAGGTACTTTACCAGTGCCACACACTCCCATGAGTTTCCATGGGCAAGCAGAAACTTGAATCTGCATTCAGAGATGTTGTAAGACACCCTGTCTTCTATACCTATGAAGGACTAGTGAGTTGCTTTTTCATCCGGCTGGGAGACTGCTGCCTTGTCCTCTCCCTCATAGAGGAAGCTCATGGCTACTGTGAGAATGTGTTCAGTATCAACATTAACCATGCTATCTGCTATCTCCTCCAGGATCATAAAAAAGATGGTTTCTGCTGTGGTAAGGAAATCTTGGAAGTTTTTGGAAGGAGGTATGTTAGCCATGAACTCCATACCATACCTAGGATCCTAGCCATGCCCCATTGAGTCTGCATTGTTGCTCTTCTTGTAGTAGTAGTTGTTGTTTTGGTGTCCAAAATCTCATACAATGTTCAGAAGTATATCATTAGACCAGAGCAAGCAGTGTTTATCTGGGTTCATAGAATCACAGAATCATCATAGGGTTGGAAGAAGATCTTCTAACCCTGCCTCCTGCCCATGGCAGGAGATTATCCTAGATAGATGGTTGCCCAACCTCTTCTTGAAAACCTCTTGCGATGGGGCACCCACAACATCAGGAGGCAAGCTGTTCCACTGTTTAATGGCTGTCACTGTCAGGAAATGTCTCCTGATTTCTAGGTTGGCTCTCCCTCTGATGGGTTTCTGCCCATTAGTTCTTGTCATACCCTCAGGTGCAACTGAGAATAAATCAATGCCAGACTGCTATCATGTCTCCCCTCCCCCAAACCCCCAGTCTTCTCTTCCTCAGGCTAGACATGCCTAGTTCTTTTAGTCATTCTTCATATGATTTAGCCTCCGGCCCCCCTTTTATCATCTTAGTTGCTTTTATCTGCACTTTTTCTAAGGCCTCTGTGGTAGTTACCTACCGTTCTAAGGAGACTCCCCTCCAGAACTGTACAGGGCATTAAAGCCTGGCAGATGGACCTTCACAAGAGAAGGTCCCAGGGATCCTGCTAAACCTCTCATGGAGCTAGCTGAATGCCTGACAGACCATCTGTGCCCCTTAAAAGATGCAAATAAACACAGGGCTGCGAGGGAGGTAGACGTGGGAACAATTCTCACTTCACAGACACTCTCCTAGCCAGGTGTTGTTAAAATATTAATTTCATTGAGGCTCAAACAGGACTTTGGAACTGATTAGTTGTTGTTGTTCAGTCATTCAGTCATGTCCGACTCTTTGTGACCCTATGGACCAGAGTTCACCAGGCCTTCCTATCTTCCACTGCCTCCTGGAGTTTGGTCAAATCCATATTGGTTGCATCGACGACACCGTCCAACCACCTCATTCTCTGCCATCCCCTTTTCCTTTTGCCTTCAATCCTTCCCAATATCAGGGACTTTTCCAAGGAGTCCTCTCTCCTCATGAGGTGGCCAAAGTACTGGAGCCTCAGCTTCAAAATCTGTCCTTCCAGTAAACATTGATTTCTTTCAGGATGGATAGGTTTGATCTCCTTGCAGTCCAGGGGACTCTCAAGACTCTCCTCCAGCACCACAGCTCAAAATCATTGATTCTGCGACGATCAGCCTTCTTTATAGTCCAGCTCTCACTGATTAGTAGAAAGAACCAAAGTACTCAGTAAGCACTTGTATGGATGGAAAGCATTTGGGGAAACGTTCACTCCACATGCCTGGGGAGAGGTAGCTCACCAACATCTAAAGGCCACAAGTCTCCCTTCCCCTGTTCTGACACTCTTCAGAGCAGAGGTGGCTCCTGTCACTTGTGGACAGTTCCTGAAATGAGCAACGCATATATATAGGAAAAGCATCTAGAACTAACAGCAATAAGGCCTAATATTCAAGCATGGCTGAGTGCAAGGTGATTATTATTAACTTCATCGTTGTGTGTACCGCCTGCTTTTTTTTCTTCACAGAGGTCAAAATGGTGGCTGGTGCTCACCTCCTCCCATTGTCATGACCACCCTGTGGGGTGAGCCATGCTCAAAGACTACGACTAATGCAACACCAATGTTGTTTCCATAGTTGAGTAAGAATTCAAACCCCAGTCTGTTGTGCTGTTGCTCTTGAAGCCCTACACTACGCTGGCGGTCACACAGTGCTTCACATATAGATATACGGACTTATGGTGATCTTGGCCACAAGAGAAGCCAGTCTGATTAGCTTCATGTACCAGGTACACCGGGGGGGGAGGTCTCTAAGGCTGGGATGCTCTGGTCCTTGTTCCAACCTTCAGCCCAAACTTCCCTAACGTTACTCTTCAGAATTAAACTCCCAGAATCCCACTGAAATTGTGGCATGGGCGCTACCCTTGATGAAAATGCAATTCTCAGAGCCATTGTCCAAAAATGTAACTTTTCCTAGCTTTGGTAGGACGCTCTGGCAGGAACTATGTAAGTGCAGGTTGATATCTTACTTTATTCCATCTGAGGTCTGTGTAATAATTCTTCCTGGTTATTTAATGCTTCCTTCTCTCCCCTACTGTTCCTAGCAATGTGCAGAGTGATAATCAGTGCAGTAGATCAGGCTTCCAATAAAGCCTGAAAGACCTTTGTATCATTCTTCCCTTCACAGGTGCCGTTACTCCCTTCCAGACTTGGAGAGTGAAGGATGGCGAAATGATTAACCTATGGTATTCCTCCAATCCAGCTCAGCAGCATTAATTGCAAACCTCTTGATCTTCTAGAGGTGCTGAACAGAGCACAGTGATGAATGAAATGGTGATAATTGGTTAATGGTTTAAATTGCCCCCATTCTACTTCCCCTGCCTTTTATCTTAATTGTCTGCTGGAGAGCCCTGAGTCACTCCGTTCATGTTTTTTCCATTATCTTCAGACATTTCCCTTTTCTTGTCAAGATCACTGGCCTTCAAAACCTTAATAATTTAATGTATGAGCATGCATTTATTTATTTGTTGTATATTTATTTAAAATTGTTTGCTTTCCACCCTATGCCTTACAAACTCTGAGCAGAGTACAGCAAGAAGCCCAGAATGAGCATAATTCAACTAAAACATTTTTAAAGCATTTAACAATAACATTCAAACTATATAAATGCTGAGGAACATGAAGGAAGACTGTAAACTGACTTCTTTAATACCCAAACCCTTGGTGAATAACGATGCACTTTGAATCGGTCCCAGAAACAAACTGTCAACCAGTGAAGCGGATATACTTAGAAATTAATATGCTCCTTCTAACTGGCCCCAGTCAGCCTCCTGATGTCAGAATTTGGAACCAATTGAAATTTCCGAACACTCTCCAAAGGCAGCCCCAGGTACAGGATATTGCAGCAATCCATGCAGGTCAGATTAGGCAACTCAAGGAACGTGTGCAGCTGGTGTACCAGCTTTATCTGTGCAAAGGTCCTCCTGGACCCTGCTGAGGACTGAATCCAGTTGCGTACTCAAGCTGTACACTTGACTTCTCTCAGGGGGGGTGTAATTCCAACTCCAGAGAGGTTGAAACTAGGGATGGGCATGAAATGAAAAAAATTATAGGGCTTTTTAAAAAAAAACTCCTCCCCAAGCCCCGCCTGCCAGTTGTTCAGCGCTGGGGTGGCTTGGGGAGGGGGGAAAAGATTTTTTTTTAAGCCCAGACCTTTTTTAAAAAACGTTTTCCCTCCCCCAAGCTGCTTACAGATGGAACAAAACGGTTCGTTTCAACAACAACAAAAAACCATTTCATTTCATCTGTAACGAAATGCTGCTTCCTCGTGTCATTTCGTTTCATTTCGTAACGACAAGATGAAACAGTGTTTTGTTTTTCATTTTGTGTACATTCCTGGTTGAAATCCATGGCAAATCTACTGGGCATGGCTAGCTGAAGAAGGAATGCACTCATTAGCTGCAGGTAATCTTGATGAGAAGTTACCTAAATCTAAGAAGCAAGTAGCACCGGCATGTCCAAACTCCGGCCCTCCTGATGTTTTGGACCACAACCCCCAGAATTCTAAGCTTAGATTGCCAATGACAAAGGACTGTGGGAGTTGTGATCCAAAACATCTGGAGGGCCGAAGTTTGGACATGCCCGAAGTAGCATAACCGTAACGGGGAGCAGAGGCTTCCCTGTCTGCTGGGTTGCTCCTTCATGGCATTTTCCGGTTGGATCTCCATTTATGACATGGCCCCATGAGTTGCTTGAGGGACCCAGCCATTCCCATACTTGGATTATTCAATACTGCCCTCTGATTCACTGAGAGTGGTCAAATCCTATGTTATGACACTGTGTGTCTTTCACAGGGAGACCAGAGTGGCTCACCGTTAGAGGAGGCAGTTAAACAACAAGCAGGATTTGGCAGGAATACAAGGGAGGCTGCTTCTGCGGCCCTGTTATGTTAGGAAATCCACATGAATGTACTATGTCATTTTATTTAATCCATAGTGCATGGTACATACTGTTGGCTGTATGCTTGTCATATGAATGACTTACATTGGTTTTCCCGACAAGTGCAGTAATACACAATACTAAAAGACTGGGCAGAACAAAATAGTGCTTTTTTAAAAATGACACTATCCTTGCACAAAAAGATTTAGGACAGTCAGAGCAAGAGATTTTGCCAACTCCTTCTTAAGCTACTTAGGTCTCATTTAATCCTACCTCTTAACTAAAGCCTGGGAAAATTACCTTTTGGCCTACTCTTCTTAGACTCTCCCAACCAACAGGGACACTGGCAGGCTGAGATGTTTGGGAAGTTGAGGGCCAAAGCAAGCAAACAAGAAGACAAATGAAGAAGAGCCCTGTGTTCACACCCCTGCTTGACCATGGACGGCCCTAGGTGACCTTGGCCCAGTCACACACACTCTCCACCTCACATTTCTCACAGGGCGGCTCTGAGAATACAGTAGGGAGAACAGCCATGTTTACCACATTGAGCTTGCTGAAGTAAAAGCAGGGCATGAAATGAAATGAAATGAAATGAAATGAAATAAATGTCAGTCTTTCAAACTGCACTCTGAATCCACCACAGTGTAGTGAATTTCATCTCACTTAGATAAAGCATCCATTCTCAACTCTTTTATTTATTTATTTATTTATTTATTTATTTATTTATTTATTTATTTATTTATATTTTGGCTACAACAATAAACACAATATGAAAAATATAGGCTGAATCAGAAATCTATAAGTTGCCAAATGAACCTTATAAATTTATTTATTTTTATTCCATTTATATTTGAATATTTTATGTTGCGTTACGAATCACACGGGACACAGAGCTTCGGGGTTCAATCATCTGGCGCTCAGGGCAGCATTCCTGTTCGTCTCTCTGTTAGGGTTCCATTGATGTCTGTGTGTCTGAATATGTGTGGAGGCATGCGTGTATGTGAGATTGTGTGGTGATGATTGTCTTTGCCTGCTGCCTGAGCCCAGCCTTTTATTAGAGGGTAAGCACAATAGATACAGGGAAACATTCCTCGGTGGGGGGAAAGAATGCAAGCCTTATCTGTTCAGTAAACAGGTACACAAAGCAGGGGAAATGGAATCCATAGGTGGGGGGAAATGCTCCCTAGCTAGTGAGGCATTACTGATAAGAGGCTTCCTTGGGCCTGAGCAGATGTATCCTGATATCCTGGTTTCCTGGCCTCCTGACCTATGCTTAGATCAGCATCAGCTTAGCTGCACCTGGGTGCCTGCTTGGCCATGGGGATTTCCAGGCCTCAGCTTCCTCTAGGTGCTGGCTTTGTGCTCTGCCCATTTCTTGGGGTACAGAGATATTGGGGTATGAAATCCCTACAATTTTACCCCACCTTTTTCCTTGGAAAAGGACCCAAGGTGGCTTACAATAATGAGGGACAATATACAGTCCAGACTCCAGAACATAAGAACAGCCTTGCTGGAACAGGCCACAGCCCATCCAGTCCAGCATTCTGTCTCACACAGAGGGTCACCATTTGCTTCAGGGTATTCCCAAGCAGATGTCTTCACCTTCTTATGATTCCCTGCAAAAAACATATTCATATTAAGAAACGGGAATTAGAAGAGGCATCTTAGAACATTAAAAGGTAACATTAGAGCTACAAAGAGCATGCAAGAAGAAGAGAAAAATTCATTTGAGGGGTGAAAAGCAACATGGACAACACAGGTATTCTTATGAAGTCAATCAATCCAATAATGTATGATAATCCATATAAAGTCACATAGTAGGTAGTCCCTCATTCAGGGACTTGTGAAGAAACTGACTTGTGAAGAACTGTTTCCGGAATGTGGCCCCCTTCAAAGGTGCCATGTGGAAGCATCTAATTGTCCAAAATAGGAAAACAATCTCAGACCAGAAAAGCCATTGGTCTGATTCCACGGGACTTCTCTCACAGGTGTAGTTCTAACACAAGATGACCTACTTGCTGACTTTTTGGAGGAGTGTCATCTTGTGCTTTGGAGCTCCATGTGGACTTAAATTGCAGGTAAGATCCAGAATGGGTAAGAATCCCAGTTCAGCATCTACATCCAATGTTTACTGAACCTTTGGTACAGTTTCATGTGGATCATCTTAATATAGCGCTCATAAAGGAAACAAGACCATTTTCCCACCTTTCCCCTACAGACTTCTATGGGAAGGAATGAGGTGAAGAAAGGAACAGTGGGGACCTTTGTTTTCTATTGTCCTCCTCCTTGGGAGGTACAGTTTCTCCTGCTTTTCACCCTAGTGCTTGATCGGTGGGGATACGGCCTCTGACCGTTGGAGCTGTGTTTAGCTCTGATGACTCACACCCATTCGTAGGCTTACTGGGAGAACAGAAAAAGGAAAATATTTTTTTTCACCCAGCACATTGTTAGTCTGTGGAACTCCCTGCCACAGGAGGTGGTGATGGCATCTGGCCTGGATGCCTTCAAAAGGGGATTGGACAGATTCCTGGAGGAAAAGTCCATCACAGGTGACAAACCATGATGGAGATGTGTAATCTCCAGGCTTAAAACCGGGGTGCTTCAAGGGCCAGAGGCAGGGGAGTGGTATCAGGAGACAGAGATCTAGTCTCGTGCGCTCCTAGATGCATCTGGTGGGGCCACTGTGAGATACAGGAAGCTGGACTAGATGGACCTTTGGCCTGATCCAGCAGGGCTCTTCTTATGTTATGTTCTTATGTCTAACATACTTTCAGAGTTCCCAGTGGCAGTGGATTCTATAATGTCAGTCAGTATAAATAAATAAATAAATAAAATGAATGAATGAATGAATAAATAAAAAGTTACGGTTTCTGCTCAGATTTCCCCGGGTTACTTCCCAAGTCCTACTTCTACAAAAGAGAATGCCTCTGCAGTGCCCATGCTGTTAGGCAGACTGAAACCATCTCATCTCAGGCTGTAGATCGTGACTGCAGCAGCTGCGCTCTGCTCCCCTCCATTGGGCAAAATCCAACTTAATACAGCCTACGCTGCCCTCAGGTATGGTGCGGGACACTAGACCATACTGAAATAAGATCAAATTGGCAGTCCAGTTAGCTTATGTATAGAGATGGAATGAGCAAATGAGTGCCATCATATCTTTTGCTTCTGGCAGCAAAATGTTTCAGATCAAGTCAGTATCCACTTTCTCTGCATCATTAAAATTTTTATCAATGCCCAGTCCCCTTATTGTCTTTTCTTTCCAGACTGAAAAGTCCCAAATAGACATGGGCACGACTTGGCGAAATTGTCGTTTCCGTTTTCGGATATCGTTTCCGTTACGTAACGGAAACGGTAACGACAATTAAGCTGTCAGAACTCGAACTCGAACCGAAAAAAGAAAAATTGGGTCTGATTTGTCATTGTCGTTCCTGGCATCGCGCGGTGATCGCGCGATGCCAAGTGGCACAGAAAAAAAGTTTTAAATTTTTTTTTAAAAACCGATTCCCGGCCAAAAAAGCAGGCTAAAATATGCCTGCCTGAGGGCACCTACCAGAGGGGTGGTTTCTGGGGGACCCTGCTGGTACCGGGCTGGGAGGGGGCATCCTCAGCGTCTCCATTTGCCATGCGGTGCGGGGGGATCCAAAATGGTGTCCTCAATATTTTTTTTGAAATCGTGGTCCAAAAAACCACCAAAGCACCACAGAAACATGCGAAAATTAGCTATTTTAAATAGAGATGGGCACGACTCAAAAAAATAATTTTTCGTTTTTCGTTTTTCATTTAGGGGGTCCGTTTCGGTTCGTTTTCGTTTTTCGAGGGTTTTCTTGCACGAAACGAAACGAAAAAACATAAACAAAAACGAAAAATTTTCGTTTCGTTAGCATTCTTTTCAATGCAATGTGTCTGCCGTAACGAAAACGAAAAACACGGCAAAATTTTTCGTTTCGTTTCCGTTGTCGTTTTGCTTCTGAAAAATTTTTTGTTTTCGTTTTCGGTGCGAAACGAAACGAAAAAACGAAAATGAAAACGAAAATTTCGATGAGTCGTGCCCATCTCTAATTTTAAATGCTTGAATTTTTACAGTAGCAGCAGTGGGTTTTTATAGCAGTAAAAGGTTGCACTGATTTTATTTTATTTCATTTTTATTTTTATTTTTTTACACCTGCGCAATGATGGGCTGGCCATGGGATGGGACCATGCAAATTTTTGGACCCATTCTACCAATCGCATGGCCAGGTTTTGACTGACACTTCTGGATGTGCAAGAGGGCATAAAAAGCCGAGTCACTCCCAGAAGAGTCGCAGTCCGGGCTTGGATGTGGGTGGGAGAGGGCTGTGTGTAGCTGGCTGCTATGCTAGACTAGTTTCGATTTCGCGGAGCTTTTAGATTTCAGTTAGGCAGGCAGGGAGGGAATTGATTCAATTGAATTTTAAGGAAATAATAATAATTCCTTTCATTCTCTGTCTGCTGTGGGGAGTAGCAACACAGTTTATTCTTTTTTATTCTCCTGCAGTTTGTTAGGATTTCTTTTCTGATAGTGCTTCAAAGGGGGAGGGGAGGTTTGAGTGGGAGGGGAGGTGTGGATTTATTTTAAAAATTTCATTTGCTTGGTGGCAAGCCAAGGTCCTTTCATACCCTGCCTGCAGCTCTGCTGTGGGTGCACTGCCCACTTTGTTTGCAAAAATTGCAATTGCTTTATTCGATGCAGTCTTGTGCAGCAAGTCAGTTTAAAGTGTTTTCCGCCTGCTCTGGGTCATTGCGGGACCCGCGCCCACCGCCCGCGTGCCCGCGCGCCCGCCCCTCCCCCCTGCCGCTGCCGCCGCCCGCCCATGCCCCCCCCGCCACCCCGCCTGCCGCCTAGGGCGCAAAAACACCTAGCGCCAGCGGGACGCCACTCGCTGGGATGTCAAATCGTGCGAAAGCGCGGCGGCAGTAACGACAAACGACATGATGAAACGAAAAAAATTTTTTAAAAATTCGCGAAAAACGGAAACGAGCCGAAACGGACCCGTCCCGAAAAACGACAACTCGGAAAAAAAATTTCTGGTTGTGCCCATCTCTAGTCCCAAATATGTTAGCTTTGTTTGCTGGGACCTTTCATGTGGACTCTCCTCTAGAATTCAGTCAATCCCTTTTAGCAAGTCTCCTAGTTAACATTCCCTCGTAACAAATCCTCCACTTTAAAATGTAGCTTTCCTGATGCATCATCTTCAGAAAAGCCTTGTTTACAAAGCATTGGCTCTCCCCAGATTTGTTTGTGCTTTACTTTACAACTCAGTGCCATCACTGGAAACAACTTTTGCCCATCCTGTGGCGTCAGTTAGGCATCACCTTGAGTCTATGTTCAATTCTGCACACCACACTTTAAGAAGGATGCCAACAAACGGGAACAAGTTCAACGGAGGGCAACGAGGGTGATCAAAGGGCTGCAAAACAAAGCCCTGTGAGGAAAGACTGAAAGAACTGAACATGTTTAGCCTGGAGGAAAGAAGGCTGAGGGGCAATATAATAGCACTTTTCAAACATTTGAAGAGGAGGGGCAGGATCCAGGGATGGGCACAAAATGAAAAACAAAATGCTGTTTCATCGGGGTGTTACGTAACAAAACAAAATGAAATGAAATGAGGAAGCAGCATTTTGTGACAAACAAAATGAAATGTTTTTGGGTTTTTTTTTTACATTGAAATGAACCATCTCGTTCCATCTGTAAACTGGTCCCTTACCTGCTGGTGTTCCGCCGCCACCACCACCACCACCACCGCCGAGACCACCCAGCCACAGGCCAGAGATGGCAAGAGCGGGCTCGGCATGACAGCCTGGCCCCTGTCTCCTCCTCCACCTCCTCCTCCATCGCTGCACTGTTGCAGGTGCCGCTGTGGGGCCAAGCCAGTCCAACCGGGCTGGCCAGGGCCTCCACCACTACCTCCACCACCACCACCACCACCACCACCACCAAAGCCACTGCTGCCACAGGTGCCACCATGGGGGTCCAGCAAGGCCAAGCACACCGGCCTGGGCCTCCTCCTTCTCTGCTGCCGCCACACACCCCAGCTGTCCTCAGAGGCTGAGCAGCCAAGCGGTATACCGCCCTGCCACTGCTGAAGTCCCTGGCTGGCTGGGGAGGCTGAGCAACCTGGTGGTAGACTGTCCCCTTGCCTCTGAAGGCTCTGACCAGCCTGAGAAAGTGAGTGGCCTGGCAGTATGCCACGCCACCACTGCTGCTGCTGCCGCCGCCGCCGCCACCACCACCGAAGACCCCCACCAGAGCAAAAGCCCAGGAGGAGAGGTAGGTAGGGGCCCCAGAGCCAGAGGACGGGTGAACTGCCCTGGAAGGGGCTTTCCAGTGGCCAACTCATTTTGTTTCATAAAAAATTAATTTCGTATGATTTTTTTTTTGGGGGGGGGGGAAATGAAACAAAATGAAAGGAAATGTGGGGGGTGGGAGGAGAGAAACAGAACAAAACAAAATGCAATTATTCCATTTTGTGCCCATCCCTAGCAGGAACTGTTCTGGATCATCCCAGAGCATAGGACGCACAACAATGGCCCAAATTAGAGGAATCCAGATTTCAGTTAAATACCAGGAAAAGCTCCCTAACTGTTAAAGCTGTGCAACAATGAAGGTGGCGAGCACTCTAGAAATGGAAGCATTCAAGAGAAAACTGGATAACAATCTGTCATATATACTTTCTGTACCCAAAGGGTGATCATAAATGGCTTCTCCTCAGCATGGAGAGAGATGACTAGATATTCAATATCTTTAATAATGACTTGGATAAAGAAATAGTATGTTGATTAAATGTGCAGATGATGCCAAATTGGGAGAGGTTGCTAATTCCCTAAAGGAGAGGATGAAAATCCAAAATGACCTTGACAGATTAGAATGCTGGGCCAAAGCTAATGGAATTTGTTTCAACAGAGAGAAATGTAGGGTGCTGCATCTAGGTAAAAAAATGAATTGCACAAATATAAGATGGGAGACACCTGGCTGGAGAATAGTATGTGTGAAAGGAATCTCAGAGTCTGGGTGGACCATAAATTGAACATGTCAGCAACAATGTGACACGTTGGCCAAGAAAGCCAATGTGATGCTTGGTTGCATCAACAGAATCATGGTGTCTCTAGATCAAGGGAAGTGATATTACCACTCTATTCTGCTTTGGTCAGACCCCACCTGGAGTACTATGTTTAGTTTTGCACACCTCAATTTAAAGAAGATGTTCATTGAACGGGTCCATAAGAGGGTAAGAGGGCAACCAGGATGGTTAAAGGTCTAAAACAAATGTATTTTGAGGAGCGGCTTAGGGAGCTGGGAATGTTTAGCCTTACAAAAAGGCTGAGAAGCACATGATAGCCATGTTTAAATATTTGAAAGGATGTCGTATTGAAGAGGGAACAGGTTTGTTTTCCATGGCTTCAGAGACTAGGGGCCTTTTTATACGACCCCTAAGATCCGCTGGCCACTTAAATTCGGACCAGAGATCTTAGGGGTTCCTGCTCTTCCTCTGTCCCCACCCCCCTCCGCACTTCCTGGTTGCTGGCTGCGTGAGGGAGGGAGAAAAAAAGAAAGAAAAGAATGCCGGTTTACCTCCATTTTGTTCCCGGCAGCATTCAGATCTCTTAAAGGGGCAGGGCGCAAAAAAAGAACAAACAGAAGCTAGGAGAGCCCCGCACTCACTATCCTTACACCGGATCAAATATTTGTCACATCCAAAAAGCAGGTACCTGAAAGCTGCGCTGGGATGCACTAAAGTTGGCGGGGTCGCACTTAATTTCCTGTTAACTCCGGAGCTGGTGGGTAAGCATTTTTAATCTCCGGAGCTGGGAGCCATTTGCGGCGGAGTTTAGGGGTCGTGTATAAATGCCCTAGGACTTGGGGCAATGGTTTCAAACTACGGGAAAAGAGATTCCATTTGAACATTAGGAAGAACTTCATGACAGTTAGAGCTGTTCGTCAGTGGAAGATGCTGCCACAGAGGGTGGTGGAGTCTCCTTCTTTGGAGGTTTTTAAGCAGAGGCTGGATGGCCATCTGTCGGAAATATTTTGATGGGGGTTCCTGCATGGCAAGGGGTTGGACTGGATGGTCCTTGAGGTCTCTTCCAACTCTATGATTATATGATTCTATTATTATTCTATGATTCTATGGTATTAATGGAAACAAAAATACCTGCCCTTATTTCAAGATGAATTGAGCCGAACATGTCAGTATACAATGCAAATTAAGCATTTGTCACCAATGAATAATTCTAAATTAGCATTTTGGAACTAGCAGCATCTCAAGTGACTGTTCCATCCTCAGAAATCAAAACACAATCTGATCCTCAACTGTGAGGCGCATTCTCTAATCCAACATCATTCTAATTTCTACATTGCATGAACCCTTTAAGATGGAAAATGTTCGGAGTGACTTGCTACATCTTCAAGCTGTACCTTGAAGGTCCACCATTTTATTAGGCAGGTCTACCTCATTATGCCTAATGGTGGGGCTGGCCCCAGTCAGTGGCAATAGTAGGGAAGATGAAGAGTGTGTCTTGCCCTAGGGAGAAAATGAGACTAGCATCCTTTTCAGTTCTCTCTCTCTCTCTCTCTCTCTCTCTCTCTCTCTCTCTCTCTCTCTCTCTCTCTCTCTCTCTCTCTCTCTCTCTCTCTCTCTCTGTGTGTGTGTGTGTGTGTGTGTGTGTGTGTGTGTGTGTGTGTGTGTGTGTGTGTGTGTGTGTGAGAGAGAGAGAGAGAGAGAGAGAGAGAGAGAGAGAGTCCTGCTAAATTCATGCTTATTTATTTATTTATTTATTTTGGACTCCACATTTTGACCTTTCTACCAGGCTTTCGGCTGCAATCAGCTTCACCAGGAGTCCCCCAGTCTCACTGTCTACTGTGTTTAGGAGACTTCTACAAGCTTGTCACGTTTTCCATCAGATCGGCTTCTTTTCCATAATGAAGGGAGGCAGGAGGTGACAATGTGAGAGAGCTCTGGAAGATGGCCATACCTATGGCAAGCTGCAGGGGTCACAAACGTGGGGTTTAATCTGAGTTGAAAGACCAAAAGAGGGGGATAATTTGATTTATATAGTATATATATAAAAGTATATATAGTTTTGCCTTTTATAGGCTGACATTTCTCAGGGCAATATACATAGAAATGATGGTCCCTCACTAGGGCTCAATTAAACACAACTAAAATTAAATGCCTTTGCAATAAGAGAGGAGGGGTGGCCTTCTCTCATCTCTAACTCTAACTATATTCTGCCCCCAAGAGGCAATTTTTATAAATACATTTCATTTACAGAAATGACTTGTTGTGGCAAAGCCTATCTCAGCAGAAAAAACTTGTAGGGTTTCAGAAGCCTTTAAAAAAATCCAGCTACTCCACAAATGCTGAAGTTAATTTCTGAGTCTATTCTCTGCCTTCAGATGCTTGGAAGTGGGAACCAGAGAAAATTCTTCTTGATTGTGGCACATTAGCTACAAAAATGGCCTGGTTGTGTTGGCGAGAACTTACCCATGTGCTTTGCAACAGACAAATGCCGATCTGCCTCAAATTTAATGTTTATAGGATGGTCATCCACCTATGTTGTATTTTATATGACTCTATGGGTTCACATAGACTTTGCATTTATGACTACTTACAACTGTGTTGCTTTAATGTAATGTTGCCTATTAATGCTGTAAGATGTCCCTCAATTCTTTGTTCTCAAATACGTGAACATCTCTTCATTGTACTGGACTGTATATTGCCTCTCATTACTGCAAGCCGCCTTGGGTCCTTTTCCAAGGAGAAAGGTGGGGTAAACATACTCTAAAATAAATAAATAAATAAATATGGTTGCACTGTATAGCACAGAGTGCTGGGCAGCAACCATGGGTGTAGGTAGAGAGAGAGATCTCCATGCCATGGAAATGTTTATGTTGGGTCTTGGTCATCTCCCTGATCTACCATGTCACCACTGATACTATCCAACTGCAATGTGGTGTGATAGCAATTACAGAGAAGATGAGAGAAACCTGGCTTCACTGGTATGGACATGTCCTCAGAGTGGAACCCTCCACCATTGCCAAAACTCCTTACCACCTGTGGTCCACCACATGAGTGACCAAAACAAAGGTGGCAGGTCATTGTCAATAAGGACAAGCAAAGTCAATTGGGCAAAATGGCATTTTAGGATATGTAGGGTGAACCCCACACCTGACGGAATATGCTAGGGAGAAGAAGAAGATTCTGCACCCCTTTCTATAACAAGATGAACATGATCAGTGTGTTTCCTGTTCCTCTTCATGCAGTTCAAAGTTAGTTAAGGGAGAATTATGAAGAGTGAAAAACAAGAACAACTTGGGGGCTTTTTACACGACCCCTAAGATCTGCTGGCCACTTAAATTCGGACCAGAGATCTTAGGGGTTCCTCGCTCTTCCTCTGTCCCCACCCCCCTCAGCACTTCCTGGTTGCTGGCTGCCTGAGGGAGGGAGAAAAAAGAAAGAAAAGAATGCCGGTTTACCTCCGTTTTGTTCCGGGCAGCATTCAGATCTCTTAAAGGGGGGGGGGCGCAAAAAAAGAACAAACAGAAGCCAGGAGAGCCCCGCACTCACTATCCTTACACCGGATCAAATATTTGTCACATCCAAAAAAGCAGGTACAAGAAAACTGCTGTTTGGTCGCGCTAAAGTGGGCGGGGTCGCACTTAATTGTCTGCAAAGTCCGGAGCTGGTGGGTAAACATTTTTAAGGTCCAGACCTTGCAGCCATTTGCGGCGGAGCTTAGGGGTCGTGTATAAACGCCCTTGGTAGGCTTTCAGAAAGTGGATGTCATGGCATAACTCACTTTGTACTCCTGCCTTCGAAAAGTACGGGGTCAGAACAAATTAGGAACAAATGCACAAGGGAATTTTATATCTTTATAAATCTTCTGCTGCTACAGAGTTCACGGTAGGTTACAGTCCTTTTACCATTTTAATTTATAGATTTGCTTCCAAAGAAGAATCATCTGTACCTGGAACTGCTTGATTTTGAAAGTCTTGTATTTAGACAAAGAAGCAAACAAAATACATCCACACCCCTTATATCAGGAATCCCAGTCATTCCCAGTGAGTGCAGGGGTCAATGGGTGTTATAATCCAGTGGACCTGGAAGTTGCTGAGATATGAAAGTATCCTTTATAGGAAAACCATATATCATGGTTTACTTAGCAAGAATTCTTCTTCTATAGCTACTCAGCCACACTGTTCTTGCTTAATGTGGGATGAGAGAGCCATGGGGGAGTCAGCTGTGGTGAAGGCCATGAGAGTTGACTGGAACGATGTCATGTCCAATACGCCAGTCTCCCAGACTTGGCTGTGCCCCAAGGAATCTTAAAAAATAAGGAAGTTCCCAAGTTTAGGTGATTAAAGTTAGAGTGCCAGCCTTTCACAGTGTAATGTGTAACCATAACCCATGAATATTTATTGTTTGAAACTTTGAAAATGATCTGTATTTACCATACTCCAATGGGATAGTTTGTGGGCACAGCCAATGTGTATTTATTAGAGATGGGCACAAAATGATTTTTTTTGTTTTTTGTTTTTCGTTTCATTACAAATGAAAAAAAAAACAAAGTGCCCTTTTAAAAACTGAAACAAAACAAAACAGAAATTTTCATTTCATTTCATTCCATTTTGATTTTTGTTTATTATTTATTTTCACAAGCACCAATTTCCAGCTGGTCAGCACTAGGTTTTTTTTAAGCCCTGACCAGCCTGTGGGCCAGCTGGTCAGTAGTAGTCTTTTTTTTAAAAAAAGCACTAGCTGGCTGGTCTTTAAAAAAACAAAAGCACAGACCAGTCGGGCAGATCGCCTGTAAAAAAAAATTAAAAATTAAAATAATGAAAAATGAAACAAAATGAAAAATGAAATAATTTTTTTTAAAAAAATGTTCCAAATGAAATGAAACAACAAAAAAATGAAAAATGAAATGAAATGCCATTTTGGCATTTTGTGCCCATTTCTAGTACTGTATTTATATATCTCTGAAATGGCATGTCATTATTTAGATTGGGGATAGAGTTAGTTAAATAGGGCCTGATTAATGTATGGATAGTAAAAGTGAATGAGAGGGTTCAGTCAAATGTTAGCTAAGGCTTATATATTTAAATGTAACTGAAGTTAACACCAGAATTGCTGAATGTCTTTACAATAAACTGTTCTTATTTATTTTAAAAGAATAAAGCATGTGAGACTCCATGATTTTAGAAATACACTCAGTCCAAATAGGGATTTGTTTAAATGGTGGCAGTGTAAAGACCCATGCACGTGACACACAGGTAGCTGCCACAACTCCCAGTACAAACACTAAAGCTCCCAATAGCTGGTCAAAGCAAGAACCCATTTTATTACCATTAAACCTCTCTGCCAAATTCCAGACAGTTGCTAGAAAGGATTTTTAGCTGTAAAGATAGAAAGAGAAAACAATTAAAAAGAGTAAAAGTTCCAAATGGTTACAAGAAAAAGATTTTCAAAATATAGGAGCAAGTGTGGAGACAGATTTAAAGGCATTCAGGAGAAACATGCCAGAAAATAATAAAAGCTGATCTACCCTATCCAGTACTCACACCTTAGGGCCTTTTTACATGACCCCTAAGATCCGCTGGTCCCTTAAATTCGGACCAGAGATCTTGAGGGTTCGTTGCTGTTCTTCCCTCCCCACCCGCTCGGCACTTCTTTGTTCTGTCTGCGGGAGGGGGGCAGGGAAAAAAAGCCTTAGACAGAGACAAAAGAATAAAAGGCTTACCTCCCGGTGTTGGGGGAAGTTGCTCCGATCTCCGTTTACTTCCTGGTTCCTCTTTAAGGGGCGGAGGCAAAAGAAAAACAACAGAAAGAAGCGAGGAGACCTCAGGCAGTCTCCAGATCAAATATTTTTCACCATAAAAAAGCAGGTACAAGAAAACTGCTGTTTGGTCACGCTAAGTGGGCGGGGTCACACTTAATTGTCTGCAAACTCCGGAGCTGGTGGGTAAACATTTTTATCGTCCGGAGCTTGCAGCCATTTGCGGCGGAGCTTAGGGGTCGTGTATAAACGCCCTTAGTGGAGAGAGAGCCTAGTTCTGAGACATGCACAAACTGTGTCTTCCTGGCACGGCTTCATAGTACTGTATAGTAAACAAGCACAGTCTCCTCTTTCGAGTTAGACTGAAGAGTATTGGTTCAAGTGCATATAGCTATCAGCAATCCCCATTACGTAACAATCCCTTTAAGCTGAATGTATATTAACCAGCTATGTATTCTGAGCACTTATAATACCATGTAACCATGAAGGAAACACAAAGTAGATCTCTAGAGAACACACAAATGTATTCACAAGCACTTTCTATACACTTATATTTAAAAGCAGACCTTGGTTAAGCAAAACGTTGGTTCTGCCCTTCCGGCGAAACAGCTCCAACGGGCAAGGGTTTCCGCTTTGACAGCGAAATGCCTTGCGCATGCGCAGTGAGTCCAAGGACGCCAATTAATTTTTAAAAGCTTTATTTAGAATAGAAACTCATTATCTCGCATGAAACAAATGTCTTTGAAGCCGTAGAGGGAGCCATATCTCCCGTGTCTACCCCCCTCCAGTGAGTGCATTCGGAACGTCCTTGGGCGCGGGTGATCTAGAGACCTGTCAGGACAGAAATACTCCTTAAACTTTCCCAGCCGGTTCTGTAGGGCACATCAAAGCAAGGGGGGGCAGTTAGGCGTTAGAAGAGACATTGAGCTGGCGCCAAGAAGATCAACAAGTTGGGAAAAACAAACTGTCAATGTTGTGTTTGATGAATGTACAGATGTCGGTGACGTATATCTGGAAGGGAGGAGGGAAAGGAGTTTTGAAGAAATTATAAAAATAGTTGCAATCCTTTGTTCGACGGATTTCTCTTTCGGATTTCGATCCAGAGAGATATCTCAGTTATTAATAACTAATAAATCCCTTTCCTCATCAACTACGATCCAGACCTGTTTGTGCAATTTTGTGGAGTCTCTGCTCACTGGCCCCGAACCAAGAAACAGTTCCTTACAAGACTAAGCCCCCACTAGGAACCTCAGACCAGCAGGTGAGCAAAGCACTTTCTCTCCAGATATATGCTAAACTCGCCCACTAGTTTTTCTAATTCTCTTTTATACAAGTGGGTCATTACACATCTGTTGCCAACAACATCTTTATCCCATTTCTTGTTCCATCAGGCATCTTCCTGACCCTTCCCAAAACCCAAATCCCTATAAGTCTTAGAAAAGGAAGCAGATTGACCCAATTCTTCTTCTTCTTCTTCTTCTTCTTCTTCTTCTTCTTCTTCTTCTTCTTCTTCTTCTTCTTCTTGAGGCTGTGTTGATATGCCCTTTAATAAAAGATATGTGCGGAAGCATCAGTCCCTCTCTCAGTGCTTTTCTTTGAAATGTTCAGTAACAGGAGGTAAGTTGAAAGTATGAAGTCTCCTTTTACACACTGACATCTGCCTGTTTGGCAGGCACTCTTCACAGAAGGACCCAGAAGTGTCCGGCAACTGAATTCCATGTTTCATATTCCCTGAGTCCCCAGTTTCTTCACGCCACAGCAGCAGATATGTTCACAACCTCACAGCATATATAACTCACCACACAACATAAAATAAGGAAATAAAAATGCAAAAACATTGGGTCATGATATAAGGCACTTCTGTCATTTTTCTTTCCAGAGATGTCTTCCCTTTTGCCTTTCATGAGGCTCTCCAGTAAGTTGCTGTTCCCTCCCAACACGAAATGTAATCCCCAATACAATCTATTTTGCAGAGTTATGCATAACAACAGCGCCAGGATGCAATTTCTGAATGATGGGGCGAAGTGATGACTTCTTTAGATTTAATGATCAAACTCGGGTGAGACATGGTCAAATCGTACAATTTATCTGTCCTCTGAAAGGCACAAAGGGAATTTAAGAGAAGAATTTGTGGAGACAAAAAAGGAAAAATGAGGCTACACACACACACACACACAAACACACATGCCACATATTAAGCAGAATAAATTATGGCCAAATAAATTCTGAAGATGGAGCATGGGGGGAGAGAATTAAAAGCTGGACCTGTCTACATACCCCACACAACTATGGAATATTTCATGCTGTTGAATAAGTGTGTATAAAAATATTATCCTGCTATGAACACAGCACTATACCCAACATAATGACATGCATTTTATTAGATATTATTTTAATAATATAAAAGCAGAATGGATTTTAAACACGTTGCTGATACCTACAAAAGTTTAATATATTTAATAAACTAATTTGCAAGGTTTATGCTCTCGCCTTTCATAAAATGGTTCTCATACTACAATAATTTACAGTGGACCCTTGCATAACAAACGGTTTGTATAACATAAAATTTGTACAACATAAAAAATTCCGGAGATGGGGGAAATTTGTTTAACATACTGTAATTGCCTATGGGGTGAATCCGTACAACATAAAAATGGCATTACTCTGTTGTCAATGCATTCCTATGGGAAATTTGTATAAAGGAAAATTTGCTTAATATAATTTCATTTGGAACGAATTAATTCCTTTATACAAGGTACCACTGTATAAGTGAAAAATCCTGATGCAAAAGTGGCAAGGGGGTGGGCAAAGAAAGATATCATGATGGAATGATCATTAGCTGTCTGGGACACACCAGTGGGCTGGATTTGGACCCTAGGTGGACTGGATTCAGCCTCTGGCTTGGGGTACCCTACCCTGGTTCAGAATATCTCTCCTAATGAAGTTGAAGGCAAGGGACTGCAGTGAGATCCTGCAGCTGTTTCCTTGCTCAGTTCACCCCATCACCACCCAGCTGGTCTTGACAGCTGAGCTGTCAAAACCAGCTGGGTGGTGGTGGGGAGAACCAGAGAGCGGAGGAGGGGGGCTTTTTAATTTCCCATCCCAAATGCTTCTCTACTCCACTCTCCAGTTCACAGCATGTCAAGCCCCCCACACAGAATACACACACATAAACAGAGTTCAGTCTTTTGCCAAGGTAGTTAGTGAAGAATCAAGCAGGTTCAAGTTCTTTGCTGATAATCAGGTGTCAGACAGATAACAGAGGTTATAACTTAGTGATTACCAGTCCAGAGTCAACAGAGGAATGTAACGAAAACCATTTCATAGCTCTGGGAAGGAAACACAAGGACTTTGGGGCCCAGATAGTTTTTTTTTTCCATTCATCCTACCACTACTAGAAAAAACAAGGAAAAGGAAAATACACCAGGTGAATGTTTATGAAGGTGATGTCATCATGAGATGTTTGGTTTTGGGGCCCACAGGCTAAGATTCCTGGAAGGAGAACTGCTACCTAGAGATGGCATCTAACAAAGGCTGTGAAGAATATGTTTGGCCACAGCATGAAGAACATCATCAGGAGGGCTTGGAACTAAATATTTGGCTGACTATTGGGGGGGGACTTCTTAACTGTTAAAGCAGCGTCACATTGAAAGTGATGAGCACTCCAACACTGGAAGCATTCAAGAGAAATTGGATAACTATCTGTCAGATATACTTTGCTGTGAATTCTTGCCTTGAGCAGGGAGTTGGACTCGATAGTCGGACACCCCTTCCAACTCCAATATTCTATGATTCTATGGTATAAATGGAAACAAAAATATATGCCTTTATTTCAAAATGAATTGAGCCAAACATATCAGTGTACAATGCAAATTAAACATTTGCCACCGATGATTAATTCTACATTAGAATTCTGGAACTACCCGCATGTAAATCAACTGTTCATCCTGTTAAAGAAGTTAACCGAGTGTGTTATTAGTCTGTGGAACTCCCTGCCACAGGAGGTGGGGATGGCATCTGCCCTGGATGCCTTCAAAAGAGGATTGGACAGATTCCTGGAGGAAAAGTCCATTGCAGGTTACAAACCATAATGGAGATGTGTAATCTCCAGGCTTAAAACCAGGGTACTTCAAGGGCCAGATGCAGAGGACTGGCATCAGGAGACAGATATCTAGTCCTGTGCTCTCCCAGAGGCATTTGGTGGGGCCAATGTGATATACAGGAAGCTGGACTACATGGGCCTTTGGCCTGATCCAGCATGGCTCTTCTTATGTTCTTATGTTCTTACAGCCATGGAACCAATAACCTCAAGCGGTGGTGAGTGCTCCTACAACTGGAGGCATTCTAAAGAAATTTGAGAACATAAGAACATAAGAAGAACCATGCTGGATCAGACCAAAGGCCCATCTGACCAGGTCCTTGGACAACCTCCTGGCAGATATCCTGCAGTTTGTATTCCTACATCGAGCAGGGAGTTGGACACTATGGCCTGGTCAGACCCTTCCAACTTCACCATTCTATGATTCTGTGATGTCAAGGAGCCACCATGGCAATCAAACTCCCAACCGCTGGCTCTGCGACCAGAAACCTAAACCCCTGAGCTTTCCAGCAGCATTGAAGCTACCACGTTCCATTCTCCATGGGTGTTTGGCTCTTGGCCAAAGCTACCTTTATTATTTTCATGTTGCACACAGCTACGTGGAAGGAGAGAGAAATGCTCCCCCCACACACACACACACAGCAAGGTCATTCAATATCGAGGCCATTGTATTAAGATTCCCTCTAAAATGAGGCCTCATTATCAGGGATAATTAAAGGATGACAAAAAAAATCTCTCTCCCAGGCAAGTCACTTTTCGCCTGCTAAGCCTTCTGCCTGACTGGGGCACTCCTTAGGAAAGCATTTTATTAAAGTTATTAAAAGCTCTTTTAATCTCTGTACGAAGTGGTCTTTTAACTAGTCGCATTTGTGCTGTAGAAAACAGAACAGGTGAATACACTGCTGCTTTTACAGATCATTATAATTACTGCACACCTCTTAGGGCCAAAAGGAGACAAGACACGGATCATACAATTAGCAATTTTCATGAACTGCTCTCTCTCTCTCTCTCTCTCTCTCTCTCTCTCTCAAGTAAACAGCAAGTACAGAGGAAGAGAACCATCTTTTGGGATGAGAGGGTTTGATCCTTTTCACTGAATCTGGTTTAGTCCTGAGCTATCATACAATCATAGAATCATAGAGTTGGAAGAGGCCTCAAGGGCCATCTAGTCCAACCCCCTGCCATGCAGGAATGCCCATCACAGGATGCCCGACAGATAGCCATCCAGCCTTTGCTTAAAAACCTCCAAAGAAGAAGACACCCATCTTCTTTTCTTATTTGCTTTGCAGGAAAAACTCCCCTCCCCCCCACCAAATGAAGGTTCATTTGCATTATAAATTGCCAGTGTTGTCGTCAATTCCAAATCAAAGCTACAACTGGGGACAAGGGGGTCAAGGTTTCGGACCAGACCAGACCCATGACATCTCCTGCTTGAAACTGAGCAGGCATGTATACCGTTACTACCCGGATTGCCTCTTGTCTAATTTGGCCCTTAATCTGAACATGACCCCGTTCCCTAGGCAAACCCTTCAACCAACTGTGCTTTTCGAGATTGGGGCATCCATTGGGTCCTGGACAAGGCTGTCGCAAAAGGGAACATTAGACTGAATGAGACCATGGGTTCATTGAACGCAGGGTGGTCAATTCTGACTCGCAGCGGCTTCCCAAGATATCAGGAAGAATTCATTTATAGCCCTACCCAGAGACCCCTAGTATTCCCTGCTGATCACCCACTCACATATTAAACAGACCTGATCAGGATGAGCAGTGTTTAAGATGGGAGTCATAGCGCTGCTGTTGAATCTTAAGCAGAAGGCTATCCCAAGGTTTCCAGCAGTAATCTTTTCAGTGGGAATGCCATGACTGGAAACCAAGTGCTCTAATACCAAATTTAGGGATCTTTTAAAAACTAAGTGGAGCTGCAGTGGAAACCAGAGCTCTGAAAAGTTGCTGTTTTAGATGGCCAAACCCAGAACTATCCAGGGCTCTAAAGAAGATCCAGCCCCTGTTCATCTGAGATCCCTGCCTGTGAACCATGGGTGTTGGCAAGGTAATCACTCCAACTTCCATCTAGGTGAAAGCCATGCCTGAAGTCCAGTTGGCTCCATCAGTCAACTGGTTTCACTGGAGCCCATACTTCAGCCGTGGGTGGCAATTCCCTTTGCTATCTACCATATTCAGGACATTGAGGTCACCCGCTTTACCCATCTCCTTTGCCAGAAATGTCTTTGTCACAGCTTGGAAACTTTTGGTGATTGGTTGATTGGCTAGCCTTAAGCCATGGTGCCCTATTTTATCTCTTGTCTTCCGTGTTCTCAGTCAGCCTCTTCACATACATGTGAGCAATTTAATCCTATGATTCTTTCATGTACAGAAAGCTTGGGAAGAGAAACAAATCAAGTCATCATGCTCCTCCTATAGCTTTGGTTCCCAAACTACCTCTGGCCCCTCTACCATATTTGCATTATCTGTGTGGCATCATCACTGCAGCTCTCGCTTACCCCCCTATTGCTCCAGCTGCCAACTCCACCAGTATCACATCAGAACTGGGGAGGGAACAGGCTGGGGGGGGGCATTAAAAGTTGGGAGAATTGGACAGGCACTCCAAAGGACATTGCCATAGCCAGGGAGGGGGCAAAACCTTCACACAGAAGGAGATCCCTCTCAGAAGCCGGCACAAAGCTTTCCTTGTTGTGTGCAAGGCGGATTTTCTCCCCCTCTCCTTTTTCTTCCCCTTCTTTAAGCTCTCTGGGAGTGACACGTCATCGTTAAAATCCGTTTCTTGTGGAAATGGCAGCAATTATATCTTTATGCTGGCATTTCTTTTTTTGTAAAAAAATAAATGCATAGACCAAGTCATCCCGTCTCAGAATGTAGATGCTCCTTTCTCTGCCAAACGGCTTTAATTCACATGCATGCACATATACACTAAACTCAATATCAAGAAAGGTCAAGAAAGAAATGATCTGACCACGGCTACAGCACATACGCAGCAACCATCCACAGAAAATACTTTGTGACACACACACACACCCCAGGTTGGGGACCACTGTCTTATAAGAAGGCCCAATAGCTTTGCTGATGTGCTGACGCAGTTAGTTTCAGGCGGTTTGCACAGCAAGAGCAAAGCAAAAGACACACCTGGAAGATCTAATTTTCACCTAATCCCTTTCATTTTGAGCTATACGATCACTGTCACACCGTAGCGATTCCCACCTTGTTTACTGCCATCACAAACGAGACCGTTCAGAGTGACTGGCGTGTCACAGCATGGAAGACGTAATTCTGTGAGGAATCAGCTCAGCTTTTTCATTTTAGATCCAGCTGAGGCAGGGGGAACTGCAGAAATGTGGTCTTTGGAGAAGGCGTGACAGACCATATTTCGTTAGCTCCATATTGCATCAGATGGGCTTTTTATTATAAAAGATTTGCAAGAGACAAGTTAAGCTGCAATGGGCCATCACTACAAGCAGAACAGAGGCATTTAAACTCATGATCTTGTCATGAAAATGCATTTGAGTTTCAAATAAATGGCTTTTAATATCCGCAACATTCACCAACACAACAACTGGAGGTCACTCGAAAAACAGCCTTAATGGCATGGTTGTTATAGAGATGAAATAGCCTCATTTCTCATCCCAAGTCCCTTAATTCCATTGTTTTTTCAAAACTGGATTTATAGTCTTCAAGCGTAATCATCTTCTGAACTATAAATATTATTTTAGAATATTGGTTTTTGTTCAAATCTCAGTGGGCAAATTAAGCAAGTGTTTAAATTTCTCCACTACAGTAGCAGAGTAATGGAAGATCACAATCATTTGGTCCTAATACCAGCAGCCCAGGTGCCCTAGGAGATAATGAGTTTCTCACACCTCCTCAGATATAAGTAAAACTCCAAACTGTGGGTTGTGTTGGCGGTAGCAGCAGTGATGGCAGTAATAATTTAATGTACTTCTATATTGCTTGGTGGCTCAGTGGACTAAGGCTTCCGAAAAATGTCAGCTGCAAAGTTGGGATCTTGGCGGTTCAAATCCCGGGTGCCACACAGCAGAGTGAGCTCCCACTGATGACCCCAGCTTCTGCCAAGCAGTTCGAAAGCATGTAAATGCAAGTAAATAAATAGGTAGTGCCGTAAAAAGCGGGAAGGTAAAATAGTGTTTCCTTGCAGCCATGCTGGCCAGGTGGACTTGCAGAACACTGGCTCTTTGGCTTGAATACAGAGATGAGCACTGCCCCTAGAATTGGACATGACTAGCACGCATGAGCTGGGAGAACCTTTACCTTCTTTATATTGTTTCCTGTATGGAACAATAGCTACTAACATCATGTTTAACACATCAATACTTGTACCCAGTTATACCTAATGATAGGGCCGGTTCTATGTGGTGCTCAGAGAGCACCGTCCAATTTGCCCATTCATTTTCTCCTTGATGCTCTTAGCTGCAACGAAACCGTGATCTTCGCAACATCAGGACCAATGTTTGGGAAAGGCAGCACAAACCGTGCCGAGAGAAGGAATTCTGGGAGCTTCAGTGCCAAAACCTTTTCCAAGAGCAGGGTCCCAGCAGGGCAAGGGGGGATTGATGAGGATGTTGATCAGGATTCATGGAGGAATAAACTCACTCCTTGTCTTGATCCAGTCTAGGGAGGCAAGAAGGGGGCAATACGATGGGGACTTGGCAGTCCCACCAGCTTGCAGGCTAAATCACATACATCAGGTTTTTATGACACAATAGAATGGATCACCCCAAATCCATCGGCTTTAAAGGATTACAAGCAGGAGGAGAACCTGAAGTTTGTTAACAAGGCTTTTCCTCACTAAGCCACAAGTTTTTTCCCCGTGAAAAATAAAATTCCAGCAGCATTTATAGCTAAACTGGAGGGGGGGATATTCTACAGTTGAGAAATAAGGAGTGATAAAGTGAATTTGACGCAGCTGTTAGAGAAGCTGTGAGCAAAGCTGTCCTCTGCAAACGCTGCCAGCAGGCCCTCCTCAGTCTGTATTGTAAGGAAATAAGCATGGTGGGACATGGTGTGATTTCTAAAGCTCAATATTAACTGTACTTTCCATTCTGTATGAGAGTTTGTTATCTAAGATATGTAGGAAAATAGCCATAACAATGCCTGCAGAGCAGAGCATAGTCAGCTCCCATCGGTGGATTGAAGTCCGTGACATCTGGAAGCTTCTCGGGACACGAAGAAGGAGACAGAGAAGCCATATATTCACTTGGGACTGCTGTTTGAGTTCCTGCTTCATACCAGATGTAGTTAGTCAGGATTAGGTCGATTTAGCTTAGACAAAATGGACCAACGTATTATATTATAGAGGGAATGTGTGTTGTGTCGTTACAGTCGTGACCGACTCTTCGTGACTCCATGTCCATGGAGTTTTCTTGGCAGGAGTACTGGAGTGGCTTGTCAGTTCCTACTCCAGGCACCTACAGGACCTGGTATTCCCTGGTGGTCTCCCATCCAAGTACTAACCAGGGCTGACCCTGCTTAGCTTCCGAAATCAAGCGAGATCGGATGCACTTAGGGCATCTAGGCTAGATAGATAGATAGATAGATAGATAGATAGATAGATAGATAGATAGATAGATAGATAGATAGATAGATACATACATACATACATACATACATACATACATACATACATACATACATACATACATACATACATACAAGGCATGGGCTATGACACAATGATGAGTCTTGCCACTTGAGGAAGCACCTCTTTGCCAAGTGTACTGTTTACTTTGACACTTAGAGACCTGAAAGAGGAGCTGGAGCTATCAAAGAGCTCCACCTCATTGTTGGAAAACAACAGAGGCAGGTAGGTCTAATTTTGTGAGGATGATAAATGTGCTCCAGGTTCTAATCTAAAATTTAAAAGGACCAAGCCAAGCCTACCTCCCAGTCAAGGTTCAGCAGCTTGGACACCACCTTAACGTTCACACTCGAACCCAGGGGAGGTTCACAACCCATCACAAACCCAAAGCCACCTGACTCTCCTGTTAGACAGCCTTACAGACTCAGCATTTTAGTTCTCTATTCTTAATCCTGTCTTCCTTTCCATCCCATTCTTCGTAACCTGTTCTACCAGCCCCCTCCCCCCCGTTATGTGCTCTTCCAGTTTGTTTTACTACAACTCCCATCTTCTTCAGTGATAGACAGTGCCAAATACAGGTTTACTTCCTGGAAGGTTTCAGAGGCTCACCCGAGGTCCCTCATGTTCCCAATACTCATCCACACACAGCAGGTGCTAATTGAAGAATACCTCTGTGGTCCAATTTATCAGCAGAATAGCACTCTGGTGCTCCAATAGACAATTTAAGGTGCCAAGCCATTCAAAAGGTCTGAGAAGTATTGATGTGCCTCTGAATGGAACTATCTGCTTTGTCAATGCATTTCAGATAAACTACATTAAAGAGGCAAGAGGTTGGACTTTCGACGATGATTTGGTTAGCCTGAGAATTAAAGATTTCGATTTCTCCATCCTGCTGCGCAACAATATTTGCAGTCTTTGAGCAAAGCTTTGTCAGGTATGGAGTTCTTGGTTTGTTTGTGCGTGTGTGTTTTTGTTTCATTTTGTTGTAGCTGTTGTTTACTTTTAGCCAGCAAGCAAGTCACATGTTCTTTGCAAGCAGCCAGAGAAAGATAATTTCAGTGAACATGAGACCCTTCTATAAATTATGGTCACTGCCCATCTGGACATACTGGTAAATCATTAGTAGAGTTTGGGCCAGTCCATAGAGGCATATAAATATGATGCCATTCAGAGGTGAGAATTGCACCAAATGGGACAGCAGTCTTCTCCCTGACCCCTATGCAACATGCACCCACCCACTCCAAAAACAAAAAGCCCCCGGAGGCAAGACATTTGGACTTCTTTTCTTGTTGCCTTCTGCATTTGCCAGTGTAAATCTAGATATGACTAATTAACCTCTACTTGTATGGTAGGAAAAGTTTTGTCGAAGTCAAGAATAAAGAAGGGCATACAAGGCGTGCTCAATGAAATCACCCATACCCACACCCCAAAAAGGAAAGACCTCTGCTCTCTCTCTCTCTCTCTCTCTCTCTCTCTCTCTCTCTCTCTCTCTCGGGATTATGGGCCTTTTTACACGACCCCTAAGATCCGCTGGCCACTTAAATTCGGACCAGAGATCTTAGGGGTTCGTCACTCTTCCTCTGTCCCCACCCCCCTCCGCACTTCCTGGTTGCTGGCTGCCTGAGGGAGGGAGAAAAAAGAAAGAAAAGAATGCTGCTCACCTCGTTCTGCCTCTCGTCTCTGTAAGGCCATCAAGTCCAACCCCCTCGTCTCTGTAAAAGTAGCTCTTAAAGGGGCGGGAGCCAAAAAGCAGCAAACAGAAGCGAGGAGAGCCCCACACTCACTATCGTTGCACCGCATCAAAGATTTTTCACCTCCAAAGAGAAGGTACAAGAAAAGTGCGCTGGGTCGCGCTAAAGTGGGCGGGGTCGCACTTAATTGTCTGCAAACTCCGGAGCTGGTGGGGAAACATTTTTAAGCTCCGGAGCTTGCAGCCATTTGCGGCGGAGCTTAGGGGTCGTGTATAAACGCCCTATGAGACAAAGGTTTTGTAGTGACCAGTGAGAATGGTATCAGATGTCTGGATGGTCCCTCTGGAAGGATCTAATTTTCACTAGCTTTTCAGAGATCAGCACACAGCTGAGAAAAGAAAAAGGACTTGCTTCTTCCTTTCTAACTGGAAAAGACTTCCCTTTCATTTGAGGAAGGAAACGGCGTTATTTGGACTTTATTTCAATGATTCTACTTCTCTGTCCTGCAGGGCTCCTGATCTGAATGCCCAGTGACTGGGAAATATGTTAGCAGCACAGCATCCTAATCGTGCATAAATCTCCAGGCAATCCCTTCTGAAGGAGCCACTGCAGAGCACCTGTCACACCACCCAGCTTGACAGCTTATTCCTGCCTCCACCTGCCAAGCAAGCAAGATCTTCCTCTCGCCCCGGTTTGAGCTCCTTCGCTGCCTTTATCTACAGCCGCTGAACCGGCTTCACCTTTCCAGCATCTATCGAGATCAGGCGCCAAGAACCCAGCAGGTGCTGGCAGCTTCTATACCAAATGGGACAGGACTTTGCAGTGACAGCATAACAAGGTGGTTTCCTTTTTCCTGAAGATCCTTCTTGCACAAAAACAAGTGGTGTTCATCACCGAAGGTGTCCCAATCGCCCTGACTGTATATCTGCTTTCTGTCTGGTTTGAAGGCATTTGGGCAGAAGTCTATTGTAAAGACTTCCCCTCCCCTTCTCCAAATATGGTTATTGGACTCTTCACTCTTGAACAAAGGCACCTAAGAGGTGACTTAATTGAATTTATAAAATCATACACAGTGTGGACAAAGTAGACAAAGAAAAGCTGTTTTCCCTGTCGCACAACACTAGAACTAGGGGACACTCCATGAATCTTTTGGGTGCTAGATCTCAAACCAATAAGAGAAAATATTTTTCACCCAGCAGATCACTGGTCTATTGAACTCCCTGCCAGAAGAAGTGGTGACAGCTGTCAGGCTTGACAGCTTTAAGAAAGGACTGGACAAGTTCATGGAGAACAAGTGTATTATTGGCTATCATTATGGACAGGTTGGAGAGACAGGCAGGATAACTCTCAATGTCATTTGCAGTGAATCTTAAGCAGATGAAGACATCAGCTTAGGAATACCCTGAAGCCAATGGTGAGCCACTGTGTGAGACAGAATGCTGGACTGGATGGGCTATGGCCTGTCCCAGCAAGGCTGCTCTTATGTTCCTATGTGTGTGTGTTTGTTTAAGGGTGCACAAATCCAGGTTGATTACTCAGCAACTGTTTCCTAACATAGACATTTTGTACGCGTCTATCCCTAAAATAACAGGGGGACCCCAGTTTGGTGTAGTGGATAGAGTGACCGACTAAGACTCTGGAGAATAGGGTTCAATTCCTCGCTTTGGGGGGGGGGATGGAACTGGGAAAACCAGTCCTTAAATATCTCATTTACCATGACAGCCCTGTTAGCTACACTATTGATCAGTTAGAACTTGACAGTATCTCACAACAACAATAAAGGTAACAGAGAGAATTGGTGTGGTGTAGTAAACAGTGTGTTGTAGGCGCCTGGAGTAGGAACTGGCAAACTGGCAAACCATTCCAGTTAGACATGGGCACGACTAGGCGAAATTCTCGTTTCCGTTTTCGGTTCTCGCTATCGTTACGTAACGGGTAACGGTAACGAGAATTACTCCGCTCCAACTTGAACTCGAACTGAAAAAGAAAAATTGGGTCTGATTTTTCATTGTCGTTCATGGCATCGCGGCGATCGCGCAATGGCAAGCAGCACAGAAAAAAAGTTTTTTAAAAAAAAACGATTCCCAGCCATAAAAGCAGGCGAAAATATGCCTGCCTCAGTGAGGACACCTACCGAGGGGTGGTTTCTGGGGGGGTCCCCGGCCTTCCCCCCCTCCTGTCCTGGGCTGCTGGTACCAGGCTGGGGGGGCCATCCTCGTCGTCTCCATTTGCCATGCGGTGGGGGGAGATCCAAAATGGCGACCGCAATATTTATTTTTAAATTGTGGTCCAAAAACCCACCAAAGCACCACAGAAACATTTGAAAATTAGGTATTTTAAATGCCTGGTTTTTTTATAGTAGCAGAAGTGGGTTTTTCTTGCAATAAAACGTGTCCATTGATTTTATTTTATTTTATTTTATTTTTATTTTTTACACCTGCGCATGCGCAATGATGGGCTGGCCATGGGATGGGACCATGCAAATTTTTGGACCCATTCCACCAATCGCATGGCCAGGTTTTGACTGAGACTTCTGGGTGTGCCAGAGAGGGCATTAAAAGCCCACAAACCCTAACCCTAGCCCTAACCCTAACCCAACCCTAACCCATACGCCAGTACGCTGTCCTTCTTAGTGGGTCAGAGGCACCCAGAGGTGCAGCCCACTAACCCACCCTAACCTTAACCGTAACCCTAACCCTAGCCCTTAAACTAACCCCAACCCTAACCCAGATCCGTACGCAAGTACACTTTCCTTCTTAGTGGGTCCCAGGCACCCAGAGAGGTGCCTCCCACAGCCCACTATCCCCTATCCCATTCCCTAACCTGTACGTCAGTACGCTAGTATGCTCCCCTTCTTAGTGAGTCAAAGTGAGGCCCCCAGAGAGGTGCCTCGCAGAGCCCACTATCCCCTATCCCATTCCCTAACCTGTACGGCAGTATGCTACTATGTTTCCCTTCTTACTGAGTCAGAGGCACCCAGAGAGGTGCCTCTGCCACCCCACCCTAACATAATGTAATGTAAATGTATGGTATGCGGTGGCTCCGCAAAACGCTTCCCTTGCTTCCCTTCTTAGTGGGTCAGACGTCAGAGAAGCACCCAGAGAGGTGCCTCCCAGAGCCCACTTACCCCAACCCCAACCCCAACCCAAACGACAAACGACAAATGGAAACGACAAATTTTTGAAAATTTCCTCGACAAACGGAAACGAGCCGAAACGGACCCGTCCCAACAATCGAAAACTTTTTTTTTCCTGGCCGTGCCCATCTCTAATTCCAGTATTCCTGCCAAGAAAACTCCATGGACATGGGGTCACGAAGAGTCAGTCACAGAGTAAACAGTGTGTCTTATCAGGATTTGGGAGACCTGGGTTCAAACGCCTACTCAGTCTTAGAAATTCACTGGGGGATAGCCAAGGGCAAACCATTCCTTGATCATCACACATACGTCAACAACGTCAAGGATTGCTGCATTCATACTATTCAGAGTAACAAAGCTGCTTGGATGAGTAGTGAAACATTTCGATCTCAAAAGAAAAGAAGTCCATTTGCTATGACTCAGCTTCTGGATCTTATCAAAGTGTATTCTCATCTCATGAACAGAACAGCAAGGGACTGGGCTTCCTGTCATTGTGTTTGCAAGGAGAAAATGAACCAAACCATCACAGTGTATCTCCCCAGCAAACAAGATGGACCCTGTTTGTGGTTCCAAATGGCCAAGATATCCTATGGAATATTAAACACTGATCTGGAGCTTCTGTGGGCCAGATTAGGCCTGCGAAGCAAAGTTTTTTTGAAGGATTCCAGCCACCTGCTGCTGGTTGGCTGGCTGGTTTTAAGTTTTAGTGTGCATTGTACTTCGACAAAACCCTACAAGAACCTGCTAATAGGCTCCTCTCTCTCTTTCTCTGTCTAGCTTTGTCTCTGTCTCTCTGTCTCTTATGAAAATGAGGAAAAGATTCCCTAGTTAAATATCTTTCTTTTACAGCGTCACCTTGTGCTGTATGATGTGGCTGAATTCCATCTTATTATGTTTTCTCTTCTTCCATCCTCAAGCTGATTCTAACATGGGGTGTCTACATGGGATTGAAAACATTGTTCAAAAATGAATTTCAATAGATTCTTTTCAAAAGGGACATAGGAAAGTATTAAAATATACCCATTTTATGTATGTATTTTTTTAAAATCTCATTGTTCTGCACAGGACAATGACAATAAAGATCCTTGTAAACCGCATAACACATAGATTTCCAACCATAAATCACATTCAGCTTTTAATTCCACTCCAAATGGAAGGATAATTTTTTACTGTTAAAATGTGAATATTTTTCATGTACATCACTACCCTGTGATTAAAAACAACACAAAACACATGCAAAAGTACCTATCTGGTCCTCTTCTCTGAAGGCATAATGGTGACTTGTGAGTCTCTAAAACCCAAGTGCAGGCATGCAATCCCCCCCCCAAAAAATGGCATTTTTGACCAGCATTTGAACATCGCTCAGGAAGCATGAAAATTAGCTGCTTTGATCCAATCGCCCCTGGCCTTTTCATTTCTGCATGACCTACATATAAGCTTCTGCATCACCTGCTCCGCCATCTGGATACACAAACAGTCCTCTTGGCAGGAGCAGGTTAGGTGCGTGCAGAAAAAAAGTGGCACAGAAAAAGATTAGCCATTGCAAGCACAAGGCTCCGAAAAGTTCATTCCCAACCCGTTCATTCCATAGTGAGGGAAAATATGAAGAAGAAATAAAAAGGTAGCCTTTGCTGATGCAATTTTACTTTCAATGGAATTTTTAACACTTTTCTGACAAGTAGAAAGGCAGCCAGTGTAAATTTGTGTTGTTTTAATACTGCTCTATATTTGCTGTCCAGATGCTTTAAAGGAACTAGCATTTGGGTATCAAAATAATCAACAAGAATAGATGAACTGCATTAAGAATGGTCTGTGGGCATGTCATGCCAACCGGGTAGTGAAAACAGCACGTTAGCAGTCCAGGATAGAGATGTGAAAGCTGGGGGGGGGGCTGAAAAATTGGGGGGGGGGAGAAGAACCATTTTTTCTGGTTTTTTTCCTAAAGCCTTTTGGGGGATTTCCCCCCCCCCCGAAAAATTGGAAAAAAGTTAAAAGAAAGAAAAAATGATTATGGAATGTTTTATTTTAACATGGTGAATGAAATATTTTAAGACAGAGTGTTCAAATATTTTCCAAATCATTTCTAAAAAAAAGTATAGTATCAGATTATTCTAATTTTTGTGCATTGATGGAAAGCAAGTCCTAGGTTACAAACTAAACTCTCCAATGCAAGAACCAGATGCATTTCTTCCTTTAGGAGGTGCTGCTATTGTTACAAGAAAAAGAAAAAGGTTTCACTTTCGTTTTTGCATGTGGGTGGGTGTGTTTGGTTCCATTCTGTCCTCTTCACTAGGCCTCAAAGCACCGGAAGAAAATACAGAGCAACAAAAAGAACCTGAAAGTATATACTTAATTAAATTAAATTAAATTAAATTAAATTAAATTAAATTCATAAAGGTAAGAGTTTATAGATATATGAATCCAGAAAATTGAATCATTTAGCTACATTAGTTTATAAAAAGTAAATTGTAATAATTTATTGGATACACTATATTTTAATATGCTAGTTGTGATAATTTTATGCCAAGTCAGTTTGTCCATAGTCATATTTTATGTTCCTAAAGTAACAAAATGACTTTCAAACTGTAAAGGGGGGGGTGGTGCTAATGTAGCATTTTTTCAATTTTCCCCAAAATTTCTGTCTTCTTCCAGGAAAAAAAACCCACAGTTTTTTCCCCAAGCTTCAAAATTTCTGGAAATTTTACATTTCTAGTCCAGGATGGGGGAAGTTTCAGAGTAGATTTTTGGAATATCTGCAAATATCAAGGTCTTAAGGGCGAAACTAAACTTCCTTTGCACAAATAGATTTCTTGCTGGGAAAACTTAGGAGAACTGGATTTAGTTCTTTTCGTTTCTTAAATGTCATCAAGCTATTGTCCTTTTTGAACTACAATTCCCAGAATTCCTGTTATAAATTGGTTATGCTGGGAGCTGCAGTCAAAGAAGACCATGTTTCTAACGACACTTGGACCTTTTGTGTTTTTTTTTAAAGGACACCTAGGAAAGACTTTTTTAATGGAGACTCTTAGGGCGTTTATACACGACCCCTAAGCTCCGCCGCAAATGGCTGCAAGCTCCGGACTTTAAAAATGTTTACCCACCAGCTCCGGAGTTTGCAGACAATTAAGTGTGACCCCGCCCACTTTAGCGCGACCAAACAGCAGTTTTCTTGTACCTGGTCTTTGATGGTGAAAAATTTTGATGCGGAGACTGCCTGAGCTCTCCTCGCTTCTTTCTATTGTTTTTCTTTTGCCTCCGCCCCTTAAAGAGGAACCAGGAAGTAAACGGGGGTCGGAGCAACTTCCACCAGCACCGGAGGTAAGCCTTTTATTCTTTTGTCTCTGTCTAAGGCTTTTTTTTCCTCCCCCCCCTCACGCAGACAGAACAAAGAAGTGCGGAGTGGGTGGGGACGGAGGAACAGCAACGAACCCTCAAAATCTCTGGTCCGAATTTAAGGGACCAGCGGATCTTAGGGGTCGTGTATAAAGGCCCTTAGACAGTGAAGGCGAACCTTTGGCACTCCAGATGTTTTGGACCACAACTCCCAGGAATCCAAGCCTGTATTGCCAATGGCAAAGGACTGTGGGAGTTATTGTCCGAAACATCTGGAGTGCCGAATGTTTGCCACCATGGCTCTAGGACAAGGAGTAGGGGAGGAGTGAGTGTAAAGTGACTGTCCTGCCCCTCCCATTTTTGGGATCAGTTGCATCTGAGCATGCGCCATTCAAAGAGAAAATCACCCATTTAAGTGATCCGAAGGTGGTTTGTGGGTGGGTTTCTTTTCCCAGGAAAACTCGGAGGGGACACATATGGATTGGGGTCACAGCAAGAAGAAAAACAATATATATCTCTACTCACCTGGTGCTCAGGTCCCAATCCTAACTGGGTGGCTCATATTTTGTTGGTAGGTGGGAGATAATTAATTTAGCTGCATGGAACATAACTGAAAGAGAGGTGTGCAGCTTGGCTGCTAGTCATTGACTGGCAAGGGACACAAAAAAGACCCCTTCCACATTTTTTCCAGATTTTTAATTGCATTTCTCTTTGAGGGCCAAATCCAACTGAAACATGTGCTGCCTTACAAATTTTAGATATGGTCTGCTCAACTTATATATTTTTTCATTTTAACGTATTTTTTTCAATTTTTTAGATAGGCACCCCGACTTAAGAGTGGTATGACTTAAGAGCATGCCTTTGGAACAGATTAAATTCGTAAGTCGAGGTACCACTGTACAGTACTCAATTTCCACCTTTCCTAGGTGAGATCACATACTTTTTTTGTTCTTCTTCCTAGACAAACAATGAAAAAAACCTTCTTAAGCATGTCCCTCTTCACACACACACACACACACACACACACACACACACACACACACACACACACACACACACACACACACACACACACACACACACACCACATATCTCTGGAATACCATCTCAAGAGAAATCTGCTTAGCATCATCATCAGTATCATTCACACACCAGGCATTCAGTCCTCAGTCTGTCCTTCCACCATCGGCAGAAATCTGTAGGAGATATGAGGAGCATTTATTTATTTATCTATTTAAAATATTTTTGCCTCTTCTTTCTTTAAAGAAAGGTCCCAAAGTGGCTTGCATCTTTAAAACACAACACTATCTGTCTGTCTGTCTGTCTATCTATCTATCTATCTATCTATCTATCTATCTATCTATCTATCTATCTATCTATCTATCTATCTATCCCACCCACCATCACCATGACCACCACCATTGCCAGGAGGTCAAGCCAGTGTAGTATAAAGTACAAAGATGTTTGCTTTATCCAGTTATTGTTGCTTTGCTGCATTCTTTTCTTGTCTTTATATTCATTTCAGAATATGAATATTAAGGGACGTGTCGGGGTGGGAATGGAATTTGCATTAACAAAGACAAGCATGAATGTATTCAGTCTCAGCATTTCATTATTTATTCAGTCAGTCTGGGAGGTTATCAGTAACAGGGTATCCATATCTTTCATTTTACCACCACTAAGGGAAAAAAACTGAAGGAAAGTAGCCTCTCTTCCCCCACGTGGACACTTTTTAAAATATATTCAAATAGATGCACATAGTTTAAAGAGGGTGTAACAAAGAAGGTGCACAGACATACTTCAGCGAGGGAGAACAATGCAATGCAGAAACGTGTCTCTCTATGAAGAACAATCCATGGGGGGAGTGGGGAAATGAGCAATATTGGTATTAAATGCAGATCAAATTATATCCTGTCAAATGCACATCACTTAAAGGAGGTGTCACGAAAAATGTCGACAGACACTGCTTCAGCCATGGACAACAATGCAATGTAGAATCATGTCTATGAAGAACAATCCATGAAAAAGTGGGTGTATTGGGATGTGGTGTAAATTGAAAGGCCACAGATTTCCTTGTGGGGAAAATCATCAGAAAATCTGGCAGCGTGACAGAAAAGGTTAGGGAGAAAAATGGTGGGGGCATTCAGAAAGACACAATGAAATCTAACTTTCTCCTCCCTTGGTGTGGCGCATCAGAATTACATCACTTCATATACTTGTTCTCAATTAAAGTCTCCCAGACAGTTACATAAAAGCTGAGGAGGAATAACAGCACAAAATGTTAAGTGCTGGATAGGGAAGAAGCGAGTGAGGGAAGCTTGTCAAGAGCCCTTCCCCTGTGAAGGCATAAAAAATCTGTTTTGTTATTAGCAATATCCCAATGAACAATTTGTCTTCAAGTGCCTGTCTAGGAGGAATATTCTGTTGTTCTTTAATAAGAAAAAGAAGTGTCGTCAAGCTGCACTTCCTTTTATCCATAATTACAAAGAACATGTCTGCTCTAATTTGGGCTAATGGAAGAGATGCAGTTTATTTCTATTTGCCCACGGCGGTTCACAGCAGTTCAGTGCCCCCCCATCTGCCTCTTCCCCACTAATTTCTGTGGGGAAGTATACTTGAAGCAATTTTGAAACATTTGCAGCCTGAGTATCTTCCCAGCTAAGAAAGAAAGAAAGAAAGAAAGAAAGAAAGAAAGAAAGAAAGAAAGAAAGAAAGAAAGAAAGAAAGAAAGAAAGAAAGAAAGAAAGAAAGAAAGAAAGAAAGAAAGAATTTGTGGAGAATATGAATCCAGTGACCTTGGTTTCTACGAAGAAGTGAGATAGTCTCATTAGATTACAGTATCTATTTTTGCAAGCTGACAGGTTTAAGTAGCTTAATGCATATTTCATTGTGTGTTCTGCTCCAGACAACTCACTGTTAACAGAGCTCAGTTCCTGATCAATATTTTCAGAAAGGTTTTAAATATGCTGCAAGCATTTAACCCATGCCATGCATGTGCTGATATTGGCAGAGGTGGCAAGGGGTCTCAAGCAGCGCACTGTAACATGAAAACATTGTGGGTGTTGTTTTGTTGTGGGCTACAACTCCCAGAATGCTATCTGGTAGATTCTTGGGCTTTCAATAAAACAAAAACAAAACAAAAAACTTTACTAAGCTCTGAGTGCAATCTTTATTAATAAACTGTTGCTCCTAGTTGTGACACACACACGTACCTCTGATGGAATGACGTCATCTTGTCCCCTGCATTGGATGGTCACTTGGTTTAGTTTATGTTAAGTCTCAAAATTCATGTCCTGGGATGAAGGATCTGCAGATTCATCCCAGCCTCTTCTGGCCCACTATGAGGGTCCCTAACTCATCCATTGGTAAGGGGGCATTGAAGAGCCCACTGGGGTTATTCTAAAAAAAGAATTAAAGATGCTTCCAACACTGAAGAACTTTTATAGAAAGCTACTTGAAAAGGGCCAAGCAACCTACATTTCCTTGAGTCAATTCTTCTATGCCTTCAGTCTCAATCAGCTCCAAGTGTTTCTAATGCACCTTTGGGCCCTCACTGCCACACTTCATTTGAGGAGCAGCTGGCTTCTATAGTCCTATAGTGGTGCCTTTAATGCTCAAAAGGCCCAGTCCACTTTTTTGTTCACTGCAGAATCAACTTCCCTTTGTTCATGCCCCGTTTGCCATTGGGCAGAGCCATTGAATTGTTGTTGTTTTGTGTCTCCATCTGTGCAGCCCCATCAGAATGGACGTTCCAATGTTGGGTGAAGTCTTGCCGTGCATGGTGGGTAAGACCATCTGTCATCCTACAGTGGGCTCAAGTGCCTCTTATATGTGCCAGAATTCATGACCCTGACTTCTTTGGAGAGTACGTGGTTCTGAGAAGTCCTTACAGACACCACATAAATTGGGGTGAGCCGACTGTAGGTTCCCCCCCCCCATTCTGGAGTAAAAGCCTAATCCTTCAGACCACTTTCTTTCTCTTCTATAAATGTATACAGAAGTTCAAAGCAAACTAGGATTCTAGTGTCAATACTATCAATTCATAGAGACACTGGCCAGTGGCCAACATTATCTTATGTACTTTAACTAGCATAACCAAATGGCATAATGTTTAGGGGCAAAGGGCCTCAGGTTAATAATAGAAATTATACCATTCAGTGTACAACAAATGATGTTTGTGGTGATTTCATAAATTGAGCTAACTCACCTCCAAATGTTACACCGTTTTCATTAGACTGATAGAACTACAGAAGAGGATTTTGGTCACTGTGTCTATAGAGAGAGAGAAACTCCATTTGTGATTAAGAGCCAGTGGCATTATTTTATTTATCCGTGTGACTTAAGTTCCACAGTTGTGTCTGAATGTTTAAAATGAATTCTCCAGAGTGCTGAAAATATATATCAGACAGATTTCAGCACCTTGGATAGCTCCTATAACGCACAAAACCAGAAACCTAGTACTGATTCACTACATCCCTAACATCCAAGCCACCATCCTCCACTATACCACTAACTAAAGTTGTTAGGATATATAAGTAGTGCCATTCCACTCTACTTATGCCCTCTTTGGGTTTGGTAAAAAGGCTCTTTGACAAGATTAGCTAAGCCAATGATCTGATACAACAGAGCATTTCCAGTACTGCTGTGCTCAAAAGCCAACCCTTGTGCGGGTGAGACTGAAGCATGCCTCCCGTTTTCATTTGGGGGGGGGCGATATATTATAGCTACCAGAAGCTGAAGACATAGTAGCTAAGGCAGCTGCAAGCTCTTCCTCCACTTGGCAACAGCCAGACAGAAGGTGAGATGCAATAATTTTATCATATTACAACTGGCATGACACCGCTGATAAGCCAAAGAGTTTGAGGCACACTTTGAAATCTCTCTCCAGAACAAACCTGCAAGACAGCCCATACGCATGAAACTGTTATGATGGTAATGACAAAAAGGAAGAAAAAAATTCAATAGGTTGAAAACCCTTTGTCTTATTAATATTTATAGGGCTGATATTTCAGAATCTCATTATTGCATGTCACTTCTCTTCGCAAGTGTGGTAGATTTAATTCATATTTATACACATACAGACACACACATGCGGCACTTTACTTGTGTTGCTTTTGACAAATGTCAGCTCCCTCTGAAACAGAGATTGCCCTCCATCCATCACTCTGTGCTGGGAGATCACAAAAAAACCTGGTGTTCAAGTGCGGAGAGTTGTTGGATGTTTTAGTCTCTGGTCAATTCCAGATCAGCTTTAGGAATTAAAAACTTCAATCTGACTAGCCAGATGACTGTCTTCTAGGCCAGTTCACAGAGAGACCATAAGAATACTAACCTTTTTGATGGAGAATGAGTGCTTTTCCCTTACATTTCCCCCTCCCCCCCCCTCAATTCTCCATTTTCTTTGCCTCCTTCACTATACCTGACATTTCCACCAAGGAAAAGCGGGGGAGAAGCATTCTGCTTCTATACCACCCCATAGTGCTAAAAGCACTCTCTGGGAGGTTTATAATTGAATTGTGCAGGCTACACATTAATACCTCTCCCTGCAAGCTGGATACTCCTTTTACCAACCTCAGAAGGATGGAAGGCTGAGCCAACCTGGAGCCCGCTGCCAAAATAGAACACTGACCATGATTGAACCCCAGGACATGAGAGCAGTTTTGGCTGCACCAGAGCACTTTAACCATTGCACCACAAGGCTCCTTACATCTATTCCGCACCCCCCCACACACACTTTAATCATCCTGGCAACACTGACAGGTATGTATGAAAGCATTGTATTGGCTCCTATGCCATCTGGTGAGCTTTCCTGGTTGAATGTGTCTCCCCATGCCATATTCTCTCTTCTTGTGCGTGCTACTTAGAAAATAAATTTCCAAGACCAATACAAAAAGAAAACCCTGAGACAGTCCTCTAGCAGTAACAAATCCAACCATGAGAGAGCTCCACATTCTGGTCCATCTCAAAGATCCAAATCCTAGGAAAGTGCTATGACCTTCTGCTTCCAATTATGAGGTCTTCTCCCTGCTGTGAATTCCTAAGGAGCTTTCTCCAAAGAGATCTTCATTTCTCCTAAGTGTATCCTCTCCCCCCAGGAGAAGCTACTGAATAAATAAAGGGAGGGGGCATTACCCTGATGCAGCCGTTAAGGGAATGGGGCTTACAGAAATTTCTCTTGGACAAGCAAGATAATCTTCCCAATCACTTCAATTCAGTGCTGGGATAACATATCCCTTACTTCAGCTTCAGGATTCTTAGCCATGGTCCTGAATTACAGTTAAGACTTTCTCAGAACAACATTTCAAGTACTCCCGGGATCTTGAACCCTTCAATCTGTACTAACCAATTTCCTTATTTTATCCCATTCCACCATTTTCCAGGGTTCTGTGGGGCTAACTCTTAAATGAATTGAAAATTTTCCAAAGATTTTAATTTTTTTTTTAAAAAGATCACCAATCTGCAAGAACAATTCAAACCTATCTCAAAGTAGACACAGCATGCACATGTGTATCTTACGTTTCATGTACCAGAAATGCATTGTTGCAGGAACATAGGTACATTCCAAAGTCCAGAAATCAGATTAATAGTTTCCAAATAATTTTTTTGAAAAATCCAACAGGTAGGGTACCCAATGAGAACAGGTAAAACTTTAAAATTCTGAAACCTAAATTTATATTTATTTATTTATTTATTTATTTATTTATTTTTATACAGCCTGTCTTCCCAGAGGAACTCTGGGCGGTTAACAATGGCAATAAACAAGAAACTAATATCAAACACACGGTACAACAAACAACAAGGGGAAATAAAATAAGATTTAAAAATCGACAAAATATTCGGCAAGATCATTGGCAAGATGGCAGCACAAAATTAGGGGGGAGAAAAAAAAATTAGACATCCTACCAGCCTCAAAGAATTTTCTCTTCCATCCCCCTTAGCATACATAAACAGATGTCCATTTCCTCAATCAAAGGCTGATGGCCCTTCTCACTAAGGAAGAGCCATTCTATTCATCTCCCGTTCTTTCTGTGTTTGAAACAAAACTGGAGAGCACAGGACCTTTCCTTAGGGTTCTCCATCCACTGGGTGAAGTACTGTCGTTTGTTCACAGAGATGGCACCATCCTGCCTGAAAAGACAGAACTTGGGGTGAAGCAAGACACCCAAAGAAAATCCCACCAATAACTCCAGGCATGGCTCCAATACCTTGGAATTTATCAGTACAGAAGCTCCCTTCAAAACATTTTTTCTCCCCATGTCAGATCAACAAGGAAGGAAGGGTTGAATGCCTTACTTCTCTAACCCCTCTCCCTGTCCCACTATGAACCTTTGCACATTGAGGTCAGATTCTGAAAGGGGATGTTCAGCTACAGATGTTCAGAATCTTTTGTGTGGTGAAGAATATGTGAATCATCACCCTTCGGATCTTTGTCTGCAACGTCCATGTATCCACCTTCGAGGGCAATTTCATAACAGTAGGTAAGCTAGTTGCCTCCAAAATCAAGAAAAGCCCCTGGTATATCATTAATAAGAACAAATTATTCCTGAGTGTGATAAACAGAATGATCCTTGTGCCGCTTTGTTAATAGTCCTGCAGAATGGAAATTGTGACAATTTCATTTTTTTAAATCAGCCATTACATTCCCCCCCCCCTCCACAGAATAAACACTACAAAAGAAGAGAAACAGAAGAGCAACATATGTGGATATAATTCAGTGCACCTTGGTACGGTATTTGCTTTCTAAAGCACAGAGAGGTGAGCACAGAAGCCAGTTGCTAGAAAAGAGCAAACAGCGGCTGCTCCCCAAGGAGGGACGTATTCCATTCCAAAAGGAGGGGTCTGTCTCAGGTCTCTGCTCAGCAATCTGTTCCCTTCTGTGCAAGCAGTGCTAAAATTGAGTCATAACAAGGATCTTCCCAGTGGCAGCTCTCTGCTCCTCTCTGCCCTTTCCAAGTCCCTCTCAAGCAGTGATAAATGTCTCTGGTGCTGATCCACTCCTCTTAACAAGTCAAGCTCCAACAGACTCGCTAACATGGCCGTTTCAGGCAGAGGAATTGGAAACATGGCAGGCCAAAGGTCAGTTGTGTTTCAAGATCTAAAGGCAAGACAGGAACGTCTGCAGCAGGGAGCGTTTGCCAGAGTGCAAGATATTCCCTTGAGGAAGGGCCACACAAGCACACATTTGAGGCACGAGGTGTGAGATCACAATTGGCTGTGCTCTTCCCTTCTGAAGTAGTTTGTAGTGGATCCCTCTTTTAATGTTTCTGTACGGGGGCGTGGTGGCTCAGTGGACTAAGGCTTCCGAAAACTGTCAGCTGCAAAGTCAGCAGCTTGGTGGTTTGAATCCCGGGTGCCACGCAGCAGAGCGAGCTCCTGCTGATAACCCCAGCTCCTGCCAACCTAGCAGTTCAAAAGCATGTCAATGCAAGTAGTTAAATAGGTACCGCCATAAAAAGCAGGAAAGTAAAACAGAGTTTCCTTGTAACCACACAGGCCACATGGCCATGGACTTGCACAACACTGGCTCTTGGGCTTGAATAGGGAGATGAGCTCCACCCCTAGAGTCAGACATGACTAGCACACATGTGCGGGGGGAAACCTTTACCTTTACCTTTTTATGGGGGAGGAAACAGGGCAGGTTGGCCCATGGAGTTCATTGTTCATTCATTCATTCATTGGTTGCTTGATTCCTTGGTTGGGTCTTTCATTTATGACATGAACACTCCATAAATATGATTCAAATAGATATTTATGTCTGAGGAGTCCTACTTGCAAGTAAGGCCACCACCAACTTCCAGATGACCAATTCTAATATAAAGCAAGTTAATGCAAACTACTTTTTCTGTGACAACCAGATGTATTCCAGCAGCCGACGAATTCTCCCTTCCAACGGTCTCTTCTCTGTAATATGTAGCTTGAGCAGTTAATTAAGGAGACTGTGGTTCAAATACTCCCTTTGCCAGGAACTAATGTTCAATTAATATAATATGAGGCCACTCAACCTCATTTCCCATGTAGGCATGGTAAGGATGTCGTAAGTCCTACTGAGATAACATGTGGGATGCACTTTGAACTTTCCTAACACACTACCATTGCACTAGGAGTGGGCATTTTAGATCATACCTTCTCATTATTCTTTGCAGTTCTGGGTCAGACTGCCAGGATTTGTAGTCCAACAACATCATGAGGAGCATATGTTGCTTATTTCAGCACTACAGGCATAATATTATTATTCAGTCTTTTCTGTTCACATGTTCAGGTATACCATCCCCTTTCAGGGAAGAAAAGTATGTTGGTGTTGACTGTAATATAATTCATCTTCTTCCATAAGAATTCCATCGAAGCCTTTGAAATATATCTGGATATTACCATGCATAGGAGTCTGGTTTAATGGCACATGAATTGCAGGGAGTGACCTGTCCACTGCGGTTAATCAACTAGAATTACCATCACATTACAAAAAATCTACCTTCATCTCCATGGAGACTCAGCTAAGATCTGGTATCTCGCTAACTCTGGTCAAAGATTAAAGAGGGCAAACAGAAGGTTTGTAGGCAATTTAAAATTCCAGTCTCTAGGTAGTGATCTGGGAACCTTCATGATCATCCTTAGAATCTGAAGAGGTAAAGAAGACGCCAACCAAATGCCTAGGCTGATACTTCATGTCCATCTCGTCGCTGTTCGCAGTCCCGCTGGGGACCGGTACGAAGAAACTAAGCGCACGTCCATTGAGGGATGAGGGGAGTTCGTCCCGACCATGCCACCTGAACTGCAATCTAAGCGGGATGAGTGATTCCCCTCCCTGGCCTCAGGAATCTCCTCATCTCGCTTCTCGTTCTGATACGAGTGCCTGTGAGGTAAGGTTCGTCACGCAATGTGCCATTCTCCATCTAGTGGCAGGAGTGCGAAGTGCCATTCGCCAGTACATTCCTTATGGAGTCGGCAATGCAGTGCAGAGAGATTAAAAGACAAATGCCTCAAACTTAGCTCCGTAACACATTGAAGGCAAGGCTTTGGAGAATCAAAACATCGAAAAACAGAAGGTCGGGCTGGAAACAAAACAGAACAAAGGCATGGAATTTCACATCTCATCACAGAACGAGGATGTGCAGAAACAGTCATGCTGCTATCATCAATCACGCCTGTGCATACAAGGGAACAGGGACAGAACCGCAAGAAGACCACGTGACCGTGACCAACATCAACACGCAATGAACTTCCTCCCGGGACAAGAGTGGATGTGAAGTAACCATTCTAGAATGTCTTGGACATGCCCATTCTTTACCAAGAGTGGGTGTTTACTGAACCCTACTAGAACTCACATTTAAATAATGCTTTTCTAGGAGAGTCAATACGGAGTCTTTTTCCATCACCTGTCCCAGACCCTTTTAACAAGGGCACACACAGGAAAGGTTGTGATTTGCCTTGTGTGTGTGTGTGTGTGTGTGTGTGTGTTGTGTCATTACAGTTGTGACTGACTCTTCGTGACTTCATGTCCATGGAGTTTTCTTGGCAGGAGTACTGGAGTGGCTTGCCAGTTCCTACTCCAGGCGCCTACAGCACCTGGTATTCCCTGGTGGTCTCCCATCCAAGTACTAACCAGGGCCGACCCTGCTTAGCTTCCGAAATCAGGCAAGATCGGGTGTGCTTAGGGCATCTAGGCAGCTTGTGATTTGCCTTAAAATGCCTTAAAAAAAGAAAAACCAACATGACCACTGGTCACTTTCTCTTTCTAAGAAAGGACTCCGAAGGGCTAAAACAGGCACTAGAGGGCTTGAAATTATATGGAGAGAGGAAATTATGTCCTCAAGATTTGAAGTAGGGGGCCGTTCAGAACCTTTTAGCATGCAGGGGGTGTCAGAGAGGAAGTATGCTCCCCTGCTGGGCCATGGGAAAGGCAAAATGCCTGCCAATAATATTATAGTTTTATGGGATTTATATGTTATTTCATGTTGTTTAATTTTATTGTTATTATATTTACTGTATTTTATGTTGATTTTATTTTATTGTATGGGTTATATGTTTTTGTATTGTATTGTGTTGTATTTGTTGTGTTGTGTTGTGCTGTATTGTATTGTATTATATTGATTGCTGTTAACCACCCAGAGTGGCCTTGCTGCCAGACGGGCGCTATAAAATTCCAATAAATAAATAAATAAATAAATAAAATGATCCTTGGTCTGCCTTAGAAGTAGCCCACTCTAGTTCTAAGGTACCTAAGATTAAACAGTTGGAGTTTTGCATGCATTCATATGCTTTTTATTAGCTTTACTATTTCCTTTTAATGATGTAAGCCACCTTGGATACGTTAAATAAATAAATAAATAAATAAATAAATAAATAAATAAATAAAAAATAAATAAATAAATAAATAAATAATAAATAAATAGTTTTTTGTCTTTCTTTTTTCTATAGTCCCTTAATAAACTCATTCTATCAAGCTTAAAAAATGACCCGTATTTCAGGCGACATCTCGATATATCATCCCTCTATTTATTTCCAAACCAAATTTTAACAAAGGCTGCCAATTTTTAATGAAATTGTCTTATTTTATTTCTCCTCTAAGCAGTCTATGATGAGTAGTCAACTTTTCCATCAGTGCTGTTGCACTTATTCTATCCAAGTATCTTCAGAAGAAATGCCTTTGAGCATTTTTCCACATTCAGGAAGTATCACCACCAACTCTTTATCAACTAAGTTCCCATTCTCTGTAAATAATGAGAACAATAGTCAAGTTTTATTAGGGACCATATCCTACTGTGTTAACCCACCCATCCACTTTACTACATCATGTCACAATGATTTGACCCATGGACAGGAGATCCACGCATGTTCCAATGACCCTTTGCAACCAAAATTTCTCCAACACGTCTGGCATTTCCTTATTAATTTTATGAAAATTTCTAGAAAACATATGCCATGCATTCACTGTTTTAAATACCATTTCCCTCGACTAGGCTGATTTATACGGTTGGATAATACATATTTTTTTGCCCATGATTCTTCTGATATATTAATGCTTTTTGTTTGTTTCCCAAACTCTCTTAACTGCTTTATAATTACTATACTCCTCATTAACAGTTCTGGTTGTATAAATTACTGAAATTAATCCTCTCTATTTTTTTAATTAAAATCATATTCTACACAATAGTTTTTTAAAAAAAATATTGTGACTGCTCTAATAGATCCAGGGGTATTATACCAATGGGTAGCAAAAAAATAATAATATCTGAATTAACTGGAACCAGTTTGTTTTCATTTGACTTTTGTTTCTCATTTTAACTGTCCAATTGAAATTGTTTTTCTTTTATAAATAAATCTCCAATCCTATACATTCCAACTTATCTCCCATGTTTAAATTGTCTCTCCTTATCTTGGTATTTAAAATGATGATGTTCCAAGTAAGGCATAATGGAGGAAGGAGAGGAGCCAAGGCATTTATATACTTGTGCCACATACAAATTAATTCAAGAGTAAGCATGGGTTTTTTTTTTGGGGGGGGGATGTATTTTAACCCAATTTCCCCAGCAATTTAGCAATGTATAAGTAAAGGTTAAGAGCACAGATGCCCCAACTCCTTCCATTTGAGTCCAGTCAGGGATCTTATTCATTTGTAGATGTTTAAATGTGGTAGAGGCAATCTCCCTTTTAAGGCTGCTCCCTATCTGACACTATTAATAAGCATGTATTCTTAACCTCAACTCATGGTCTTCATCTCTACAGCTTATTTTGGTGCTAATGATCATCAGGAGTCATGGCCTTGCTGAATTATTGAGGCCTCCGTTCAGTTCCTGACCTTTTCTCCACATGTGCTTTGCTTGTGTGTGTTTCACAGCATCTAGTGACAGGAAATGGAAAAGAGAGAAATGGAAAATGTCGATATTCCGGCTTTCCGAAGGAAACGAAAAGGGAAAGTAAAGTTGCACGGGAAAAAAAATGATTTCACAATGCGGATTCTCATGAGCCACATGTCTCCTCAATGCGCATTGAGAAGCAGATTGAGGATATTCCAGTGGTCGGCGACGGGAATCGCTAACCCCGCTTACGCCGCGCTTCGGGGGGGCGTGGTCGGGGCGACATCGGCTTCAACTCGCAGGCTCGTGAGGTTCCGTCTCAGCAAACTAGTCCGCAGCGGGGCAGCAGAGAGGTTGGAGAGGTACGTGAAGTAACCGCCTAAGAGAGGGCGGGGAGGGGGTGGATGGGGCGTTGGGTATGTTATAGATCTCACCCTGGCAGCTCGCTACAGCTTCTATAATCTGTCAGCAAGGAGGAGGGCAGTTTCCCTTTGGCGAACAAAATCTGTCATTTGGGCAGGGCGTTTCTGTCCACATAATTGTGCACCTTCAGCATTTAAAAGCAAGTACTTGCTTTTTTGAAGGGAACAATTAGTTTCAGGGCGCAAAGCACGGGTGAGGGGGAAAGCCAAAGGTTATGACTTCTGGACATGTTCCCTCTCAACTCCAAAAAAATGGGCTGTCCTTTTACAATAGCCAAAGATGTTGCAGTGTGCACCGGCATGAAGATGTATCGTCCAGTCCACGATAGTGACGTGTCTGGAAACACAGCTCAGGGACGGAAGAGTACTTGAGCATCAAGCAGACCTATTTGCTCCTCTCATTGTCTTAATAATAATAATAATAATAATAATAATAATAATAATAATAATAATCATCATCATCATCATCATCATCATCATCATCATCATCATCATCATCTTTATATTTATGCCACATTTCTCCCCAAAGGGACCCTTCCTTCATTTCAGCCAAAAATCAAAGAAAAACAAAACAAAACAAAAGATGCAAACATGTGGCACCTTAAAGACTAACTTTCATATTTTAATGTTACGTTTCTTGCACATGTGCACTTCTTTAGACATATAGCAGCAGAATGAGGTGTGAGATATATGAGATATGCATTTCATACCAGATATTCATTGGCTGTAGTATATGGAGTTGGGGGGGGTGGATATCCTTCTGAGACTTCGATAGGTATTCAGAAAGGACTTGATTTAAAAGTGTGAGCAGGAAAACAATCCTAGCCCTACCCTGGACCTCCCACCCTCTTCACAGGGGAGGGGAATACCTCTGAACAGGACAGCTCCAGGGACCAACAGAGATGGTAGGTCTTGAAAAACCAATACAGTGGTACCTTGGATAATGAATTTAATTCATTCTCTGAAGCAATTCGCTATCCAACAGAATTCGTTATCCAAAACGCGGTTTCCCATAGGAATGAATGGGAAACTGATTAATCCATTCTGGAGCCTAGGAAAAAGACACAGACACCTGGTTTTTTTGCTCAAACCTCTTTTTAAAGTGCACTTTAAAGGTAAGGATGTGATGAAAAATAGGATAACTCTTTTCTACCGATGCATGCTGAAATTCGTTATCCAAGGCAGCCCATAGGAAGATTCGTTATCTGAGGCAGCCCTATACCTGGAAATTGTGATTATCCGAGGCAGCCCATAAGGAAAATTTGCTCTCCGAGGCAGCCCTATACCTGGAAATTGTGGTTTCATTATCTGAAAAATTCGTTATCAGGGGCATTCCTTATCCGAGGTATTACTGTATTCCTAATCAAATGGAGGGGCTCCTTGTGTGGCTGTTGGGATTCAGACTGCCATTCATGCGGAGAGAATAGCAAGCAGAAAGATTTTTAGAAAGCTACTTCTGCCCACCCTTTCAAATTAACACTGCTCTTTTTTAACACATGACTATGGGGTCACGACTATGGGGTCACGAAGAGTCAGTCACGACTGTAACGACACAACGCGCGCACACACACACACACACCTAGATGCCCTAAGCACATCCGATCTCGCCTGATCTCGGAAGCTAAGCAGGGTCGGCCCTGGTTAGTACTTGGATGGGAGACCACCAGGGAATACCAGGTGCTGTAGGTGCCTGGGGTAGGAAATGGCAAACCACTCCAGTATTCCTGCCCAAGAAAACTCCATGGATATGGGGGTCACAAAGGGTTGGTCACGACTGTAATGACACAACACACACACATACTAGGAACAGACAGAGATTGTCATGAGTAGAGTTTAGGGTTTGGGTTTGGGTTTGGATTGCTCTGGTTTTGCCTCAGGTACCAAAATAAATGTCCCGGTTGGGGAATTTTGTGCTATGACTTTAAGTGGAGAAAGGTGCCATTTGCTGCTCTACCTCGGGCTGCAAGAAATCTTGGGTTAGACCTCTCATAAAAAAATAAAATCTGCAAATTTCATTGGTTTTTTCATGTTTTTCCCAAGCCGCTTATGACTGCCAACTTTTACTCTTTCCTGAAACTTCCTGTTAAACTGAGGGGTAAATGATTTGTTCACTAAGCAGCCTGTAAAATTGTCAGTCCAGACTGTCTAGACCCCCCTTGCCTGGTTCAACCACGTGACTGCAAATATAGAACTGGCCTGTTCCCCCCTGATTTCGCAGGAACACCTAAGCTTGCATGTTCTTTGATTTTATTGTACATCACTTTGGCACTCTGGGAGGCAAAAGGCTATTAACTAATGTAGTCAATCAATCCATTATTCTCACCCATTATTTTATTTATTGTGGTTATAGACCCAGCCATTTAAGAACATGGAAAGTGATTCAAGAATAGACAGAGATACAGTAATTGTAACAGATAAACAGTAAAATGCGTAAGATTTACTTTCTCTGCTGGGAAGCTTAGAGAAAAGGCCAGGCTCTGAGCCTCAACTAAGAGCCTTTGTACACGACCCCTAAACTCCGCCGCAAATGGCTGCCAGCTCTGGAGCTTACAATTGTTTCCCCACCAGCTCCGGAGTTTGCAGAAAATTAAGTGCGACCACGCCCACCTAAGCGCGTCCCAGCGCACTTTTCATGTACCTGCTCTCGGAGGGTGAAAATTCCTGATGCGGATTTAAGGGAGTGAGTGCCGGGCTCTCCTCGCTTCTGTTTGTTGTTGTTTTTGCCTCCCCACCCTTTAAAAGAAGGAATCAGGATAACGACGGGGCTCCAGGCGGCTTCGGAGGTAAGCCTGCATTTTTTTCCTCTCTTTTTTTCTCCCTCCCCTCATGCAGACAGGAGCAAGGAAGTGTGGAGGGGTGGGGACGTAGGAAGAGCAACGAACCCCCAAGATCTCTGGTCCAAATTTAAGTGGCCAGCAGATCTTAGGGGTCACGTGAAAAGGCCCTAAGAAACTGCCTGGCTTTTTTTCCATCTTGCCAGGGACCTTACCTAAGAAATAACTCCTGGCAAATCCATTTTTGCCATGTTATAACCTATTGGTACTGCTCTGAGGAAGAGGGTTTCACCCTCGAAATATTAGCAGCATTTTTATTAATTTTCTAATAGCCTAAATGCTTTTGTATTTGGTTTTTGTGATGGCTACGCAGCTCCTCAACTTATTTTGCTTCAATTAGAAAAAGGGGGGAGTAATTAATTTCTGTCTGGGAATCATGAGAGGAATTGCAATGGAACAGAATAGGTTGGAGGCTTTATAAATCTCCCTAACAACAGGGAGATGCCTTCTGATTTCTTGTTTGTTTCATTTCTATCCTGCCTTCCCTTCAGTGAGCTCAAGGCAGCTGTCTCCATCTCTTTATAATCACAATAATTCTGTGAGGTAGTGCTGCCTAGAAGCCCTAAGCACATCTGATCTCAACTGATTTTGGAAGCTAAGCAGGGTCGGCCCTGGTTAGTACTTGGATGGGAGACCACCAGGGAATACCAAGTGCTGTAGGCGCCTGGAGTAGGAACTGGCAAGCCACTCCAATATTCCTGCCAAGAAAACTCCATGGGCATGGGGTCACAAAGAGTCAGTCACGACTATAATGACACAACACACACACACACAATCCTGTGAGGTAGATTATGCTAAAACATCATAACGAGCCTGAAATGACCTAGTGAAGGATTTGAATCCAGTTGTCTGGGGTCCTAATCCAACATTCCACTGATTACTCAATGTTGCCACCAATTGGGTAAAAAGCCATTCATTCGTACAAGCCAGCGATGCCCTGAATTATTTCATTTATGCTTATGTAATTGTACACATCTGTACTCTATGCTAAAATTACTTAAGAGGTAGCTGGGTTAGGCTTTTGCAGCAAAAGCAAGGAGCTTAGCACATCCTAAAGACAAACGTGATTGATTTGGCATACATTTTTGAGGATTGAAGCCAACTTATTGAAATGTAACATTGGTCTTTAATGTGCAACATCTCTCCTTGCGCCGTCTCAAATCCTATCACACAGTGACTTTCTGCCATGCCATTTCTTGGATTAAAATCAGGTAGGCCTTCCAAATGCACCCTGAAACTTGAGACTCTTTCTACTGCTTGTGTTTTGGTTGCTCAGCAACCTCCAGTCAAAGTCACAATGATCCCTGTAGGCTAAGAATAACTAGTCAAGGTGTGTCCCCCATGAAGGTTGGGACTTTGTCGCTAGGGCAAAGAGGCTTGTACATATGTTCTTGCCTTCTTCTATCACTTTATGGAAGAAAGTGTCAGAAACACGAATGACCTATTTCAACCAATAAGGGGACACAGATCATCCATGTTCCTTGGTGTTTCCCTCAGGCACTGCCTTCAATCGCATTGTGTCCCTAAAATTGTCTCACACTGATATCCCAACTGCCCACTTACACTGCTCCCTAACTTTCCTCTCCTCACCTAGCTGCTGCTCTGATGCTTCTGCATGTCTCTTTGCCATGCCAATGCCACCCACCCCTTCCCACTCCTTCTCGGTGCCCCCAAGCACCTCCTTGCCTTTCTCGGTCAGCCCCAGCGCTCTTTTCAAAAGCACCTGGGGAAAGACACTTTGTTTTGTGGCAAACGAGAGGAGCAGAGCACGGAAGAATGACAACGGAAGAGGTGGCCCCCAAATGAAACAAACAAACAGAAGTCTGCAAGTTGAGTCATGGCAACTGGGCTTCTTTTTCCTTGAGAGATAGAAACATTTCACTGCTCATCCAAACAGTTTCATCAGTCTGAGAATACAGCTAGTGTGAGTCCTCCATTTTAAATAGTCAGCTTTGACCTCTTGTCACCCTGGTCTGAAACAGGCTCATATGATAGGCTCGTAAGATGAACAATGGCCTGAATAGGCTCGTTAGGTAGACAATAGTATCCATAGCCTTAAGGTGAACAATGGCCTAAGGTGCTGAAACCTATAAAGTATATGAAACCTATAAGTATAACAGAAGCTTCCACTGTGTACAGCTCAGGACAAACCGATATAAGCCCAATGGAGCATGTACCCAACTCTGATTCTATGCTAGACTGGAATCAGAGCCAGCAGACATTGCCTGAAATCCTACTGGCATAAATTTATACCACATACGCAATTCTGGCAGGGTGGTCAGATTACGGATTTTCTAATATTAATGGCTCCTCTTCCGCCACCCCCCATCCTGAGACTCCCAATGGAGTCTGAAGGACAAAAGAGAGACTAAAGAAACCTAAGAGCTTAGAAGGGGGCACAGCAACTTTTTAATTTGATTTAAGATTTCTCTCACCAGATTATGACCTCATCCGATGTTTGTGGCACAAGTGTTCACGAACAAGATTTCAGCAATTGATGGCTTCCCCTAGGCCTCCGCCGTTTGTTTCACGTAATGCCATGACAGGCAAGTTCCACTCAGGCATTACCAATGAAGGCTGTGATGACGATGATGATTCAGTAGAGACAGGGAAGGTGAACCCAGTCCAGACTTCAGTTTTGACTTTATGAACGTTCGCCAAGGTACAGAACCCCGGACAGCTCCTCTACGGCACAGAACAAACCCCCATTGACAAGCCCGACCCATCCTCTTCCATTGGACAGGATGGTGCATAAAACACGCTTCACTTCTTCCCACCCATCCACCAGAGAGTCAGGTCGTCCTTCCGATGTTCACTGCAAAAGTCGGGCTAGATAGTCTTGCCACTCAGAACATTCCCAGGAAAAAGAACTCTGCTTTATGAAAACTGCCATCCTAAACATACTGTACTACAGGGCTGTCCAACTTTGATTGAACAGGCCAAGGTCTACTTTTTCTGGCCCAAAGTGCCTGAGGGCTACTACACTAAAACCTCTACTTACGAATTTTATCTGTTCTGAGCACATGCTCATAATTTTGTAAGTAGAGCAGCAGTTTCCCATAGGAATGCATTGAAAACCAATTAATCTGTTCTGGGTGGAATAGATTTCAATGCACCATGGCCCTTGAACTGCTCCACTCAGCTGAGACAGTGGGATGGCAAACCCAGAACTTTGCTGGGGCAGTGGTGGTCCTTGGGATGGGGGAGGGAGAGGTGGAGAATATATCCCCTCACTTTTTTTAATTGATGGCTGGTGGGCTACTTTTGAACCCTTCGCAAGCTACCTGTAGCCTGCGGTCTACCTGTTGGGCAGGCCTGCTGTACTAGTAGCCTCCTCCCATGCTGCTGTAAGCACATGCCTGTCTGCCTGTCTTGGAGGTGGGTTGTAGAGGGGGAGGCAGAAAGCACCTGTATGCCAATGTCACCATAATGCATTTTGCACTACTGGTTTTTACCTAAATAGAGCTGCTGTCATTCTGAAAGACATCATAGTCATTGATGTTGGTTTAAAAAAAAACCTCAAAATGCCTTTTAACTATGCTGTGATGTGGCAATGCAGAGGAAGAGTGACTGCCCTGCTATTGACACCCACAACCCTTAAGATGTGTTCAGAAATGAATCAGAAAATGTATCAGAAGAAAGGAGTGAAAATGGAGCTGATGAAGAAAACATGAAATTATTTCAACAAAGAAAGGCAAGGGAGTCCAAGCAGGCCCTTTAAAAGACTGAAAGCTTGGGGTAACTACAGGGTGGCCACACACTGTCTTTTAGAGAGAACATTCCTCCATCGGAAGGGTTACAAGAAAGTGATCCTCTTTTGAAGGCATTGCCGACTTGGAAGGCTGCTCAGACTAGATCTGATCTAAAATAAAGAACCATAATGACAGCAATGGGAGATCTCGAAGGTCTCCATCCACATTGGACTGAAAAAGTACTCTGGTCACTTGCCTAATCACAGTCATTCCTACTATTTTGAGAGGTATGTATTTCTATTGATATCCTAGTCACCCATTGTAAATTTGCATCCTTCCTGCGGGTTTGAATAGCTAACCTGTGTTTCATTTTGAGCTTTTGATTTTGCCAGTGATGCTCGCATTTTTGCTGGAAGGAAGGAAGGAAGGAGGAGGAGGAGGAGGAGGAGGAGGAGGTGAGGAGAAGAAGAAGAAGAAGAAGAAGAAGAAGAAGAAGAAGAAGAAGAAGAAGAAGAAGAAGAAGAAGAAGAAGAAGAAGAAGAAGAAGAAGAAGAAGAAGAAGAAGAAGAAGAAGAAGAAGAAGAAGAAGAATTTAATGCTTTGACTTAAAGGGGGTCGATCTGTTCTTCTGAGACATGGGAATTTGGGTTGTGGGGAGGGTCAGGAAGATGCCTAATGGAACAGTAGTAGTAGTAGTAGTAGTAGTAGTAGTAGTAGTAGTAGTAGTAGTAGTAGTAGTAGTAGTAGTAGTAGTAGTAGTAGTTGTGGAGGTTAAGTCAATTCTGACATGGTCAGGGTTTTCTAACTAGAAAACACTCAGAAGTGGTTTACCATTTCCTTCTTCTGGAGGCACCCTCAGACAGTGAGGCTTGCCCAAGGCAACACAGGATGGCTCTACTCATAGAAGTCCCAGTGGAGAACCTAACTCCCGTCCTCTGGTTCCCCATCCAGATACCTAAACCACTGAGCTATCCAGCTGAGAAAGCTACATATGTTATGTCCGTACTACTGGCAGAAAAAAAAAATGTTACTCCATTATTGTATTGGACGATAGGTTTTCCCTTCCTCAAGCAATGGCTGCAAATAAAAGGACCAGAATGAACCTGAAGAAACTTGCACCCCGTGAAGTCTTGTGATCGGCCAAGCACCGGTCCCATATGTCTTAGGTCTCCTGATCCCATCTGTCACCAAAGACAGCACCCGAATGAGGAGGTAAAGAAGGATACCAAGTTCAATCCACTTCAGGTTGCCGGTAAGACAGGTTGTATTTCAGCAGATGCTTGGAAAACAGAAAACATATGTAATGAGAAAGGGTTGCTGGCAAGCTCTCTGTGATTGTCAGTCACAGGTTCTGCCTTTTATAGTTTCCAGGAGGCAGCCAGAATTGTTCCTCACATAAACAGCACAACCCTTCAGTCTTCATCCCTACCTGAACCAAAAACATAATGTTCTATCCCCGTAAACATTCTAGATATCAGAAGGTGGCATGGGTAGGCAACTGCTAGGTTTCCTGGCACTTTAGAGGGACAGTCAACCTAACAATGCAACAACTTCCATCTTGCCAGGTGTAGCCAAGAACTCAAGAAGCATATTCTCCGCCTGCAGTTTGGAGCCCTTTCCAGGGATCATACTCATGTTGCAAGTAATCTGTTTTCTTTACAATAAGGCTGATTTTTTTCCCTTCCATGATGTGATTTCCTTTAAAAAAAGTCAACAATTGGATTTGAAAACTGAGTCCACTTTTACCGGCCAAGAAACAAGCAAACATACGCGGACAAAATCCTCACTGGAACGCAAGATTCACTGGTAAGGGAACGTAGATGTCTTTCATGACACAAGAACATGTTAACCACATTCTCTAGTTCAGTGATGGCCAGCCTTGGGTTCCTATATGTTCTTAGACTACAACTCCCAGAAATCCTGGCCATCACCACTAGTGGTGAAAGCTTCTGGGTGTTTTAGCCCAAGAACATCTGCAGACCCAGATGGGAACCACTGCTCTAGTTGGACACCAGGCTAGAAGGCCTAATGGGAATATTTTGGCCAAAGGGGAGGGGGCAAAATACAGCATCACACAGTAGGTATTTGCTAACTTTCAGCTCTTATTCTCCCTTCTGTAACGATTAAAGATGGGGATGAATAAATAACCGAATTGCAGTACTCAATTAATATTGCTGACTCACCTTCAACCGTTAGACGGAGGGTGGGCAACCTTTAGCCCTGGGCCACATGAATCTCTTTGCCTGATCTCATGCATCTCTGGGCCTAATTTGAAAAATCTCTCTGCAATTGATCTGGTTGAAGTCTCAGCTCTCTACATAAAGAGGAAAGAGTCCGAGAAAACAGGAAAAGGTTGTAAAAGCATAGAGAAAAATTGTTTGCATTATTTAGTATTTAAATCTTGCAGAGTTTGGTGACTTTGTGCCCAGCCTGTAACAGTTAAAGACTATTGAGGAATGAGAATCACTAGCAACTGGTATGATGCAAAATGAAAAACAAACATAGGTGATCCATTAAATGGCAACCCCAAGCCTAGATAGAAAAAAACCCATGACCGGGCTTCAAAGGAGGAAATCATAGAATCATAGAGTTGGAAAAGACCTCAAGGGCCATCTAGTCCAACCCCCTGCCACGCAGGAACCCCCATCACAGGACTCCTGACATATGGCTATACAGCCTCTGCTTAAAAACCTCCGAAGAAGGAGACTCCCCCCACCCTCCATGGTAGCCTGTTCCATTGCCGAACAGCTCCAACTGTCATGAAATTCTTCTTAATGTTTAAATTGAATCTCTTTTTCTGTAGTTTGAGACCACTGCCCCACATGCTAGTTTCTGAGGCCATGGAAAATAAACCAGTCCCTTCTTCAATGTGACATCCTTTCAAATATTTAAATATAGATATCCTATCCTCTCTTAGTCTTCTTGTTGTAAGGCTAAACATTCCCAGCTCCTTAAGCTGCTCCTTGTAAGACATTTCTTCCAGACCCATGTCAACATCCTTTTTAAACTGATGTGCACAGAACTGGACATAGTACTTCAGATGGGGTCTGACCAGAGCAGAACAGAGTGGTACTATCACCTCCCTTGATCTAGACATGATGCTTCTGTTGATGCAACCAAGAATCATGTTGGCTTTCTTGTCCGCCGTATCACACTGCTGATTCATGTTCACTTTGTGGTCCACCAAGGCTCCCAGATCCCTTTCACAGGTACTATTTTCCAGCCAGGTGTCTCTCATCCTATACCTGTACAATTCATTCTTTTTACCTAGATGCACCACCCTACGTTTCCCTCTGTTGAACCCCATTCCGTTACTTCAAAGAAAGAAGGGAAGCCCAGAGGAACCCAGCTACATTTAGATCTAGAAAAGAGAAACAAAGATAACACATATAGATCCCCTGATTATCTGTCAGTCCATACCCTCTCTAGGTTGGCTCATATGAGTTGTTAATGGGTCAATAGTTTGTTCTAACACACAAGGCTAGGGTCACCTACTTTGAGCTGTGCCCCCATCCAATGCTGGGAAATGTCCCCAAGGGCTAACCCATAAAATGATCAGCCATATCCTTCCAGACATTTGCTTTGCCTTACAATACATGGTGGGGAATTATCCAAAATGTTCTGAAGGGCATCCCCATCCAAAGAGAATGTGACTTTGACAGACTATCCTTGATTTAGATCGGCCATGATACAGATTTCTTCACAAAAGGGTAGATTCTCTCATTGCGCAATAACAATTCAAATTGGGTTTCATCGCTCATCCTTTTGAAAAAATGCCAATAGACCCGTAAATCATCACTTGTCATTTCAGCTTTCGACGGTGAGTCATAATAGATTTGTTCTTCGCCCACAGCAACAGACCTGCTCTGTTATTGGTTCTAAAAATACAGTCTGTGAAGGCTTATCCTCAGGTTCTTCAGACTGCTTTTGAGAACTGTACTCAGGGAAGGTCAGCAATCTGGAGGCGATGGTGCAGGCTGTACTGGAGTAACACTCCAGCTCCTTCTGTGGGATACGAAGGGGGCTGACACACTGAAGCAATTATAGAATCATTGAACTGGAACATTGGACGGTACCCCAAGAACCATGTAATCTGGGCCTCTGAAGAAGCAGGAAATCCATCAGTAAATCTTTCCAGACAGATGGCCATCCAAACAGAGTTTGACAAACTCCAGCAAAAGAGAACCCACACCTTCCAAGTTAATATTGCATTATAAAGCAGCTGCAATAATGGGGGGGGGGGGGGGGGAGTTAATTATATTGACAGAGTGGAAAGCTCTAGTGCTGACCTTGTGACTATTTAGAAGAAACCGTTACTCTGGAAAATGGTGATAGCCAAAGATTTTCGTAATTCTTTTTAAGACAAAATGTATTGTACAATAAATGTATGTAAGTTTCATAGAGATGCCTTACGTGTGTGCAAACACCTAGCAGTCATGCATTTGACTTTTTCTGACCAAGAACATTATCCAACAACCTCAAAAAAACCCCGCTTCTTATTGCTTGCAAACCTGCCTCTAAAAATTGTGGCCTCATGGGCAGCCAGCTTTTCTGAAAAACAAAGAACCCTTGGCCACGCCCCCTGAAGCAAGGTTTCCTGGAACCACCATTGAGGGTTCTCTCTTTTTTTTTTTTTTTTTTTGCATCAGTCAGGAGCTGCCTTTTTAAAGGAATCAATGAAGGTGGGGACTCAAAAAGCTGCTTCTAGTCTACTTCTTTCCCATGAGCAGAGTCAGCCTGCTTAAAAAAAAACAGACAGGGATCTTCCTTGTTCCATGTATTTTTAAAAAGGTGAGACCCGGTGAGAGCGAGGGCAAACAAGAGGGAGAGAGCAAATGAGAGGGAGAGAGAGAAGGAGGGAGGGGGAGTGTGGTGTGTGTGTGTGAGAGAGTGTGTGTGTCTGTGTATGTGACAGAGAGAAGGGGGAGCATGTGAGAGTGAGCAGGAGGGAGGCAGGAACCAAGGAAGCAATGGGGCATGGGGGGGGAGAAGATGTTTTTTCTCTGAGCTCCCCTCCCCTCCCAAACTTTCCTTCCTTCTTTCTGCTGCTGCTGTGGCAGCGGGGCTTTTTCTCTCCGTGTTTGTTGGGACAATGGGAGCGCTCCTTCAATCATGTGATCATGGCAGGGGCAAAGACACCTTTAAAAAAAGCAGCTCTTCTGTGTCGTGGGATAGAGTGAGAACAACACATAGGGAGTGAACTCTGAAGGTGGTGGAGGAAGGAAGATAGCCAAACAGCAGCAATCTAATCTGGGAGGGGAAAACACACTCAGGATGGGGTGGGGCGTGCATGGATCCTATCACAGGCCTTTTAAAAGGCTCATCCTGTCCAGCTTCCTTAGGAAACTAGTTTAATTAGCTGGGAAATATTTCTCCCAAAAGTTGGACTGGTCAAAACCTGCCACCAGTCAGCATTTAATTGGTCAGAAATGTCACAGTTTGGTGGGGAAAGGAGTGCAAGCAGGTCCAGGCTGCTGTGGTTCCATCCATGTCTGCGGACCATACGGCGTTTCACTGGCTGTTTCCATCTGGAACATTGAGCCTCGCATTCCGTGTGTCCATGCAGCAATGTCACAAAGGATATGGGAGTCAGTGGCCCATTGTGCAACCCCACGTGACTGGAAAAGCATCGTGTGAAGGAAGTGCTGCTTCACAGAGTAGTCGACCAAACTGAGAGCCTTTCCTGGAAGGTGTGCTTTTACAAGGGCAAGAAACACTACCTTGCAGGAGAAAGTTGTCCAAGTGGCTCCTAGGCATGGCAGCTGTTCAGCACCCTCTGGGATAACTACATGGTAGCTGATGAGGGAAGAAACAAGGGGAGGCCACGACTTAGCTCACACCCTGACTCTTGGCTTCCCAGTGGCATCTGGTTAGCCATCGGGAGGAATCAGCTGCTGGATGACATAGATCAGAGCTGGGCAGCCATAGCCTTGTAGGTGTTTTTGAACTGCAACTCCCATAATCCCTCACCATGGGCTATGTTGCTTAGGGCTGATGGGGTAAGCAGTCAACCTTAGACTTATAGAGGTGCTTGGGGTTCCTGTCTCAGCTTTTTTGTAGTTATCCAGGCTCTAGAGCTCTGCCTTCAGAATAGATTCAGCACCTTAGTTAGCTCAGAAGAGGCATCCATTCACCAACCCCAGCACACCAGAGTCACTGGGGGGGGGGGGGGGGAAATCCACCACCCTGATCATCTTTCTTCTATTCCAGTCCAGTCCATAAAACCTTTAATAGCATTAATATTTCTTATATTGCTGGAGCCCTGAGAACATGGACTTTGCTGGCAGGGCTATTGGGAGGTCATAGGCCAAAAAGGTCTGGAGGACCATACTGGCCCACCCTTGAGGCAGGCCCTGGGTAAGGCACAGAAAGGCTCTGTGGGTGAGCCAGAGACAGCTGTCAGCTCTAAGGCTTAACTTGGCATTGGCTCCAGCAGGGTAGAAACCTGGCACATCACAGGATGGTCCTGCCTCCACATTAAAGGAAGCATCCCTGTTGGAACAGGAAGGATTGCTAGAGAACAATCCTGTCTGAAGGCATCTTTACTTTGAAGGCCTATCTAGTCCAAGTCTTGTCAAAAAGATATAGAACTGTCAAAAGGGGAGATCAGAGGCTTTGAAGTTGCTTGTGCAAGTTACCATCTGAAGAGTAGGCTGAAGAGGCTCCCAGGTCATTTGTACTGCATTTCTATTAAAATTATAGATGTATTTCTTGTGTTTTGTCTATTTTTGTCAAGCAGCATGTGCAGATTTCCATCATTCCTGTGTTTCATGATTAATTTCCTCTCATTGAGCAACATGTAAGTGACTACTCTTGATGCAGATAAGCCGGTCTTGAAAAACCGAATGGGCGTATTCCCTGGGGGATTCTGGGAATAAGAGTCTACCCTAGAAGGCTCTGCAGACTGGAAGCGACGGTGTGAGCCAGAGATGCTGGAAGTAGGATTGTAGACGGACTGGAGGTCCAATATGGAACTATGCAGAACAGTAGCCCAAGCAACGGACAGGGAGGAAATTTGATCACACACCATTGGGAAGTTTGATAAAAGGTCATGCAGGAATATTGATCTGGTATCAGCACAGACCAATCAAAGGCCAACAGAAGAAAGCCATTATAAATGGCTAAAGCCAGAAACCAGGAGCTGTAATGAGAGCAGAGCAACTGGGGCTTTGACAGGGGGAATAAAATTTGTGGATGGAAGGATGTGGATCCACCTACCTCAAGCACAAACAGAAAAGATGTGGGCTGTATATGGAATCAAAATGCTGTACTGTATATGCATTCACCCTTGGGTTCTCCTACCCATTATTCTGTTGTCTCCCTCCTCACATAATCCAAGTTTAACCAGCAGGGACGCAGAGACTTGAATTGGCTAGTTACAGTGTTAGAATTGCTAGTCACAGCTCTGCAAGATACCAGGTCAGATTATCTGTATGAGGCTGAACTAAGGAAACCCCATTGCTGCTCTGACTTCAGGAACCAGTTCTAGATAAACATGTTTTATAAGGTATGCCATTATCTTCCTGGGTTGATGAAGTCAGTTGACCTTGTCAACCCTTGATAACACTCAGGACAAAACTACAGCCCAGAAGGTACCCTCACCCCATAACATCTTGTTTGCCTGATTGTCTGGGGGAGAACCATGGAACGTTCTCATTTGAGAGACACTCACACATGTCCTTGGCCCCTTCCAGTGTCACTGCCTGTCAAGAGGCCAAAACCAAGTGAGTCTTTAGCGTCCCGTGTCCAACCTCCCTCTTCATGGAACGAGACTGGCCCAAGCCATTCAGCTGCCTGAGACAGAACAATAGATGGTAAACCTGCCAGCCAAATGCATGTTGCTTAGCAATCTTAGTCAAACAAGTTATTCTGGCACCCAAGGGAGAAAATCCACAAATACCTCTCCCCATCTCTGGCAGTAAATCTCTCTGTCTCTGTCTCTCTCTCTGTCTCTCTCTCTGTCTCTCTCTCTCTCTCTCTCTCTCTCACACACACACACACACACACACACACACACACACAGAGAGAGAGAGAGAGAGAGAGAGAGAGAGAGAGAGAGAGAGAGAGAGAGAGAAAATAATCATTTTTTAAGTTTTCATGACACCCGAAATCTGCTCCCTCTCATTGCCTAATGGTAGAGTCACTCCTACAAGGAGAGGAAAATTACGTGAGATCTAGGCACTTGACTCCACCTCCTTCTTTACTTGATCCACAGGTAAATCCCCAGTCAGGTGACATGGCATTGCAGAGAACTGGTTCCCACACCCTCTCTACAAAGTGGGCTACAATATGCCTCCGCATCACCATGAAAACACACCAATTTAAAATACTGATTGACAGCCAGTGTAGTACAATGGATAAAATGATGGGTAAAGATTCAGGAGATATGTGTTTGAATCCCCACTCCACCATGGAAACTTAATAGGAAGGCAGTACAGATAAAAACATACGCTGGATTATGAAGAAAGCCAGAGAGTTCCAGAAAAACATCTACTTCTGCTTCATTGACTATGCCAAAGCCTTCGACTGTGTAGACCACAACAAACTATGGCAAGCCCTTAAAGGAATGGGAGTGCCTGACCACCTTATCTGTCTCCTAAGAAATCTATATATGGGACAAACAGCAACCGTCAGAACTGGATATGGAACAACTGACTGGTTTAGAATTGGGAAAGGAGTACGACAAGGCTGTATACTGTCACCTTGCCTATTTAACTTATATGCAGAGTACATCATGAGAAAGGCCGGTCTGGATGAATCACAAGCCGGAATTAAGATTGCCGGAAGAAATATCAACAACCTCAGATACGCAGATGATACTACTCTAATAGCAGAGAGTGAGGAAGAATTAAAGAACCTCTTAATGAGGGTGAAAGAGGAGAGTGAAAAAAATGGGCTGAAGCTCAACATAAAAAAAAACTAAGATCATGGCCACTGGTCCCATCACCTCCTGGAAAATAGAAGGGGAAGAAATGGAGGCAATGACAGAGTTTATTTTCTTGGGCTCCTTGATCACTGCAGATGGCGACTGCAGCAACGAAATAAAAAAGACGCCTGCTTCTTGGGAGGAAAGCAATGGCAAACCTAGATAGCATCCTAAAGAGCAGAGACATCACTTTGCCAACAAAGGTCAGGATGGTTAAAGCTATGGTTTTTCCAGTAGTGATGTATGCAAGTGAGAGCTGGACTATAAAGAAGGCTGGTCGCCGCAGAATTGATGCTTTTCAGCTGTGGTGCTGGAGGAGAGTCTTGAGAGTCCCCTGGACTGCAAGGAGATCAAACCTATCCATTCTGAAAGAAACCAACCCCGAATGTTCACTGGAAGGACAGATTTTGAAGCTGAGGCTCCAGTACTTTGGCCACCTCATGAGAAGAGAGGACTCCCTGGAAAAGTCCCTGATGCTGGGAAAAATCGAAGGCAAAAGGAAAAGAGGACGACAGAGAATGAGATGGTTGGACGGTGTCATCGATGCAACCAAAATGAATTTGACAAAACTCCGGGAGGCAGTGGAGGATAGGAAGGCCTGGCGAGCTCTGGTCCATGGGGTCACGAAGAGTCGGACACGACTGAACGACTGAACAACAACAACAACAGATAAAAACAATAATTTACACACCTGGGAATCTCTATTAGGGTTGCTGAAAGACTCTTCCATCTTGGTGCTCCATAGCATACAGTAAAGCACTGATAGGACAAGGGGAGTTAAGAACATAACATAAGAAGAGCCATGCTGGATCAGGCCAACGGCCAATCTAGTCCAGCTTCCTGTATTTCACAGTGGCCCCACCAGATGCGTTTGGGAGCGCATGAGACTAGATATCTGTCTCCTGATACCACTCCCCTGCATCTGGCCCTTGAAGTACCCCGGTTTTAGGCCTGGAGATTATACATCTCCACCATGGTTTGTAACCTGTGATGGACTTTTCCTCCAGGAATCTGTCCAATTCCCTTTTGAAGGCATCCAGGCCAGATGCCATCACCACATCCTGTGGTAGGGAGTTCCACAGACTAACAACGCCCTGGGTGAAAAAATATTTTTCTTTTGTCTGTTCTTACTCTCCCAGCCCTCAATTTGAGTGGATGTCCCCTAGTTCTGGTATTTTGTGAGAGGGAGAAGAGCTTCCCTCTATCCACTTTACTCATGCCCTGCATAATTTTGTATGTCTCAATCATATCGCCCCTCAAGCGCCTTTTTTCCAGACTAAAGAGCCCCAAAATGTTTTAGCCTTTCCTCATAAGGGAGGTGCCCCAGCCCCGTAATCATTTTAGTCACTCTCTTCTGCACCTTTTCCAGTTCCACTATGTCTTTCTTGAGATGCGGTGACCAGAATTGTACACAATACTCCAGGTGGGGCCTTACTATTGTTTTGTATAATGGCATTATAATGTTGGCTGTTTTATTTTCAATCCCCTTTTTGATAATCCCTCCCTATCATGGAATTGGCCTTCTTCACCCGAACCAGGCTCCTGTTGGTTAAAGTTGAAAGTGAAATGAGGACCAGGAATGTTTGTGTAAAGAGGAAAGGCACAGAAGCCCCCAAGCTGTGGTGATGGTCAGTTAGAATCTGAGAAGTCCTTTAGCCATCAGAGACTGCCAGAGAACTCTTAATAATTGCTTGCAAGACTATCCTGCCATGAGTAGGGATTTAATATCCATACCACTTGGTCCCTTTCCTTTCCTTTCTTCTCATGGATATCAACATGGGGTGAACTGGTGGTTGGTTTTTGAAGGGCTGTCTTTTTTTAACCTTTCCTCTTATATTACTTGCTTTGTTGTAGGTGGGTTGGGTGGGACGTGCTTGTTGTATTATATACACCAACCTGGAGCATTGTTCATTGCTACTTTAGTGATATAGAAGCTAAATAAATAAAGCTCAGTGAGTGTCCTTGACCAATCCTTCTCTGTCACACTGACCCACTTCACGGCCATATTGCAAAAATAAAACAGGAGAGCCATGAATGTTACTTCTGGATGCATTTTAGAAACGGTAGCAAAAGAACAAATAGGTGAGAAACACAGTTAAACAGTCCTTTTGTGGTGGGAAGGGGTTGCTTCCACGGCAGCAACAGGGCATGTGCTATCGTGCTTGCAAAACCTTCAATTACCAGGATTCATCCCAGGTTGTTTGGAAAAGAGAGTAGCTTTGTACCAAATTGTGAGTCCAAGAGTGCGTGTTGGTGAGATATTTTAATAGGTTTGCTTAACGGCTGCTTCCAAAGGTCCTCCGACAAGATTGATGCTCCACAGAGGAAATCATTGATTGCAAAAAACTCTCCAAAGCTTTGGAGGACTGCAAGGCAAGGGTGGTGGTGGTGGTGGTGGTGGTGGTGGTGGTGGTGGTGGTGGTGGTGGTGTGTGTGTGTGTGTGTGTGTGTGTGTGTGTGTGTGTGTGTGTGTGTGTGTGTGTGTAAGAGGGAGAGGGAGAGGGAGAGGGTTTTTTGTAAGCAAATGTTCTTGTTAGGCCACTGATTCCATCTTTCAGAAACATTTTGGTTCCCGCTGCAAAGAGAAGCAAGAATCGCAAGGCAGGTTTAATGAACACTGCAGAGGAGTCATGGGGGGGGGAGAAAACTCTGCTAGTTAAACAGTGACACCTACAGCCACGTTTTAGGGAAGGAATTTCTCTGCAGTGTGGGCACCAGTAACCAGTCCTCCGTGAGAACGAAGGGCATTCCTGCATTCAGAATGAAACAGCCTCAGTGTTCTGCTCACGTCCAAATGCGAGCCAAGTGAACAGAATTTACTTTCCATTGCATTTATTTGTTTTGCTCCCTTTTTACTCCCCACTTTCCACTCTACAAATAATGCTCAAGGCAGTGAACGTCACAGCAAGCATATCAAACAACAAAACCATTCAAACTCTCAGTGAAAAAGGTATTAAGCAATCAAACTATTAAAATCTGAAAAGGGCAAAACAATTTAGGTCAGTTTGAAAACAGGTTAAAGGTTCACCTTGGGATGCAGATCAGCCTTTGGGAATGTTTCTTTTGGGAGGTGGGGGAACTGCAACCCCTATAACCCAATAGTCAAGTTGGCTATAGGATTCTGAGAGGTGTAGTCCAAAAACCAGCTTTCCGAGCCATGTCTGCTGAACTGTTACCTTAGTTTACATTGAGTTAGTTTACTTAGTTTACATTGAGAGTTAATTGAGAGCATTGAAACATAGCTTCTTTCAGGAAAATGGCAAAGACCTTTCTCTTCAGGCAAGCTTTATATGAATCTATGGGTTCACACAGACTTTGTGTTTATGACTACTTATAACCATGTTGCTTTAATATAATGTGGTCTATTAATGCTGTAAGATGTCCCTCCATTCCTTGTTCTCAAATACTTGAACATGTCTTACTTGTACTGGACTGTATATTATCCCTCATTACTGTAAGCCGCCTTGGGTCCTTTTCCAAGGAGAAAGGCGGGGTAAAAATCCTCTAAAATAAATAAATAAAATAAATACATTTTTAAGTATGATTAATGGCGTTTTACTGTGAATTCTTATTTCTCCTGGGCTCTTCCGGGGAAGGAGGGGATGTCAATCAAGCTGAGGAAGGGACTTCACTCAGTTTTGAGGGGAACATCATCTTGCTCATCATAGTAGATGATCTGCATTAGGTGTGAGCATCCTAATGCTTGTGCGATACATTTTGTCTTACACTGTAACCCCAAGGTCCAACAAGCCTTAGACTGCCTAATAACACGTGGTAGTCCTAGCTAGACTACACATACAAAATCAATGGGATTGAGATACGTGTCGGCTCACCATTCACCTCTGGATTTAATGGGTCAGCCAACAGAATCTGGGCCTCAATGGTGGATTAAGGTGAAGTCCAGACTACAGAACCAGAAGGAGATGCTACTGATGGCTGTCCTGTTGACCTTGGGTTCTAGAGCCGTTGCTCTTGATCAAAATGCTGTTGAAGTCATCCCTACTCCTCATAATGAAGGTTGTGGTCATGTTGGGTGGTGTGGGTGTTGATGCCTTGAAGTCTTCTCCACTGGGTTCAGTTGGGTTTTCTTCTCTTTCATATGCGCTGCTGCTGACAGATTGTTGAAAAATCAATGGATCAGTCCTTGGCTGCCAGTGGCACAGGTGGCATAGGACGCTGCCATCTTTGTGGGTCTGCTTCCATGTGTCCTATAAGGAACCAGCTGGCCACCATGAGAACAGAAGGGTGTAAATCGGACTTGGGTCCGATCCAGCAGGGAGCTCAGCTGCACCACCCTGATGCACTCTCTTCCAAAAGCTAATGTGCAATACACATGAGACACCACACAACTCTGATCACACAGTGCAGGTAAATGGTCTGCACCGATTCCGTCTTGTCTGAGGGGGTTCTGTTTCCTATTGTGCTTTCTGAAATGTCGCTGCAGTGCCCCACATGGAGCCCACGACAATGGCCCCTTTGTTTTTTGCAGCTGTCCCGCCAAGCTGTTTGGCCGCCACTGCCGCCTCCTCCTCCTCCTCCTCCTCCTCCTCCTCCTCCTCCTCCTCCTTCTCTCCCTCATGATTGTTTTCGCCACAGGTTTATTTATTTACTTGTTTATTTATTTACTTGTCCTCCAAATGGACTTGAGGCAGCTCACCCCGTTTTAAAAAAGCACGACCAGGATGGTTAAAGGTCTGGAAGAAATGTCTTATGAGGAGCGGCTTAGGGAGCTGGGAATATTTAACCTTACAAAAAGAAGGCTGAGAGGGGATATGATAGCCATATTTAAATATCTGAAAGGATGTCATATCAAAGAGGGGGCTGGCTTGTTTTCCATGGCTATAGAGATTAGGACTCGTAGCGATGATTTCAAACTGCAGGAAAAGAGATTCCATTTGAACATTAGGAAGAACTTTATGATGGTTAGAACAGTCTGGCAGCAGAATATGCTGCCACAAAAGAGGGTGGTGGAGTCTCCTTCTTTGGAGGTTTTTAAGCAGAGGATGGATGGTCATCTGTCGGGAGTACTTTGATTGGGGTTCCTGCATGGCAGGGAGTTGGACTGGATGGCCCTTGAGGTCTCTTCCAACTCTATGATTCTATGAATCTATGATTAATCTTTCCAAAACCTAAAGGACCTATCAGTTTCTAACTGGTCATCACAAGAAGTCCCTTACTTAAACACAGTAGCTGTGGCCCATCCCTGAACATTCACAGTTATTCCCAGAGCACTTGCTGTTTATTTTCCTGGGTGAGGGTTGATGAAATCCTCCAGCCGACCCTGACTGTGCTGGTTGGAGCCTTTGGGCAGTTGGCAGAGCTGTAACTAGACATTTTGGCATCCAAAACAAACAGCGTGCCTTCCAAGCTCCTCCACCTTGAGACACAATGAACCCCCACTAGAGATGGGCACGACTCAAAAAATGGTGTTTTGTTTGTCGTTTGGTCGTTTAGGGGTCCGTTTCGGTTCATTTTCGTTTTCATGACGTTTTTTGCAAAAAAAAATCGTTTTCGTTTTGTTAGGTAACGAAACGAAAAAACGAAAACGAAAACGAAAAATTGCTCTTTCGTTAGCATTCTTTTTAGTTAAATGCATCTGCTGCAACGAAAACGAAAAACACGGCAAATTGGTCGTTTTGTTTTCATTTTCGTTTTGTTTTTTAAAAAAAATTTGTTTCGTTTTCGTTGCGTAACGAAACGAAAAAACGAAAAACAAAAAATGAAAAAATCGCTCGTTTCATGCCCATCTCTAACCCCCACCAAGATAAAGGAGAAAGAGGAGAACATGGGGTTCTGAAGAAAGAATAAGACAGTTGTTGTGAGTTTTGGGGGGGGGTTGTTTGGCCGTCTTCTGGAAGTTTTTCTCCCTGACATTTCACCAGACTCTGTGGCCAGCATCTTCAGAGCGCAAGGGGCTCAGGGAACTGCGAGTTCTCTCTGTGCTCTGGGATATAGAGTGAAAGAACTCCTAGTTCCCTGAGCTTCTTGCCCTCTGAAGATGCCAGCCACAGAGTCTGGTGAAACATCAGGAACAAAAACTTCCAGAGCACGGCCAAACAGCCCAAAAAAATCACAACAACTATCAGATCCCAGCCATGAAAGCCTTCGAGAATAAAAAGAATAAGAAAGTTCATGATTTTAAGAAGGGAGTTAGGGGAGTGAATAGGGGCAGGAAGTAGTTTTGTGTATAACCCTAACAGTCACAAAGGGCCTTTTTACACGACCCCTAAGATCCGCTGGCCACTTAAATTCGGACCAGAGATCTTAGGGGTTCGTCGCTCTTCCTCTGTCTTCCTCTGTCCCCACCCCCCTCTGCACTTCCTGGTTGCTGGCTGCCTGAGGGAGGGAGAAAAAAGAAAGAAAAGACTGCCGGTTTACCTCCGTTTCGTTCCCGGCAGCATTCAGATCTCTTAAAGGGGCGGGGCGCAAAAAAAGAACAAACGGAAGCCAGGAGAGCCCCGCACTCACTATCCTTACACCGGATCAAATATTTGTCACCATCAAAGACCAGGTACAAGAAAACTGCTGTTTGGTCACGCTAAAGTGGGCGGGGTCGCACTTAATTGTCTGCAAAGTCCGGAGCTGGTGGGTAAACATTTTTAAGGTCCGGACCTTGCAGCCATTTACGGCGGAGCTTAGGGGTCGTGTATAAACGCCCAAAGAGACACTAGATGTACCTCTGGGTTTTGACACCACCTAAATTTTGGCACTCTTGGACAAAGACCCTCTTGCCTGACCCTAGTCACAGCTCTGGGAGATGTCATCACACAAGAAGCATTGTCCCAGCTCCCCTGTAAGCCTGTCAGTGGTTGCTTGTCCTTCAAATGCCAGACGAGTGTCGATATTGGCTGCCACAGTGGCTGGCGCTGGGCTGCTGCTTCCTTTAAAAGGAAAACAGCTGACAGAAACGCCTGACTAATTATACTGCTTCCAGCAGATGGCAGAACTTTTCATCATACTGTTAATTAGACCTGTAATTGCATTTAGGGAGGAAAAGTTTAAATTTAATAACTCACAAGGTAAGGAAGTGCATATTGCAAAACAAGTCTCAGTGACAGTTGCGATGGCCGTAGCTTTGTCCAGGAGTGCGTGCTAAGAATGTAGACGCCCCAGGTTCAGCCTGTGGTGTCTTCAGGTGTGTCTGGGAAAGACCCTTGGATTGTAGTGTTGCTATCAGTGTGCGGAGCAGATAAGCTGGCGTGCAATTGCCATCATCTCCTGATACGGCATTTTGGAATCCATTTGTCTGTCGATGCAACCCCTCCCCACCTGCTCGGAAGCTGCATCTCAGCTGCAGCCTGGGCATGTACGTGCAGGGAGCTCTCTGAGCTGTCGGCATCTTGCTCTCTTCTCGTCCCACCTGCCGCTGTCCAGAGAGATTCAGTTCTTCAGAAGCCGTCGCAGCACAAGAACTCCCTCTGCAGAACAGTTGGCGGAGAAAGGCCATTAGCTAATCCATAGGGACTCTATCCTTCTCAACACACTTCTGCACCCAATTGTATAAGCTGAGCTGGGTGAGGTCCAGGGAAGGGTGGCCCCTGGTCACCTGTGGTGCTCCAATGCAGCCCAGCTGCCCTCCTTTCTTCAAGACACAAACCAAGCTTTCTTCAAGACACAAGCTCTGTTGTCTCAAGTGTGGTAGAAGAGGCTATCTGGTTGCCATGTGCCTTCCGGCCTCAGGCAGCAAAGTGTTTGGTTCCGCATTGGTTATGCCCTGTGAAAACAAGGTGGCAAAGGAGGAATTTGAATGAGCCACAATGAGCCTCGTGGCGCGGGGGTTAAACTGCCAGACTGCAGGTAAAACTGTGCTCACGACCTGGGGTTCAGTCCCAGATAGCTGGCTCAAGGTTCATTCAGCCTTCCGTCCTTCTGAGGAAGGTAAAATGAGTACCCAGCTTGCTGGGGGGAGGGGCAATATATAGTTGGCATAATTACTTGTAAACTATCCAGAGAGTGCTTCAAGTGCTATGGGGCAGTATGTGAGCAGTGCACATTGCTTTTTTCCCCCTTTTTCTTTTTTCTTTTTTTCTTTATTTTATTTTTCTTTATTTATTTATTTATTGCTTTGGAGTGCATTGTTAAGAAGATGCTCTTGATGCCATTAAAAGTAACAGATTCTATTCTTGGGGGAAGAAAAATGACCAACCATTTTGCATTGTTTACTGGGTCAGGAAGAAAGGTGTTATTAACTGATGTTTTCTGCTTTGCTGCCTTCCTTTGGAGGTAGGGAAAAACAGGGCTTGGAGGTTTTGTGGATTGTTTGCAGAACCGCTCCCAATATTTCTTCACCAGAACATGTCCCTGTTCTATCTGGAGAAAGAAAGAAGAAAGAAAGAAAGAAAGAAAGAAAAGAAGAGAAAAAGAAAGAAAGAAAGAAAGAAAGAAAGAAAGAAAGAAAGAAAGAAAAAGAAAGAAAGAAAGAAAGAAAGAAAGAAAGAAAGAAAGAAAGAAATTCCTAAGCTAAATAGCATTTGAAGACTTATGGACCAAGATGGCATCAACAGCATCTGTTGATTTTTCACCCTTTCCCTGCAGAAGCTTTTGTATTCCTTTGGGGGGGGGAAATATTCTAAGTAGGCGAGGTACATGTATTTACCGCTTCCCTCATTTAACCACCTTGGTTTGGGACAGAGGTTTGCCATAGAGGCGCAGTCTGGTTTCAGCTCTGTTAGATCTTAATAATTATCTTAGCATTGCTGAGCTGGAAGGGACCCATCAGATCACTGAGTCCAGCCCCTGCCAAGGGGGCACAAGTGGGAGAATCAAAATTCCAACCACTGGCTCTGCACCCAGAGACCTAAACTACTGAGCTCCCCAGTAGTTGCTTTCTTACTTGTTTGTTTTCAGTACAAGGGGGGAAAATTAGTCTTACATTATCCCCTTGAACTTTTAATACAAGATCAGCCCTAACACTGGGCAGAATGAGAGACCCAAAATACTTTCCTGCCTGAGGCAGAAGGCACATGGCAACCAGAAAGCCTCTACTACCACACTTGAGACAAAAACTTAGTTTAGGGACCCTAAGACAAACAATATGTTAAGGGTAGCAGGTGATCCCAGGTTTGCTAATACACTCACAGGCAGGCAGGCAGGCAGGCAGGCAGATGATAGATAGATAGATAGATAGATAGATAGATAGATAGATAGATAGATAGATAGATAGATAGATAGATAGATAGATAGATAGATAGATAGATAGATAGAATCAGTACACACACACACACACACAAATCCAGCTCCTCTGAAGACACCTGTAGCTGAGGGAGTTACTCCCTGCAATGATGCTCATTAGCCTGAAGAAGCAAGTGAGTGAAATGGCTGAATTCCATGGGAGCTACAAGGTATTAAGGGACCATGAGTCTCTCTGCTTGCTAGACTCCATACACACTCTCAAAACAAAACAAAAAAACCCTACCAATTTCTTAAGGTGAAAAAAATTGAAAACCTCGTTCTTTGAGAAGGATCTGCTCAAGATTTTTATTTGAATTCTGGAGGTGCACAACGCTAAGTCCTGTTCCCAAATGTGTTCAGTGCCTTGGGGTAATTCCTGCAAAGTTCAGATAAAAACCCCAAGTGGATTCACTGCCGGCACAGTCATCAGCTGGCCTTGCTATGTGGCATACTTGGTTCTGTCTTCCAAGACAGGGAAACAGGTTGGGAGATCAGGACGAACAGCTAGTAGGCTACCATTGCTGCCTCACAGATTCTTTAGAGGCCATCTCCTATCTCAGCCTCATGACAAGACCAGCTCAACCATGGTTGCTTCTCACTGTTAACCTGGTGGAAGAGAACTGTCTGACAATGGAGCAACGTGGGCTCTAGACCATCAATTCTTTCTCAGTACTGCCACCCAACTGTTGCTGAAAGTGGTATAACCAGATGAATGAGACACAGGTGGAAGCTGGCCAGTCATTCACAAGGAACGACCCCCTATTTGTGAACGGCTCAAGTGTGTTCACTTGCGCAGACCAAAAAAAAAAAGAGTGCTTCTTCACATTTGATATGGGAGGGTATGTGGAAACAGTACACAGGATGGAGGGGAATGGCAAAACAAACTAGAGAACAAATCCTGCCACATCATGGTAAATGTTCCCCCCGCACATGCATGCTACTCGTGTCCAACTCTAGGGGCGGTGCTTAATTCTGTATTCAAGCCGAACAGCCAGTGTTGTGCAAGTCCATGGCCATGTGGCCACCGGCATGGCTGCAAGGAAGCACTAGTTTACCTTCCCGCTTTTTATGGTGGTACCTATTTATCTATTTACATTTACGTGCTTTCGAACTGCTAGGTTGGCAGGAGCTTGGGTACCTCACCCGCTCCGTGGCTAAGCTGCCGACTTTGTAGCCGACAGTTTTCAGTGCTCTAGCCCGCTGAGCCACCACGCCCAAAGATCTAAAACCTGAGAGAATTAATACTAAGGACAAACTGGGGATGGGGAATATATACCTAAATATATGGCCCAGGTTTATTTCTCAGCTGTTCAGCTGAACTCATTTTCTTCCGATCACAAGACTGTTAGCACTCTATCCATCCTATTCTCTCTCTTGCAGCATTACTTTGGCAGCACTTTTAATATAAAGGGGCAGAGTGTGAGCTTAGCTTTTTGTATGGGTTATTTTTCTTTTTGTTTTTTCATAAAACTGGTTATTTTTAATAGTGACAGTGACAGCCATAACAGCACTGAGCACATAAAAACCGCTGCTCCAACTTGCCAGTGGAGAGATAATACATTTATTAAAATTTGACAGGACAGTCCATCTCCCACTGTTATTCTAATCACAGTTATGAACGACAGAGGTTTGCAATGGGAATAGAAAATCCAATTTGGCAAGCCCCAACAATAGGATGCATTTTCAAGAGGATTTCAGGATGCGGGGGGGGGGGGGGGCTGGAAAAAAAGTATGCCTTTTGTGTGTGTGTGGTTCTGAATCTCATAAAGGAATGTTAATGAACCACCAGGAAAAGGAGGAGCTGATTGCAGATTGGAAACCACAGCAGCAGCGATATTGACCAACAAGACCAAATAGACAAAAATAGGCTGTTTGAACATGCTAGAAGATGGAGGACTCTGTGCTCTGTGGTCCAGGAACAATTCAAAATGACAGTGGTGACCTATAAATCCCTGTATCGCTTGTGCCTACTCGGGTTTTCAACAGAAGCCTTTTTTTTTTTAAGTACCACTACCCTCACAAGTATGCTTGTCAACACAACCTTTCTACTCAGTCACTTCTTTTTGACCACTGAGCAGCTACAAAGGAAGGGAATTTCAGTGGTGAATGTGGTATATAGAGATGGGCACGACTTGAAAAAAAAAATTTTCGAGTTGTCGTTAGTCGGGCCGGTTCCGTTTCGGCTCGTTTCCGTTTTTCGAGAAAATTCGCAAAAATTAGTCGGTTCGTTTTTTCGTTGTCGTTAGTACTGGTTTGGGGAGGGGGTAGCGGGCTCCTGGAGGGAGCTGCAGGAGTCAGCCAGAGCCACAAGTGACGGACTGGCAGACTCTTTGCACCCGCTGTGTCTCACGTACTTGCATGTAGTGCAATGCAAGTAGATCTGGCTTAGGGTTAGGGCTTAAACGGCTAGGGTTAGGCTAGTTACGGGTGAGGTTACGGTGAGTATTGGGGTGCATCTGGGTGCCTCTCTGACCCACTTAGAAGGACAGTGTACTGGCGTATGGGTTAGGCTTAGGGTTCGGGTTTGGGCTACGATTAGTGGGCTGTTTATGCCCGATTGGCACATCCCAGAAGTCTCTGTGGTCAACCTGGCCAAGTGGCCATGCGATTGGTGGAAAATTTGCATGGTCTACTCCCATGGGAGAGCCCATCATTGCAAATGTGCAGGTGTAAAAAAATAAAATAAAATAAAATAAAATAAAATCAACGGAGACTTTTTTTTGCAAGAAAAACCCACTGCTACTACTGTAAAAATTCAAGCATTTAAAATAGCTAATTTTCGCATGTTTCTGTGGTGCTTTGGTGGGGTTTTGGGCAACAATTTCAAAAAAAATATTGCGGTCGCCATTTTGGATCCCCCCCCCACCGCATGGCAAATGGATGCGCCCTCCCAGCCTGGTACAGTCAGCAAAACCTGGCCATGCGATTGGTGGAATGGCTCCAAATCTTTGCATGGTCCACTCCCATGGGCGAGCCCATCATTGCGAATGCGCAGGTGTAAAAAAATAAAATAAAATAAAATAAAATAAAATCAACGGAGACTTTTTTTTGCAAGAAAAACCCACTGCTGCTACTGTAAAAATTCAAGCATTTAAAATAGCTAATTTTCGCATGTTTCTGTGGTGCTTTGGTGGGGTTTTGGGCAACAATTTCAAAAAAAATATTGCGGTCGCCATTTTGGATCCCCTGCACTGCATGGCAAATGGATGCGCCCTCCCAGCCTGGTACCAGCAGCGCAGCAGTAGCAATAGCCAAGGAGAGGGGGGCGGGGAACCCCCCCCAAATAAAACACCCTTCTGGCCTGTTAGGTGCCCTCAGACAGTTTTCGCCTACTTTAGGGGCCGGGAATCGGGTTTTTTTTTAACTTTTAAAAACTTTTTTTCTGTGCCGCTTGGCATTGCGCGATGCAAGTAACGAGCACGACAAATCAGACCAAATTGTTCGTTCGTCGGTTCGAGCTCGAAGTCTGGGGCAGTGATTCCCGTTACCGTTTCCGTAGAGTAACGGAAACGAGTAACGGAAACGGAAACAGGAATACCGCTAAGTCGTGCCCATCTCTAGTGGTATATTTTCTTTTTATGATCATTTATTTCCTTCTTCTATATTTTCCTTTCATTTTTTTGCCTGATCAGGGTTTTTTGTTGCTGCTGCTGTTGCTACTGGTATCTGTTTTAATGCATGTTTTGGGTGCTGCATCAGGTGACCGGAAGGCAGCCAGGAAGCTTAAAAGGAGAAATATCCTTCTTCTTTTTAATCGTAGGATTATGAGGCCACCTAGCAAAGCCACTGTGGAGTCAGGGTGTTGATGTCATGCAGTTTTCTACTACCATCCTTAGGGACCTTACACTCCCCTTCTGGTCACTCCTAGTTTTCTGAAAATGCTCCCTGAATCCAAAACAAGAATGACCGAATACAGAGTAGCATTTCAGAACAGAAGCATGTCCACTGAAGACTTGCAGAGGATCATACCGCTTGTATGGGTGTAATTTTTAGGGTGGATGATGGAGTCTTCCAAAGGGCAGTACAGAAGGACTTGGAAGGAGGATGTCAGACTGAGTTTTCCAGGGGGGGGGTGCGGTTGTGTAGTGATGTTTGCAGGAAACGAACATTTCCTGAGCCCTGGAAATTGCCAGGCTCACAATGAAGAAGCTGAGATCATCTGGGGCTCAGAGGGATCTATGGAGGTTCTGGTGATGCATTTATTCATTTATTTTTATTTATTTATACTTCTATGCCACCCCATTGTGCGAACTGCACTACCCGGGGCGGTTTACACATCAGTATGGATTGCACATTACAATTCCCTAACATTGTAGTTGGGGAATATTATTTGTTTTTTTATTTGGTTGTTTCAGGGTATTTTTACCCCGCCTTTCTCCTAGGAAAAGGACCCAAGGGGGCTTACAGTAATATACAGTCCAATACAATTAAGACATGTTCAAGTATTGAGAACAAGGAATTGAGGGGCATCTTACAGCATTAATAGACAACATTACCTTAAAGCTGCAAGAGAACGCGAGCAGTTAAAGGGGAATAAAGTTCCACGTGAAGTTATGAGTGATGGAAACTAACATTGAAAACATAGTGTCAATGCAATTACACAAAGTTATAATTAGTTATAAACATAAAATCTATGTGAACCTATAGATTCATATAAAAGACACATAATGGTAGTCCATCATTCAGGGAAAGCTTGCCTGAAGACAAAGGTCTTTGCCTGTTTTCGGAGATGAGACACATTAGACTCTGGGTGAAAGTTTTATGGACATTATAGGGATGGGACTTGATGATCCTTTGGGCTCCCTCCCTTTCTGCAGTTCCTCAATTAATATTGAGCTGCCTAGATGCGCTAAGCACATCCGATCTTGCTTGATTTTGGAAGCTAAGCAGGGTCGGCCCTGGTGAGTACTTGGATGGGAGACCACCAGGGAATACCAGGTGCTGTAGGCGCCTGGAGTAGGAACTGGCAAGCCACTCCAGTACTCCTGCCAAGAAAAACTCCATGGACATGGAGTCACGAAGAGTCGGTCATGACTGTAGCGACACAACACACACAATTAATATCAGCCCCATTTCAGTTTTCCAATGAAGATGCATTCTAGGCAGTCTTCCATTCCATGTAATGCCTCTAACAACTGAGCATTGCTTTGATCTTAGAGAAAATTTCCCTCACGTCCCGACGATATTCCTCTTATCTTTGTATTTTTAATGAGCTTCCACTGAGTGTGTGTTTGAGCAGGGGGTTAACTCTCCCAAGAGCCAGATATTTTCTTCAGGTACAGATTTGCACCTGGGGTAGAGTATAGCACTCTGGTTATTGCCACATGTAGAGATGTCCACGCTGGGAGGATCCTCCTCGAAGCGTCCCTCTGCTTAGCACAACGCCACCGTTGCTGCCTAGGGGAGAAAAAAGAAGGATCACGTCTCCAGCTTTGCAGCATCGGAAGAGAGATGAGTGAAGTGAAGGCATCTCAAAAGGCCAGCCAGTGGAGGGAGGGAGAGATGGGAGGGAGAGAGAGAACGGCAGGAGATTCCAACATAGGGAATAGATAGAGCTTGGACATGGTCACAGCAAGAAACAGCAGTGAGTCTGATGCTGATTTGTACTTACTCCAAAATGTGGCAAGCTGGGCCCAGTGAGTTGCGGGGGGGGGTCTTGTTTCATCTTGTGCACTAGGTAACCCATCTTGCTGGGCTTACAAAGTCTGGCTCTCCCTTGACTGTGGGACTAGGTAACCCATCTTGCTGGGCTTATGAACGTTGGATTGACTGTGGGACTAGACAACCCATCTTGCTGGGCTTATGAGGGATGGCTCTCCCTTGACTGTGTACTCAATGATACCAAAGATAAGTTGCACAGAGTGAGGGAAAGCCCAGGCCTATAGCATTTACCCCTGTCCCCAGGAGAATGGTCAGTGTTAGAGCTTAGCAACAAAAGAAGGACAAAAAAGTTCCAGAGGTCCAGCCTTGACTCTTTTGTTCCCCTGAAGTTGCTCTATTGTCTCTTTGTCTCTCTTTTAAGCCAACGTCCTGCAGACAGATCAGTATATCCCGCCCCATTAAAGGGACTTTAGAGCAACTTTAGCCTGGTGCGGTAGCAGCCTGAGATGTCTCTCCCACCTCCCTGCCGCTGCTGCTCCTTAGTGCTGTGGCTCCCAGTTAAAGTAAGCAAGCAGGCATAGAAGGATAAGAGTCAGGAGCTAACAGCAACTTCTTCTGCTTTTAGGATCCCCAGTAGAGATGGGCACGAACTGCCAGGTTTGGCGGTTCGTGCGATCCATGTACTGACTGAACAAATATTCAGTGGCACCCACTCAGAGGCTGCACCCCACCTTCCCTGGCCTGTGTATCCTCCAGGCTCTGCCTAGGAGTGGGTGCCTGCCAGACAGGGAGGAAGGAAAGGGGGGGGCTGGAAAACACCGGACATTGGTTTGGATTCTCTCTGAAATCCTGGGATGCTGCTGCCAACCCGTGTCAGTTCACTGGGGCTCAACGGACCAAGGGCTCGATTCAAATGCAAAGGCCGCTTCTTCTCATCTATTTCCATCTCTCTTTGTGACAGCAGTCGCTCAGCGACATGTTCCTAATGCTGCTTTATTGCAAAGAGTCCAAAGCTGTTCATGCTATAAATACATATTATGAGAGAGAGAGAGAGAGAGAGAGAGAGAGAGAGATTGGCTTGGAAGACCATGGCTGTCAAATAAAACCAAGGTTAGGAGAGATGAGGAACAGACTGTAGCTGTGATAGAAGAGCTGCCAATGGAAAGCTGGTTGCTTCATTACACAATCAAGGAAAATTTTCTGCACTCAAGGACGATACTTTACATATTTTGTTTCTTTCAGAAACGGGAGGCAGTATTTTCTTTCACTCCACGCCTGATCTGAATTTTAAAGGCTGGCTGTAATAAGACCAAAGAAAACTTTCTTTGCAAGCCCTTTACTTTTGAGCTCTTCCCAGTTTTGTTCTGAGATCAGTTCAAAATGGGTCATTTTAACCTGAAAAGCCCTTAGGACCTGAGTAACTAACGGGCATATTATTCCAGTTGTCCATCTTTCCTGCACTCCGTTCAGAATGTGTGGTCTTGATTCATAGAGCTTCTCTAGACATCTACCAACTTTTCAGTTGGGGGATCAGGCCCCTGGATTTTATTTACTATTTGTTTATTTTAAACACATTAACAAGGTGATTTCCACCAAGAGATAAAAGCTCTCTCTCTCTCTCTCTCTCTCTCTCTCTCTCTCTCTCTCTCTCTCTCTCTCACACACACACACACACACACACACACACACACACACTTAAAACTAAGTACTTTCTCCAGTTACAACCAAAGGGCAGCTGTTGATCACGACAGTCCCTGTGATGACTTTGCCCCCCCCCCAAAAAAGGCTCCCAACTGAGATGTTCATCCAAAGCAGTCCTACTGTTTTCCTTCTTTGCCAGAGCAGGCCTTCTGTAAGGCTAATAGGTTTTAATTGCTTTTTCAAGACAAAGCCATTGCAAAAGTCAGTGCATTGTGAGACAGATCATAAGAGTGTATTATTTCTGGTGGGGAACACACACAGAGAGAGAGGGGGGGAGGGAGGGCAGAGAGAGAGAGAGAGAGAGAGAGAGAGAGAGAGAGAGAGAGAGAGAGAAGCAAATGGGGGGGCATATGCCCTTCCCTACCAATGGAAAAGTCCATGTTCAATGTGTCCTGGCTCCAGTACAACACATGGGTCTGGGGTTGGTTTTATTGACAACGTCTTGTCAACCCCCCACAACTTGAAGCCAGCAATGCTCAGGGCTTACCTGTTCAAATCAGTGTCACTTCAGCAGGTCACAGGCCTCCAGAAAGCTCTCCTGGGATACTTCCCAGTGTAGCTACCTCCCCAGCAAGGGAATACAAATTAGAAAATGTGATAAATAACCTTCTGTCCACCTGGCACCCCGATGCTCCAATTCCTTCTTTCACGTGTCAGCCTTATGACACAAAGTAAATTAAATTCCTTCTGCGGTGAAGTTTTTCCCTCCCTTAAGACATGGCTGTGTGGATGCTATTAGCAGCAGGGAAGGTGCTTTTAAAGAAGCATGAGGGGGGGGGACACTCTCCAGAGCAGCAGAAGCTATATTTCACAGCGTCATCAGCATTGCTGTGACAGGCAGCTAAGAATGACAGTGTCCTCTCCCAAACAGCTCAGCTGTGCACTGAGGACCGTCTTTTACAGAATGAAGTGCAAAACCTTAGCTGAATCCCCCCCCAATGGTTCTCTTTTTTTTAACCCTCTTTCAAAATAAAGGGTAAACTTTTCCCCAAAACCACTTTCGAAGGTCACTGTAAATAATTGTTTCTCTCATATCTGGGGAGGGGGGGGGGTGGGGAGGGGCAAAAGTCAATAAATAAATAAATAACAGTTCCTTCCTTTTGATTCCTTCCTTGGAACAGCTGCAAATTGTATACAGTAGGACCCCAGTATCTGCTGGGGATCTGTTCCAGGCCTTCCCATGGATAACAAAAATCATGGATGAGAGAGAGCGTCTGAAAATCCCAAAACTGCTGTTTTGTGACAGTAGGTTACTGTATGGCTCCTGTCAGGTCTGGTCTAAGATATTCCTCCCATGGAAATAGTTTGCGAGGCCTGGCTGGCCCTGTCATGAGGCAATCACCTCACTAGTAGCTTCATAGAAGTAGTGAATGCACCATGATGATGCTGCCATCAGCACCATGGACAGGACTTGGGGCAATGGTTTCAAACTACAGGAAAAGAGATTCCATTTGAACATTAGGAAGAATTTCATGACAGTTAGAGCTGTTTGGCAGTGGAATATGCTGCCACGGAGGGTGGTGGAGTCTCCTTCTTTGGTGGTTTTTAAGCAGAGGCTGGTTGACCATCTGTCGGAAATATTGTGAAGGGGTTCCTGCATGGCAGGGGGGTTGGACTAGATGGCCCTTGAGGTCTCTTCCACCTCTATGATTCTATGATTCTATGATTCTGATTCTATGACTGTATGAAGAACCTGCATGAGATGGTCCTCAAAGCTACCTCCTGGGGATTGTCTGTCTTTGTACAGAATGGTGGCTGGAAGAGCTCTAAATTGAGCCAGCGATTGGGAGTTCCGTTCCCCACTGCGCACCCATGAAAAGCCAGCCTCTGCAGCCTTGGGCAAGCTGCACCGTCCCAAGGGTGCCCCGGGAGAAGGGAATGCCACCCAGAGTGGCCAGATGGGCGGGGTGTAAATATAATCAATAAAATAAAACAATAGGAAACCACTTTCTGAGTAGTCTTTACCTGGAGAACCCTGAAAGGGATCACAATGAATCAGAATAGGCTTGATGGTACATGCTTAGTGTTAGGAAGCTGACCGCACACAACATTAAACCCCCAACCATTCCTGGCCTTAAAGCTGACAGCTGGTCCATAGTTGTGGCTGTACCTGTCTGTTACTCTACATTGCCATGGCTGTAATCAAGAGTCAGGGGCTGAAAAGCTTTCATGCCAGAATTCCATCTATGAAAAATGGATGTTTTGAAATGAATGTGTTTTTTTTTAAAAAAAATCGTTTCAAACAAAACGGAATGGAATGGAATGAAACGAAATGCTATTTTAGTGTTTCATGCTCACCTCTAGTTCGAACAGTTTTCAAAAATGAACTGCAATGAAAAGTATGTGCATCTCTGTTGGCTGAATTCAATCGATAAAGTTATTCCCAGCATGGAAAGGACAATGTCCTACATGCCTGCAAGAGTCACCTTAAAGATAAGAATCCTTCATTAAAGAAGGAGGTGACAGCATTTGGGATACACAAAGATTCGTACCAAGTCTTTGAAGAGTTAAGCACAGAGAGCACAACACCTAGAACAGTGGTGGCAAACTTTCTGCACTCCAGATGTTTTGAACCACAACTCCCGGAATTCCAAGCCTAGATTGCCAATGACAAAGGACTGTGGGAGTTGTGGTCCAAAACATCTGGAGCGCCAAAGGATCACCACCACTAGCCTAGAGGGATGTATCTCTTGGTTTCACTTTCTCCAGACATCCAATTTTTTTAAAAAACATCTCGCATGTTTTTCATTTTGTGTTTGAATAAATGTGTGAAGATAGGGAAATTCTTAGGAAAAACACTCTGAAATGTAATCCTTGCTTCCAACCCACCCCACTCCCAAACACCCTACCCAGTTCCCAAGCTGATAATATCAAAGCCACCTTTCATCTCAACTAGGCCAGGCTCACATTAAAGAATGCATATGTTGACTGAACTCCCCTTTGCCTGCTAATCTGTAGCAGAACATATCCAGAAGGTATTATTACCCTTGCTTAAAGATCTTCCCAGTGTCCTGTGTTTTTCCTTTTCCTTTATAAGCCTCTTTCCAGCTTGATAGCAAAGCCTACCAGCTGCAGACAATTCTTTGGATGCCTTTAATCGGAAGACAAACAAATCTTGAGCTCTTTGTCAAACAGAAGCTTTTCATTAAACAGGGGGAAGGCAGATAGGCAACATGCATTAAGGCAACATTATTGGAAGATAATGGCACCATTAATATTCCCCAATGAAAACAACAGCACTGCCTAACTGGAAGAGAGGGGGGTGCAAATTAGGCGGACTGATTTTGCATTTTATCAGAGAAGAGCAAATTAAGGCTGACTGGAAGGGGGAAATCCTAATAATTTGACAGGGGAGAGTCTCTTTTTCCAAACAGAAATATCAGACGTTGTTTTCCTCTTGAATCCGGCATAGGGATGGTGCAAAGCAACCCCTCCTTCCTTTTTTTGTGCACAAAATATCATTTGCTGGGAGATGAATGATGCTGGATGAAACCAAAGGCCCAACATCTCTCTTCCTTCTTGAGTTTAGCTGCAGTCTTCACTGTAGCTCAGAGAGGAAAGGAATTATGCAGGAATGACATATTGTTGCAGACTATTCCTGTGGTAATACAAAATATTTGAGGTGGATTTGTTCTCAAGTGGGCAATTAAGACCAATTGACTTTACAAAAGACTGTCTCCCCCCTTAATTTTTTGACAGGGACTGAACCAACTTTCATTGGGGGGCTTTTCTTGGGATTCGGGGGGGGGGGGGGGTCATAATGAGCACCCATACTTCTAAATTTGCTACAATGACACTGGTAGAAGGGTACAATAATACTTAGACAGTGTCATCACAACAGGAAAGTATGGCAGCACTGATTCCTTTAAGAGCATAGACCTCGGGGCGGTTGTAAATAAAGGGGAAACACAGGGCTTATCCCAGTGTGTCTTTCCATTTCCATCCCTTTGAAAAGGTTATTGGAAAATGGATTGCCTGACTGTTTGCATTAGCACAGATTATCAGTGAATGCCAAGATCTATAAAATCTGTCTCTATTATTAGGACCTTCGGAGTGATGGAGAAGATTTGTTAATTTGTCCATGAGTCCTAGGTATTCCTCTGTACAGATGGTGGCGCAGCATCCTCCAACAGGCCAACAATAGCAAGCTGTTAGGGAACACTGGGCAGACTTGTGTTTTATGCACAGCTCCCTCCTCCAACACTCTTAAATGGATTACGTTGCCTAACTAAGGCCTATGGCCAGGGTTGTTGTTGTTGTTGTTGTTGTTGTTGTTGTTGTTGTTGTTGTTGTTGTTGTTGTTGTTGTTGTTGTTGTTGTTGTGCCTGGCTCTTCGTGACCCATGTCCATGGAGTTTTCTTGGCAGGAATACTGGAGTGGCTTGCCAGTTCCTACTCCAGGCACCTACAGTGCCTGGCCATCCAAGTACTAGCCAGGGCTGACCCTACTGAGCTTCCGAGATCGGGCAAGATCAGATGTGCTCAGGGCATCTAGGCCTCTTAGACCCCCTCTTTTCAAAGTGTGAAAAGTAAAGTAGGCTATGAATTTTTTTATGCTGAAGTAAGCCTTTGACCTCATGCTTGCTTAACCGCAGCGCAGCTTGGTATGCAACACAGAGAAGGGGAACTAAGGGGAAATGGAAACTACTGGCAAACAGCAGCATGATGAAACTGTCTTATGTCCTTAAATGTATCACCGGGCAACTTATGCAAGATAAATCATCTATTGCTGAAACTGAGAGTGATGGCCTGAATGCAAAATACTGTATGTCAGGGCTGTCCAACTTTGAACAGGCTGAGGTCTACTTTTTCCGGCCCAAAGTGCCTGAGGGCTACTACACTAAAACTTCTACTTACGAATGTTATCCTTTCTGAGCACATGCTCGTAAGTAAAAAAAATTATAAGTAGCGCAGCGGTTTCCCATAGAAATGCATTGAAAATCAGTTAATTGGTTCTGGAGGGAACATACTTCAATGCTTTCCTGTGGGAAGGCTGACCATTCACATACTTCCTTTCCTTTGAAGAAGAGGAGAGACATCACCATGCAAAGGAGGTGGACACACCTGTGACCCTGCCTCTCGCTGTCTCCTCCCCTCCCTCTGCTCCACACTAGCGACTTCACTGGTCACGATACAGTGGCATGCCGATCATCTGGCCAGGAGGGGGAACAGGGGACTGCGCCATGGTCTTGAACTGCCCCGCTTGGCTGAGCTAGTGGGCTGGCAGACCCAGAACTTTGCTGGAGCAGTGGTGGTCCTTGGGATGGGGGGGAGGGAGGGGTGGAGAACTTATCCTCTCACTTTTTTTGGTGGCTGCTGGGCTACTTTTGAACCCTTCAAGGGCTACTGGTAGCCCGCGGTCTACCTGTTGGGTAGGGCCTGCTGTATCTGGTTTCAGGATTTATAAGGAGACCACACCTAAGGGCTAGCACCCCGGCCTTAATTTGTTATTCCTGATCCAGGCAGGATGGGGAGGGTCCCTTCAGAACACCCACACAATCGGGGCCCAACTGTCATCAACAGCAAACCCACCAGAGTTCCGAGGACGCTGGGTTTCAGTTGACCAGCCTCAGGAGGACGACAGGATGCTGCTGTGGATCCTGTTTGCTCTCCTGGCGTTGCTGGGGACCCTCTGGGTGCTTCTGAAACACCAACACATTCAAAGGGTCAGGAATGAAGCCAGAAATTGCCAGGCAAGATCATGGATTCCCCGGATGCTTCACTCTGTCTTTTCTTTCCTTCTTCCTGGTCGGCTTCCTGCTGGGTTGAAGGCGGAGGCTCCAAGAAGGAGGCGCCCACGGATGACACCAAAGCCTCGACCCAGGTGATGGTTTTCTCTTCTACCCCTTCTCCTCATCCAGAATGAGAGCAAGGCCACCTCTGTAAACCACCCTGACAGGGGCCACAAGGGACCAGCGTAGCCAAGGATTAAGAGGAATGGGATGGTATAATCATTGGGGAAAGAGATGATCCCTCTGAAGGATCCCAGTGGAGAGGAGCCTTTTTCTATCTAGTGGTTCTGCAATGTTTTATTTATTCGAGTTTTCTTTTTAAGGACCAGTTTTAAATTCTTTTTTTAATATTTCAAGGGAGGAAAACCCTCCACCTGAGGCAGCACGGATTCTGAACTCCCTCAGCAGCGGAGGCTAAGTGCAGAGGAGTAGAGCTTGGTGGCTGTGGGCTGGTGTTACTTCAGAGGGTCAGCAGAGGGTCCCTGGAAAGAATTCTTTTCACGGGGAAACTTTGTGGGATCCCCTGGAGGGCCCTGAACCACCACTGGTTTCTGTTCTACTTTTACCTTTTTACCTTCCCCACAGGGTCACCTCTTCCACCTCAGTGGAGGCGTATCTGAACAAACTGAACAATTTGGCTACAAAACCAGCTCCCACAAATCCTCGGGCCGTTGGATGCCGAACGGTCCGTTTCCTGGGAGGGAAAGAGCCAGAGCATCCAGGCCAGCCACTCAACAAGGAAGATTTGGAAAAGCCCCGGACGCCTGTTCCTTCTGTAGTCACCCAAAAGGCCAAGTCTTCAAAACAAACCACCTCTCGCTTGCCAGCTCCATCTGAACCTGAACGACCAGCGGAAAGCTCCAGCACCACGGCCTGTCCTTCGGATCTCTCCCACCTAAATCCGTCGGAGCGTCTCCTGCGACTCAGGCAGCGCTGGCTATGGGTACAGGGAGGCCGTCTGACGCCAGGAGACCCTCCCAGAAGCAAACGGCCCCTAATCCTCCTCCGTCTGCCACGCATTCTAGGAGAACTTCAGGAAAGGCAAGAATGCTGCCAGAGAAACCCAGCGCCACCCATTCCATCTCAGACACACAGGATGCCAATGGCGGGCCCTCAAATGGAAAGAACAAGAGGCACCACAATATGCCCAAAGCCATGGCTCCCAAACAGGCCCAGGGTCCAAAGAAACAGGCCATGCAACACCAACCACGGAGGGAGTACAGAATACCCAGAACCTGATGGCCCACAACAACATGACCATGAGATCAACCCAATAAGAGAAGAGACCGATATTCCAGAAAATATGCACAGCGACCAATGCGAGGGGCCACAAGTGAATAACGACGAGGGCTATCCAACAACAATGCAGGCCAATATTTCTGAGACCGGGCACAGCGACCAATGCGAGGGGCCAGAAATGAACTACAATGAGGGCAATGCAAAAACAATGCAGGCCAATATTTCTGAGAGGGGGCACAGCAACCAATGTGGGGGACCAGAAATGAACTACAATGAGGGCAATGAAAAAACAATACAGGCCAATATTTCTGAGACCGGGCACAGTGAGCAATGCGAGGGGCCAGGAATGAACAACGACGAGGCCAATGCAACAATAATGCAGGCCAATATTTCTGAGACCGGGCACAGCGACCAATGCGAGGGGCCAGCACTGAACAATGACGAGGCCAATGCAACAAAGATGCAGGCCAATATTTCTGAGATCGGGCACAGCGACCAATGTGAGGGGCCAGCAATGAAGAATGATGAGGGCAATGCAACAAAAATGCAGGCCAATATTTCTGAGATCGGGCACAGTGACCAATGCGAGGGGCCAGCAATGAACAATGATGAGGGCAATGCAACAAAAATGCAGGCCAATATTTCAGAGAGCAGACACAGCGACCAATGCGAGGAGCCAGCAGTGAACAACAACGAGGGCAATGCAACAAAAATGCAGGCCAATATTTCTTACACCGGGCACAGCGACCAATGCGAGGGGCCAGCAATGAAAAACAACCAGGGCAATCCAACACTGCTGCAACCCAATGTTCCAACCACTGGGCAGAGTGACCAACACGGGGGGCCAAAGCAAGGCAGCCATGAAAGCAACACTAGAACACCACTGCCCAATATTCTAGCCACCAGGCTCAGCGAGCAAAGCAAGGGGCAACAACCCAAGAACCACAGGGGTATGAGAAGGATCCCAGAGGCCGATACTGCTAGAAAGAGGCACCGGGCACCAACTGAACAGCCTCACCCTAATGGCTATGGGGACTCTCCAAGAAGCCAAGACGCCAGCATTCCTGCCCACACACTTGGGGCCCAAAGCCAGGGCCCAGGCCCTGATGCCCAGGGGGCCACGGCAAAATGCACAAGACAGGGGATTGGAGGGAAATGGCATAGGTGGCAACAGAAGACCCAACTGCATGACCGCCAAAGGTCCAGGATACCAAAGTTTCATTTTCCAAAGAGACAGTGCCAGGCACAAAGTGAAGGACCTCCCCACAATGACCACATGGACCAGAGAATGAGCGGTGAGCCCGAAATCGCACTGAAGAGGTCCTGGGCACAAAGTGAGGGGCCTCGGCATGACAAACACGGAGGCCGAAGAAGTCCAGAGCCCTGTGTCCCTCGAAAGAGACTCATTGCAGAAAGTGCTCAACTGCACCAGGACAGCCCCATGGACACGACAGGAGCCTCACAGCCTCCTGTTGCAGGGACCAGGCAGCAGGCACTAAACCCATTCCCTCCCCAAAGTAGCCCCATGGGCGATAGAAGGAGGGCAGAGCCAGGCATTCCTGCCAGTAATCACAGGCTCCAACAGGATGGGCCAAATCACCCCAGCCAGAACGGCTTAAAAAACGGCCCCGACCCCAGCGTTCGAAGCAAGAGGCCCTTGTCAGAAAGTGAGGGGCCAAACCATCCAGCTGACGGTGGTGTAACAACAAGCCAAGGAACTCGTGTTCCAGCCACCATTCAGAGGCTCCAACAGGATGGGCCAAATCACACCAGCCAGAATGGCTTAAAAAGCAGTCCAGATCCCAGCGTTCGAAGCAAGAGGCCCTTAGCAGGAAGCCCAGCCCCGCCCATTCCAGGCAACACTGTCACTGTTCAATTATTTCGCCCGGATCCAAGAACAAGGAGCCAGCAGCCCCACCTTCCAACCAACAGTCAATGGCACCAAAGCATGGGGCTAAACCATAGTGGCCATGTTGACATAACCTGGAGCCACATAGCCCTCATGCTAAGTGACATTCTCAGGGCCCATAGCAAGGGGCCAAACCACCATGGCCGTGGGGGCGTAACAAGGGCTCAGGCTGACCACATTCAAACTCTCATTCTCAGGGCCCAAAGCGATGAGCAAAACCACCATGGCCAGGGTGGCATAATATGGAGCCAGGTAGTCCTCACTCTGTGCCACATTCTCCAGGATGAAATTGAGGGGCCACACCACCATGGCCATGGGGGAAGAACAATAAGCAACAACCCCCAAATTCCAGGGCACAAGCCCCATCATGATGGTCATGGGGGCATATATTCGAGCCCAGTCTCCCAAACTAAAGCCACGAGTCATCTGGCACAAAGCGAGGGGCCACGCCAGGACCACCAAAGCCCTTCCAGTAGAACACCAGGTACCTCAGGGCACCATCCACCAGCCCAAGGACCCAGCCCTCAAAGCGACAGGCCCCGGGTTCCAAGTCCTTTCCCTCTCCCGCCAAAACCAGCACCCCAAATGGCAACCCAAGGGGCTGGCGCTCCCAACAAGAGGCCCCGGGTTCCAAGTCCTTTCCCTCTCCCGGCAAACCTTGCACCCCAAGGGGCCTGCGCCTCCAAGAAGAGGCCCCGGGTTCCAAGTCCCTTTCCTCTCCCTGTAAACCTAGCCCCCCAAGTGGCAAACCAAGGGGACTGCGCTTCCAACAAGAGGCGCCGGGTTCCCAGCCCTTGTCCCATCTCAGACGGCGCTGGCCCCGTGACAACAACCGCTAAGGCCTCCAAGGACATCTTTAAGAAGCCCCGAGCCCCGTTGCGCAACCACAGAACCCGTCGCCTTCACCGGTCGAGGGTCTCCTGGCCTTCCTTCCAGAGTGCCCATCCAACATCCATGGGGCCCTAAAGGAAATCTCCCCCCCCAAAAAAAAAAAATAGTTTTATTGATTTCTATTTTTAAAGTAATACATATTCATGGTTTTAATACTTAAATTTCCATCACTCCTCCAACCGCACGAACTGAGGAACAGCCAATTATTTCAAGCTCTCATACAAACACAATGTCATATCATACGCCCTGTTTATACATCTATGGCTTTCCTCTTTATTTAGATTTATATATGGAGCCAATCCATCAGTTTTTGACATTTATCCCATATTTCTTTAGATACCCTTTGTTCTTTTACACATTTGAAATAATCATACCGCTTTTCCTTCCCTTGGTTTCCAAATCTTCCCTTTCTTAAACCCCCCCTCCCGTCCTCGCCTCCTTATAGTTCAAAACAAGAATGTCCTTGAAATATATGTCGTGTTTTAGACACTTAGAGACATTTAGTTTTAGACATTTAGAATACACTACCTGTTTGCTTGACCAGAGTGTGTGCTGTTCTTTTTCTTCCGTGGAAGGGGAATCTGGGAAGGGTGGTGGGAAAGAGACCATGCCCGTGGGATGGTGCAAGGGCAGCAAGCATGGTGAGATTACTGTCATCCAGTCACTGGGTTTCTGCCAGGGATGTTTTGGGTCTAACCCTGATTCAAGGGTGTCACACAAGTCTCTTCCCCTCCACTGCCTATGACCACCAGCACTTCCTTTTGTGGGGTTTGGGTTGGGTTGGGGCTTTAAGACTCACTTTCTCCCATGTTGAAGGGGAAAGGGAGAAACAGGTGATGGCCCAGAAGGCAAGCCGCTCCAGTGGCCCAGTGGCCTTTCTCGGCAGCCTGCCTTCCAGAAGGAGTGGAAAGTGTTGGGCGGGCAATTCTGAGAGCTCAGCCTAAACGCTGCCCTTGTCTTCTGGACAAAGGCTGCAAAACCTTTCATGGGGCAAGAGGGCGATTGGAGAAAGACACCCCATCTTCAAATGTCACCTGCAGAAAGTGAGGCCCCTTGGGCCAAGTCCCAAGAAGCAAAAGGAGTAGGGATGGTTACAGCTGATCCTTCCGGGGGGAAGGGGCAATGGGAGGCGCAGGAAGGAGAAGAGGGTTTTCTCTGAAGGGTCTTTGAAGATAATAAAAGAAAACAGCCACATCCAGAGTCAAGTCAGAGCTCAGGAGATCTCAACTTGGAAAGGACCACCACGAACTGTCTGTGGAAGGCACCCCTGGGGCTGGCCCTTTCCCCGCAACTCACGGGAGGTCTCAGATGACTGTTCTGGGCCAACACGGATGACAGTGGTGGGATGGGGGCCTCGGAGCTGAAGCCAAGGTTTGCCAGCCACTCTCACAGAACTGCTGGACCTGTCATTGGTGGGCTGAGCAGAACAATCCGTAACGGGATTTCAACCCATCCCTGGTCAGCTTTGGAAGCAGAGGAAGGACGGAAGACTCAGTGGTGAACACACATTGAGTCAGTGGGCATTGCATGAACGCAGGGGGCAAGGAGAAGCCAGCAAAGGTGCCACCCATCTTCCCTGCAGAGTTGCTGCCAATTTTCTAAAAGTTACATCATGGTACTCAGTGAAACACGGAAAGCTTGACTGAAGAGAAAGGCTTTTACCTGCTTGCAGAAGGGCAGGAAAGCTGGACCAGCCTGGCCTCCAGTGGGAGGGAGTTCCCGTGTCTAGGAGCAGCCAGAGCAGAGGCCCTCCCCCGTGTCCCCAATCAGAACACCTCTCAGGGACATGGGACCCACAGAAAGGTGTCCCCTAGTGATCTTAAAGTCTGGGGGCAATCTTACAGTACAGTGGTGCCTCAACTTACGAATTTAATCCATTCCAAATGCATGCTCTTAATTCGAAGTACTCTTAAGTCTGGGTACCTATCTAAAAAACTGGAGGGGGGGAGTTAATTTTTTTTTTAAAAATAAAAAAAAATTGTAACTCGAGCAGACCTTATCTAAAATTTGTAATGTGCCAGTTAAAACGCCAACAGTTTTCAGCTCTTAAGTCAAATTGCTCTTAGGTCGAGCTGCTCTTAAGTCGGGGTACCACTGTATAAAGGGAGAGGGGATCTCTTTAGAGGGTTTGGCCCCTAAATCAGAGAGTTTCAGGCAAAATTCAAAGAAAAACAAAACAAAATAAAATAAAAGACACAAACATGTGGCACCTTAAAGACTAACTTTCATATTTTAATGTAACGTTTCGTTCACATGTGAACTTCTTCAGTCATATATAGCAGCAGAATGAGGTGTAAGATATAATATATATACATTTCATAGCAGATATTCATGGGCTGTAGATGATATGATAGGCTGTAGCAAATAGAGGTGGGGTGTATAGTTGAGGGGAGGGAGGAGGAGGGTGGAGAAGAGGAGGGACGGTTAGTTAGTAGAACTGGTGAGAATCATTAAATGTTGAGTTAGAGCTGTATAATTTATGGTTTTATGGCTCAGGCCAGCCAATGTTATCTTAAACTTTGAGAATTAAATTCCTCAAGTGACAGAAACCAGATCAGGTCAGGGGGGTCAGAGCCACCTGTATAGAGGTTAAATTACTGTATTGGCACTTTGCAAAAAAATTAGTGGGTTTTGAATTGCAGTTTGGGCACTCGGTCTTTAAAAGGTTCGCCATCACTGCTCTAGGGGCTCTGTCCTTTAAAATGCTGATTAAATTTCAAGATAAAGCGGTTCCAAAAATCTTGTCCCTGCAGCCACCAGGCTTTTAAAAAATGGTTATGCCCCCTTTAGCGAGTTTTCCAAGACCTACCAGAGAAGTTGGGATTTTTTTTGCTCCAGTAAAAAATGAGAGCCAGAGGTCCGTGGGAGCTCGCATATGTTCTGGTTTTCTGCCTTCTTTTTTTCCCTTAGCCCTGACCAGCTCATCCTGGGGCTCACCTGTGCTTTTTTAAATATTTGTTTTAATTTCCCCTCCCCCTCAGCGCTGATCAGCTGGCCTTCTGGCTGTCAGCACTGTTTTTTGGAGGGGGGGTCTTAGTGCCACCTGCTGACCCTGGGGCTGGTCTGCACTTTTAAAAAAAATTCCTTGTATGTGGGAACAGAGATCCCACATCTTCAGTCACATGACCAAGAAAGAACAAAAGCCAGACTTTCAAAATATCTGGATCTCCCCCCAGGTGAGATAGCAGCCTAAGAAAACTTGACAATTTCTACCTGGAAAACAACATGTCTGCAATAAAGGCACTCTGGCTTGTATGCAGGATCCACACATGAGCAAGGACTCTAGAAAACCAGGGTGCTTGCTCTTGTGTACAGCCCACAAACAACGAGGTGCATATTTCTTGCAGGTATGTTGCTTTCTGTGCATAGAAAGCAGGTGGGGGAAGCATTGTGGGTACCATATCCACGGTGGTCACAATTAAATTAAATGATTGTCCATTGTGGCTCTCATTCACACCAAGATTCAAGACCAGAAAAGCCAACTATTCTTAATTATCCCCCAACTCCACCCCATGTTTTTGTAGGTTTTCCTCCAAAGAAAGTTGCTTCTTGTCTACCATGTGAAGAATCTTGTCCTGCGTGCAGGCTGGAAGATTCCTTAAAGCATGAATCAAAAAGCATCTTTCTCAAGTGTTTGGTTTCTCTCCATCGTCCACAAGTGGAACAGAAAAGGATAAGAGATCTTTGGGCAAAAACAACTTTGACCTAGTCTCAAGTTAAATGAGTTAGAAACCCACACCGTCTCACTCACTACTAAGTGGACATACCCTGTTTCTCTGAAAATAAGACCTACCCCAAAAATAAAGCCCTAGCAGGATTTCTATGCATTTGTTATCTATAAGACCTACCCTGATAATAAGACCTAGTGATGGGCATGGCTGTGCCAACACACACACACACACACACATACATATGTTGCCCCTCCCTTTCCATCCATGGTCCTCCCACCCCCTTCACTTGGGCCACCAAAGTTACCATACTTTGTGGCATGTTTGCTTGCAGTTCCTGTTTCTCCAAAAATAAGACCTACCCCAAAAATAAGCCCTAGTGTATCTTCATGGGAAAACATAAATATGAGAGACAGTGTCTTATTTTCGGGGAAACATGGTACTAGAGAACCTCTTTCAGGCTGAAGGCCACACACTCTTCCAAGCCACATTGTTTTTGGGGGAAGGGTTTGATGGGGTCAAAGGCAAAGCATATTTCAGAGCTCTTCCTGTCAGTAACTATGCCTAAGGTTCCCATTTCAAGCTTTTACAATAGAAGGACCGGTAAAATCCGGGAACACACCAAGCAAAGGGGCCCGTGGGAAGGAGGCATGGCCATTTGAGGCATTCCTGAGGGGCAGGATGAAACATGAGGAGGGCTCTGTGGCCTCTCTGTGTGCTGTAACTCCATAGTAAATAAAAAATGAAACTTTTCTGATGGTAAAACTAAAGCATGCCACTGTTTTAATATAGATGGTTGGGAGGAAGGTGTATACATTGGCAAAGTCGGAATCACTTCATAATTCTCTCTCTTCTTAATGTAACAACATCTTGTCTTTCCCTTCATCATCTCCTGAGCTGAGAAGTACGAGACACCAGCTGAAACAGCAACAGGGCAGGCATGCATGCATGCACGCGCACGCACTGCACGTGCACACACACACACACACACACACAATCATTTTCCCCTCCTGGCTCACACATCAAAGAGTTTGTAAAGAAAATGACTTCTTTATTGCTCTGCATTAGCCATTATCCCATCCCCGGGGTTGCTTGTTGTTGTTTTTTCACACACCCCCCACTATCGAGCCTCTCCCCTCTGTTTTTCAGAAGCCAGGTAATGGAAACAAACGAAGAAGAGGTAGAAAGGGTAGAAAGCATCAATCAATGTGATCTATACGTCTGAGAGAGACTAAATGACTTTTCGCCAAGTGTAAAGGGAGCATTTTGCTGAAAATTGCTCTCCACACCCTTTCATTAACCTTGGAATAATGTCTTACTTAGGAAAAGAGATGGTTCCCCTTGGCTTTTCTCTCCCAAGGGGGAAAATATCATGTCACAAAAACACAACACACCATATCTGCAGGAACTTGGAGCAGGAAGAGAGATGTCTAGTGGTTTGTTATCACATTGAGATAACTGTGCAGCTTTCTTTGCACATTAAAATAGTAAATAAATTTAGGGTTTGAGGGCAAGGGGAAACTATGATTATAACCATCTGGGCACCCACGCATGCAACCATGATTTTTTTTTTTGCATGCATCAATGAAGTTTCTCAGGTGCAGGGGAGAGGAAAGAAAATGCTGATGCCATCTAAAAGATGGATGCATTGAAGAAGTGAACCCAAAAATGCATAGATTCCAACTATCTCTGCTAAAAACAACTGTGAGCAATTTTACCCCTCCGGATGTTGTACTGCAAATCCCATCAGCCATAGCCAGCAGAGCTAATGGAGAAGGAGGATGGGAGTTCCAATCCACCAGCACATTGCCTCCCCTCAGCTACATATTTTTAAAGGAATCTATATCTAAATGTAGGTATCATGGGGGAGAAATTCTGAATTTTATTACTTAGGGGAGATGCAGAATTATGTTTTGGAATGCTTCCCCCATGATGATGATGATGATGATGATGATGATGATGATGATGATGATGATGATGATGATGATGATGATGATGATGAAGAAGAAGAAGAAGAAGAAGAAGAAGAAGAAGAAGAAGAAGAAGAAGAAGAAGAAGAAGAAGAAGAAGACGTTCTTGAGTTGTTTCAGACTCAAGGTGACCCTCATAGTGCTTTCTAGGTTTGAAGTTCTCAGAAGTGATCTAACAGTCATACCTCCCTTTTTCCTTCCATAAGGTGCCGTCAAAGCATTTCTGACGTATGGTGAATCCAATGGTGTTTTTGAGGAATGTAATAATGGGTTTATCACTCCCAACACAATCTGTCAAGTTCCAAGTGGAAAACTCAGTCTGAGGTCCCCAGAGTCCTCATCTGACTCTCTCTCTGTCCACCTCACTGTGTCTCACACTGGTATGATGTATATAGTGTTAACCCCATCCCATGCCTTAGTCTCCTGCCTGACTGGTTGGGAAGACCTGGTTAATCGTTGCTAATTAACAACAAAACGTTGCTAATAGCTTCACCAAATGGGGACATCTGTTAAACCCTTACAGAGCTGTATCTTATTCACTCAAAGGTTTTGCTTAATTGCTTTTATTGTTATTTTAAATTCAACTCACCATTTAGTTTACCAATTTATACCCACATTGAGTTAACATATCAAAAACTTCCTCCAGAAACCCAGTCGTTAAATACTTAGGTCCTCAGATTCTGATTTTTATGCATTTGTATATTCCCTTTCCACCAAAGAAACTGTAGGATAAAAGGTAAAGGTTTCCCCTGCACATGTGTGCTAATCGTGTCCGACTCTAGGGGCGGTGTTTTACCTCCCCCCCCCTTTTTTTTTAACGGCAGCACCTTTTTATCTACAGTACTTGCATTGACATGCTTTCGAACTGCTAGTTTGGCAGGAGCTGGGGTTATCAGCGGGAGCTTGCTCCGCTGCGTGGCACCCGGGATTCGAACCGCTGAGCTGCTGACTTTGCAGTTGACAGTTTTTGGAGCCTTAGTCCACTGAGCTTTTCTGCTCCTCATGCAAAGAAAGTACACAGTTTGGGAGGCTAAGAAAGAAAATTCCCTGCCTAAGCCCCTTTTTCTCTCTGAATGGAAGCCCTTATTATCGCTCCATTCCAAAGTGGCTTATTACCAAAAAATGCATTATCCATAACTGATTGCTTCTAAGCTGTAGTGGCATCAAGGCACCCAGGTCCTCACTCAGCAAAATAAGTATGCAAATCTCTAATACAAAAAAGATTTATTGTCACATGTTCGAAGGCGAAAATGGGATACATTGATCAGAATCCCATTGGTCTTTGAGCATCGTTTCCATAACTTTCTGCAGCTAATTGTGGCTAATTGCTAGGCATATCATCCCTCGGCTTCATCAATCAGATGTGGTTATTGATGGATGGATGGATGGATGGATGGATGGATGGATGGATGGATGGATGGATGGATGACTGATTGATTGAGTGATTGACCAACTAGTAGCAAGGCTATTTACTCTGGGCATCATCGTCGTCGTCGTCGTCGTCATTGTCATCATCATCATCATCATCAGCAGCAGCAGCAGCAGCAGCAGCAGCAGCAACAATAGCAATAGCAAAAAAAAAAAAGTTCCAACTATAGCTACAGGAACCACAAACAAAAAAAGGAAAATTAACAGGAGGCTGTCCGCTTGCGGCAAAAGGGATACATAAAATTACTTGATTAGGGTCAAGCTATTGAAGGGCTTGGGGAAACAGCGCTGTCTTCCGTTGTCTTCTAAAGCCCAAGAGGGATGGGGCCAATTGCAACTCTGGTGGGAGTGACTTCCAAATTGAAGAGGCCACCACAGAGGAGGCCCAGTTTCAACTGACTGATTGCAGGGTGGCCCCTTAAAGCCTTCTGATGTGAGAGGTGCAGACAGAACAGGTAGATGTTTTGAGGGAGAGATGTTCAGGCAGGTAACAAAGTCCTAAACCATAAAGGGCTGAAAAGGTTAACATAAGCAATTTGGACTTGGTAGGATACGAAAACCTTACACAGGCTGCTTTTACGCGACCCCTAAAATTCGCCGCAAAATGCTCGCAGATGCAGAGCATAAAATTGTTTTCCCACCAGCAGAGGACTTTTTTTAAAAAAAAGAAGTACAACCATGCCCACTTAAGCGTGTCCCAGTGCATTTTATAAGTACCTGGTCTAGAGGAGGTAAAATCCTTGTTGCTGTTCCTTGTTGCTGTTTTAAAGCATTGCATGCCTGGCCCTCCTCTGCTTTTTGTTTGTTTTTGTTGCCCCCCCCCTTTGAACAGACAGGCATCCTAACGGGCTGGAACAATTAGCTGCTGCCGACAGCAGGTGGAGGTGAGCCTGCATTTTTTCTCTTTCCCCTCACCGCAGACAGAAGCAATAGAATCAGAGTGCAGGAGTTGGGAACACAGGAAGCAGAACAAAAACCACATTTGGGGGGGGGGGGATCTGCATTTAAGTTGCCAGTGGATTTTACGGGTCGTGTAAAAGCAGCCACAGACATCTGTGAGATGTTGGCCATTGCTATCTAAAGACGTGAGAAAACCTGTTAGATTCCCTTCCAAATCCTAAAATTTCTTAACTTGCCCTGCTAAATCTATCCACCACAGAGGTGGCAGTACAGGACAGTGCTACCCTCTGACTCCATCATGAGTGTCCCTGGCTTTTTCCCAGGTCAAGAAACAGCATCCTCTCAGTAATAGAAACTGAAATGTTCTTTTCAAGCCAAGAGCTTTTCCTTGCTAATCGTCTTCCCAATAAAGGCTGGTGGGGTAGAGGGCAGAGTGAAAATGTATTGGAGTGACACTTGGAATCTGGAGCTGCATTCTTCATCCTGTCAAAGTTTCCAGGAGGACGAGCCTGCACACCAGCAGGAAAACAATTTGCTGAAATGGCTGAAGCAGTAAGTGGCAATGCGTTGAAAACCATCCCCAGCACCCCGTTACATGATCAACAACTGTTGAGGCAGAACATGAAATATGGGGTTGATGGTGCAAAGCAGAAGATATACCAACAGAGGTGTTTGGTCACCGCCATCTGCCGCTCACAGTGGCCGCCTGTGTCTTCTCGACAGAAGTCATAAGAACATAAGAAGAGCCCTGCTGGATCAGGCCAAAGGCCCATCTAGTCCAGCTTCCTGTATCTCACAGTGGCCCCACCAGATGCCCCTGGGAGGGCACGAGACTAGAGATCTGTCTCCTGATACCACTCCCCTGCATCTGGCCCTTGAAGTTGTTGTTGTTGTTCAGTCGTTCAGTCGTGTCCGACTCTTCGTGACCCCATGGACCAGAGCTCGCCAGGCCTTCCTATCCTCCACTGCCTCCCGGAGTTTTGTCAAATTCATTTTGGTTGCATCGATGACACCGTCCAACCATCTCATTCTCTGTCGTCCTCTTTTCCTTTTGCCTTCGATTTTTCCCAGCATCAGGGCCTTTTCCAGGGAGTCCTCTCTTCTCATGAGGTGGCCAAAGTACTGGAGCCTCAGCTTCAAAATCTGTCCTTTTTTTTTAAGCCTGGAGATGACACATCTCCATCATGGTTTGTAACCTGTGATGGACTTTTCCTCCAGAAATCTGTCCAATCCCCTTTTGAATGCATCCAGGCCAGATGCCATCGCCACATCCTATGGCAGAGAGTTCCACAGACTAACAACGCACTGGGTGGAAAAAAAAATTCTTTTGTCTGTTCTCACTCTCCCAACCCTCAGTTTGAGTGGATGTCCCCTAGTTCTGGTATTTTTTGAGAGGAAGAAGAGCGTCCTTCTATCCACTTTACTCATCCCCTGCATTATTTTGTATGTCTCAATCATATCCCCTCTCAGGCGCATTTTTCCCAGACTAAAGAGCCCAAAATGTTTTAGCCTTTCCTCATAAGGGAGATGTGACTCCCTTATGGGGTCATGGGAGATATGACTGACTCCACTGCGGGTGTGCAAAAGGTATCATTCAGATTTGAAAACCAGGAATGTAAAAATGCAAAAGTGCAGGTAGGGCTTCCATCTTCTCTGAAACAGGATTGCTTCTGCCAAGATGGAGAGTCTGGGACATTGTATGGCCTGAGGTGAAGCACTGAATAACACCTTCTCACCAGGTAAAGGAGAACTGTCACTGTCCCTGAGGCCTGTCAAACGCTTTAGAGCTCTGGGCCCAAAATTCCTCTTCAACCCCTCACTTTTTTCACTGACAATGAAAACCACATTCATCCTTTGTACTAGATGAAAACAGATATAAATGTATGCCTATCATATATTGAGCTAGACAAACAGACTTTAAAGTGCCTAGTAAAATGAAGAACTAAGATTAAATAGGCTAGCTTAATACTGTACTTTGTTATGTTCACTTTTTGTACTAGATGAAGATGGAGATAAGTAACGATAAATACAATGATGGAAAAGAAGCATGTAAATGTGGAATATTCCAAACATTTGGGCTGAAATATTGGGAAAATATTTGTATTTGAAGTATGCAACATGGCAACACACAAGCAATGCCTTTGTTTTAACTTGTTATGTTTAGAAAAATTCAATAAAATATTTTTTAAAAACCACATCCAGAGCATTAATAACAGGCAACACATGGCTCTGTTGCATAGGAGCCTATTTCCAGCCAAGCAAAGGGCAGCCCACCCGCCCCCTCCAACCACCGCCTGCTCCTCCCTCAGCTCTTTCCTTTTTTACCTCAATGGTACATGACAACTCCCAGAAGCCTCTAGGAATGGATCATTTTAGCTTCAGCAGTAGAAGTGGGCTTCTAGGAACCTTCATTTTCAATTTTGTATATGAAGATTATTGTATTTTTGGAAGTCAAAGCAGCCTCCAAACGTGCAAGTTTGGACTCCAGACAGGCCCACCCTGATACAGCCCCACCATTTCTAAGCTTTATAAACATTTTCTTTTCAAAAAACCAAAGTTTTTACCCCCAAAAAAAATGTCTGTAGGAATGACTATCGCCACGAGGGCTCCTTAGACCTGATGTTGCTCCAAGACTGAGTGGCTGAAATCTTGTTGTGCTTTTACACAAATGGCGTAAGTTTTAGGTGCAAAGAGTTCTAGGTTTCCAGCCAGTCTTCTTACCCTCCTTCTAGATGCTGTAGGATCTATGGTGCTCAAGCAGTTCATTTTAGGCAGAGAGAGAGAGAGACAGGGAGGTGGAGGGAAGAATAAGCAGACAGACTGACCAATATAGAAAGAGAGAGAATACAATGACAACTCTTTTTTTGGTTTATCCACCTGACACAGACCTAGCATGCTACGTACTCATTCTGCTACTTTGGGTGGCTGCCTTCCTACCATGTAAAAAGTTTCTTGTCCTTCTGGGTAACACCTCCCTTTCTCTTTCTCTGAATTCCATCGTCCTGACCTCTGAAAACTTCAGGACAACATTATAAATCTCCCCTTTTCTTCCCAATGGATTGTGCCAATTCCACAAAGCCAACTCTCACCACTCATGTTCACTGTCAGAAGAAGTGATGAATCATTTCTGTCCAATTGTACTTGAATTCCACACAATTTGTTTTTAATCCCACCCAAACTGACTCTGACTTCTTCTTCTTCTTCTTCTTCTTCTTCTTCTTCTTCTTCTTCTTCTTCTTCTTCTTCTTCTTCTTCTTCTTCTTCTTCTTCTTCTTCTTCATACTATCTGTCACACTTGATGGTGGGGGTCCACTATTCTGGTTTTTGCCTTCCACTTGGCATGATCTCAGGCTAGATCTTAATTATCATCTGCTCGGACAACTGATTTGGCTTTAATGCTTTAGTTCTGTCTTGTTTGAACTTGCTAAAGCTGAGATGAGAGAAGCGGCAAGGCTCTCTGTGTTCCAGATGTGACCTGGGGTGTGCAGCATCAGCACATTCAGGGTGAACATGTGGAGGGAAGAGGTCTTTGTGCATACAGCTGCCTATGCTGCTCATGTGCTCTCTCTCCCCTGCCTGATGGGCCTCGGTATCTCCAGTCTGTCTATGCATCTTTCTTTTATGATCGCCTCACGAAGACACCGTCCCATAGGTATCCCAGAGGTACATTAAACAATTAAAGCAATCAATAAATAACTTTAACTTTGTTAAATGATTTTTTGAATTAAATTTCAGTCTCTCTGTCATTTGTCTAATCATGACTCAAGTCCTGTAGCTTTGCATTAGAATTAGGCCCACTGAATCATTGGAGTCATAAGGTCCATTGAGCCAATGGGCCAGTTGTAGCCCAGATCCAACTTCCTAAATTAATCAGCAGTTTTTCAGCCTGGTGTCAGCCTCGAATAATAATAATAATAATAATAATAATAATAATAATAATAATAATAATAATAATAATAATAATAATAATAATAATAATAATAATAATAATAATAATAATATAATAATAACTTTATTTTATGCCGCCTTTCTCCCCAATGGGACCCAAGGCAGCTTACAACAAATTCAAAAAAGTACAATAAAATCAATACAATGTAAAAACAACACAATATCAATAAAATACTATAAAATACTATACAATATAATACAATAAAAAACAAGATTAAAAACAGTAGCTGCAGCAGAGTTTAAAAGGCTCCCCAGCCAATAACTAAGATGTTATGAAAATTTGTAAAGGCTGGAGGCTCAGAAGGCTTGCCTAAATAAGTAAGTTTTAAGGCCTCGCTTGAATATTTCAAGGGAGGAGGCAGTTCTTATCTGTTTTTTTTTTATTTTCTAGACTGTAAACCACAGGAAGGATTCGTTTCCTTCATTAGAATTGCTGTACACCACAGCTGTTCTCATCATCTCATGATGTTTGTGATGATCTGGCTTCCTTTTGCATATAGGAATGATATACTACTGTGTGTAGTTCAAAAATTGTTAGGACTTTTTCCTTCTGTTTGGCCACAAGATGGCAACCTTTCCTTTCGTATTACTCCCAGTCCTCTTATTACTCTTTTTTATACCTTCCTGAAACCACAGTAGACTTTTTGAAGCCAAGCACTTTGCCTAACCCTCTTTTTAAATCATCATCATCATCATCATCATCGTCATCATCATCATCATCATCATCATCATCATCATCATCATCATCATCATCACACAGCAGCCATGTGCCTACAGTTCCCTTAATTCTGTGGTGTGATCTGTGGGTATCCATGGGATATGTGAGCTCATGATGGTTTGGCAAGGGTCCTACATAGACGGGGGGGGGTGTCCAAAAAAACCACAAACACAAGAGCAAGTGATACCTTTATTACGGTAAAGTTCCCACACACATGTGTGTGCTAGTTGCATCCGACTCTAGGGGCAGCGCTCATCTCTGATTCTATGCCCAAGAGCCAGTGTTATGCAAGTCCATGGCCATGTGGCCAGCATGACCAAATACATTCTGTGCAAGGAGCACTGTTTACCTTCCCACTTTTTTTTTCGGTGGTACCTATTTATCTATTTGCTTTTACATGCTTCCGAACTGCTAGGTTGGCAGGAGTACCTTTAATTACCTTGATTCGACAATTTTTTAAAAAAATGAATAATCAAGCCAACAACAGAGAGCTATCTTTCAATAGTCCATTTTCTTCAGGCCGGGCACCGAGTGCAGACTTTCCTGCAAGTCCCAAAGCCTCGTGGCCGTTGCTGGGACCAGTTCAGCATCTTTAGATAGATGCAGTCAGTAAAAGGCTTGGCGGGCGTGGGGGAGGTATCAAGTATATGAAACATATACTCCATTACATATTATATTGCACACCTCATTCTGCTGCTATATGTCTGAGAAAGAGGACATGTCTACGAAACGGTGCATTAAAAATATGAAAGTTGGCCTTTAAGGTGCCACGTTTTTGTGTCTTTTGTCTCTTTTGTTTTGTTTCACAGTGGACCCTCTTATAACAAATGGTTTGTATAACATAAAATCTGTACAACATAAAAAATTCTGGAGATTGGGGAAATTTACTTAACAGAATTGCCTATGGGGTGAATCCGTACAACAAAAAAAATGGTCACGATTAGGGATTACTCTGTTTTCAATGAATTCCTATGGGAAATTTGTATAAAGGAAAATTTGCTTAACATAATTTAATTAGGAACAGATTAATTCCTTTATACAAGGTACCACTGCAATATTATGTAATAATATAATATGCACACCTCATTATGCTGCTGAACGTCTGAAGAAGTGGGCATGTCCACGAAACATTGCATTAAAATATGCTGTTTTGTTTGTTTTAAACCGTATGCAGAACTTTGAAGCTGTTTTAACACCAGCCTGCCTCCTGAAACCATCGTGGTGGCGTTTTCCATCTCACCAAAAAGATTCTCAGCGCCTGATAGACAAACACCTTCTATCAAGACTGCATTTTTGGTACAATGCTTTGATAAAGATAGCAAGTTGCTATCAGAAGCTTAGCTTACATTTTTTTGTTTTAGTAGTGATCAATAAAGGCATCACCTAACCTACTTTAAAATATGAAAGTTAGTCTTTAAGCTGCCAGATGTTTTGTGTCTTTTGTGTCTTTTGCTTTGTTTTGTTTTTAGAACATAAGAACATAAAAAGAGCCATGCTGGATCAAGCCAAGGGCCCGTCTAGTCCAATTTCCTGTATCTCACAGTGGCCTCACCAGAAGCATCTGGGAGCGCACAAGACTAGATATCTGTCTGCTGATACCACTCCCCTGCATCTTCTGGCCCTTGAAGTACCTGGTATTAAGCCTGGAGATGACACATCTCCATCATGGTTTGTAACCTATGATGGACTTTTCTTCTAGGAATCTGTCCAATCCCCTTTTGAAGGCATCCAGGCCAGATTTATTTATTTATTTCCTTATTTATATATATTTTATACCACCCGTCTTCCAGAGGAACTCCGGGCGGTTTACAACATCAAACAAGCAACGAGATAAATGAATAATAAGAAGAGAATTAAAAAAATATATAAATAAACAATACTAAAAACAAGCAAAAAAAGATACAAAATATTCGGGAAGATGGCAGGGCCGTAGTTAAAAAAAAAAAAAAGACTAGTTAAGGTCGCCAGATGCCATCACCCCATCCTGTGGCAGGGAGTTCCACAGGACTAACAAAGTGCTGGGTGGAAAAAAAATATATTTCTTTTTTTGTTTGGCTTTTTGGCTGGAAGTCCTCCTGAGGCGTCCGGTGTGATCATTTCTGGCTAGGACGGCATTCTAGGACTGAGGCTCGGGGAGGAGGGGGGGGGGAGTGAGTGAGAGGGATGGAAAGGATCGAGACCTTCCCCTCCCCAAACACATCCACCCACTCAATGCCCTCCTTCCGACTCAGCAGCAGCGCAGCCACCCAACGAAGACCGGAAGTCAGAGCCGCGCGCCATCTTCGCGCGGCCTCTTAGCGTTCCCTTCCCTGCCCGGGTCCCGGCTTCCTCCCTCCCCCCCCGCTCCCTCTCCCCCCTCCCGCCCAGGAAAGGGGGCGTGGCCGGCGGGTCCTCTCGCCCAGGGAGAAGCAGGAAGGAAGCGGAAGCGGATCCGGGTTCTGCTCGCAAGAGAGAGAGAGAGAGAGAGAAAGCAAGGAAGGTAGGAAGACGCGGGCAGGGGGAGGGCGGGAAGCGGAACGCGTCCGGCTGTTCGCAGCCCCCCAACAGGTGAGTCTGGAGGATCCCAGTGAGGAGGGAACCTCCTTCCTTTCCTCTGCTGCACAAATTTGATTATTTTTTTTTAATCACCTGCCCTTAAAAAATAAAACCTTCATCCATTCTCTGGTTCCCCTTTCCCCCCCCACCAACTCAGAATGATATCCTAATTAAAACTCTGGTTTACTGGAGCACGGACAGACCCTGCTGGGGTTGATCAAGCCACCCACCCCTCACCACCACCACCACCACCACCCACGACACTGGCCGAAGAGTCCTGATGAACACCCCCCCCCGGGCAGCCAGTCTGGGGAGACCTCCGGGGCCAAGAGTGGGGGGGGGGGGAGCCAGGGCCGCCAGGGCCACCCGTGCCTCTGACCCCTTTCCCTTCTGGTGCCCCTTCTGGTGGAGCCACAGCTATCTAGGATTATTTCAAGCATGCTTGTGTGTCACAGCCCCCCCCCCCAAAATCCCTATAGCCAAAAAGAGAAGCTTGTGCCCAGCGGATAAAAACAAGGCAGCCCCTTCTTTGCAGGCTTTTAATCTAACAAGAGGCAGTACAGCAAGGGAAACAGGAAGGAAGAGGGAAAGGATGGGTGCATTGTAGGAAAAAATGGCACTTATTTTATTTTATTTTGCATTTGGACCAAAAGCCCTGCTAATTTATTTATTTTTTTTGGGGGGGATAAGTTTTTTTTTATATATATATACTGCCCCTTCAGTGGAAAAACAAACACCCTGTACAACCACAATAAAACACAGGCACCCTCCCAACCAATAAACTCTAAAATTAAAAAGTGAAAGCCCAAAAAGAGCAATAATGGCAGCAACAGTAAAACCGTGGGCTGACCCCTGAGGTAGATGATACTGCTGAAGGTCACCGGAAGACTATCAAAAGGGAAGGACAGTACTAAATGCTTCTTTGAAAAGCTCTTTTAATTAACTTGCATTAAAAACATAGGGACAGGGCATGGTAACTTTCAGGAGAAAGTGAGTTCTGTAGGGAGAAGGCTTCAACCAAGAAAGCCCGGTTCCTAGCTGACATCTTTGTCAGTGCTGGCACCCATACCAGATGGGGTTGTGAGGAACAGGTGACATATACAACCGTTCTTGAGGAGAGTCTCTCCAGCAAGTATGAAGGGCCCAAACTAGTTAGGGCTTTGTATGTCAACACCAGCTCCTTGAATTTGACATGATGGCCTATAGGGAACTAAGGTAGGTGGGCCAGGATTGAGGAGATATGATGAACTTTGGAAGCCCCACCATGTTTTGGACTGGCTGCAGCTTTCGTATCATCTTCAAAAGGCAGTCTGGTGCAATTCAGCTTCATCGTCTAGGGCACAAGGAGCCTACTGGTTCTGTCTAGAGTGGCTGATATCAAGCAGTGTAGTTTCACCACTATTGCACATAGATGGTTCTATGTAGGTGCTATAATTAACAGCAATGGATAGGCCTTATTAATAATTGTGTCCTGATACATAGATCAGGAAATCATAATAGCTCATCCTTCCCCAGCCTAGACATTCTTCAAATTCAAATTCGGTACATTCTTCAAAGGTACTGGACTCCCCCATCATCTCTGATCACTGATCATAGAGGTTGAAAAAGGCTGATAAGACCTAATGCATGGATAAAAGACGGGCTCTTTGATAACAGCAGATCAAGGGGAACATTGTTAAAATAATGAACATCATCTTGTGGCATTGCAAATCTGGTAATGTTCTGCTCATCGCCCAAAGCTTTTTAGGTCTCTTGCCGGGACCATGATTTCCGAAAGCGGCTCGTTTGTGAAGGGCCTGATGCTTGGAGGGTCTTCTGCGTCTTGGTTACCCTTCTAGGGCACATTAAAATGGGCCACACCACGAAACCCCACGAGCACCGCCACCTCCAGGCTCCGAAAAAGGAGGACGTTTTAAACCTTTCCAACGACGAGCGCCTGGAACTGAGCCAAAGTATCCGTGTTTATTGCATCATCCTTGTGAAGCCGAAGGACCTGGGGCACTGGGCGGCCGTGAAGGACACGTGGAGCAAGCACTGCGACAAGGCCGAGTTCTACAGTTCTGAGAACGTCAAAGTCTTTAATTCCATTGTGCTCGACACCGACGACATGTGGACAATGATGAGAAAGGCCTACAAGCTCGCCTACGAGAATTATAAAGACGACTACAATTGGTTTTTTCTGGCCCATCCCAGCACTTTTGCTATTATCGAGAACCTCAAGTATTTCTTGCTGAAACAGGATGCGTCCCAGCCGTTTTACACAGGCCGGACAGAGACCTCCGGGGACCTGGAGTACGTGAACGGGGATGGAGGAATTGTCTTAAGCATCGAGTCTCTCAGGCAGCTGAACAAAGTTTTTGAGAATCCGGATAAATGCCCTGAACAGGGGGGCATGATTTGGAAACTCTCGGCAGATAAACAGCTTGCCGTCTGCTTGAAGTACAGCGGGATACATGCCGAAAATGCCGAGGACTCGGAAAAAAAAAGGACATCTTCAACACTAAGCCTGTTGGGACGCTCATTAAAGAGGCCATGTCGAGTCACCCCCAGGAGGTGGTGGAAGGCTGCTGTTCGGATATGGCCGTCACCTTCAGTGGGTTGGCCCCTAATCACATGCATGTCATGATGTATGGGGTTTATAGGCTCAGGGCCTATGGGCACAATTTTAAGGATGCTTTGGTCTTCCTGCCTCCCCCAGGCTCAGATAACGATTGAAGATGGTTGCACACCAGACAGCTGTGTAAAGTGTGTACTGTAGTCTTCATCTCTTGTGTCCGTCAGCAAACAGCATGTACACAAGCCGGTGCAAATTTTTGTATTTCATGGTGTTGGTGTGTAGCTATTTTTGCACAGCCTGCTTTTGTTAACTTTACAAGTGGGAAAGGAGGTCCTCTTTTTTTTCAAAAAGTAAAACAAAGCCCCTTTTATACAATTTTCCAGTGGCACCTGAAAAACTCTTCCAATGAGTCATTGTCAACAAATGTGTAGCGGGTATGTAAATATTCGAAATCAGAAACTATCCTTCAACTCTTGTAAATTAAATCTATTTTTGTAACTTTGCTTGGTTTATCCTTCCAAAGCTTCTAACTGTGGTGGAAAATGCAGATGGTTTCCTTCTGTAGGGGGGCTTGACCCAGTTTAGAAACTAAACATTAGTGTTCGTATACCTTGCATAAATATGTGGTAGTATGTATTTGCTGAGAACACAGAACAGTAATGCCTGTGCATTGTCAGAGCTTAAGAAAATCACTTTATTCCAGAAACCATACACGCAGAGGGTTTCTGGAAGCTGTACACTCCCACTGTACCCCCTCTTTTACAAGCTCTGCATAAGACAGTCCTTTTACTGTATGGGCAGCTTGAAAAATGGAAAGGGAGACTTCTGGTATACTTATACTGTAGTAGCATTTTCATTTCTTTCAGGTCAGGGATGGGGAATCTTTGTCCTGTTGAACATTTTGGACATCACCATCCAGAACTTGCAGAGAGTATGGCCAACAGGAATGCTAAGAACTGTCATCTACAACAGTGCTCCCCAACCTTTTTGTCCCCACGGACCGGTAAATGTTTGATGATTTTCCGTGGCCCGGGGTTGGGGGTGGGGAGATGGGAGGTGCGGGGGGATCGGGCGGGGGGGAAGGGGAGGGTGTGGGGGCGGGGGATGGGGGGGAAGGAGGAGGGGAGGTGGGGGTGCGGGGGGCTTGGAGCGTGTGCCTTGTGGGGGGGCCACGGGAGCGGCGGCGGCACTCGCCGGCTGGGGGCATCGGGCGTGCCGCTCGCCCCCGCGCGCACGGGCGGGGTGGGTGGGAGCCTGGGGCTCCTGGGCGGGCGGGCCCCTGCCCCCTCCTCCTGTCGGCGGCCACGGCAGCCGCCCGGGTTCGGCCGTCACCGCCACCCGCCTCTGGCTGCGGCCTTCGGGCGGGCGAGCGGGAGGGGGGAGGGGAGGGAGGCCGGTGGGGGGGTGGCGTCCCCGCGCGCCCCCCGGAGAGGCCAGTGTCCTTTCCTCAGCCCTCCCCCGACACACACACACACACACCTGGCCACCTCTCAGGGAGGCGGGCAAAGCTCACCCCGCGCCACGCACGCCCTCCCCCGCCACCAAGACTTGCCCCCCCTCCCGCCGGGTCTCCGGGCCGAGAAGGGGAGCCCGAGCGCCTCCCGCCGCCACCGCCGCCTCTCTCACCTGCTGCTGGGCAGGGAGCCCGAGCTCTGGCCAGGCGCGAAACTCAGGAACTTGTCCGCTCTCCCGGGGAGGCAGCGAGGCGGCCGCTGGGGACTGGCGGAACCCGGCCCGCCCCGAAGGGGCTGCAACGAGGGCGGTAGCGCCTCCTCCTCCTCCTCCTCCCGCCGCTGCCGCCGGAGGAGCAGCAGCAGCAGCTGGGGCGATTGCGGCGGGGGGTCGCAGGGGCGGCGGCGACCGTGGGGGGGCGTGTGCGGCGGCGGCGAAAAACACGGCGGGGCGGCCCGCGACGCCCCCCCGCCCGCCCCCAACACAGGCGCGGTCCGGCGGCGGCGGCAGCGGGGGGCTCCGCCCTTGAGCGTGGCCGCAGGGAGGGGCCAAAGGGCACGCGCCCCGGGGGAGGAGGAGGAGGGGCACCCACCTCCTCTTCCGACCGAGGGGGCCCCCACACTGCGGCGGCGGTGCGCGCGCGTAGGGGGGCTCGCCAGCGCCTCCCGCGCGCACCCCCTCCTCCCCGCCAGCCCCCGCGCACCCGGCCCCCAGCTTCCTGCTGGTGGTGGTGGTGGTGGTGGAGGGTGAGGAGGAGGAGGGCGGAGGAGGAGGAGGATGAGCTGCCGCTGGGCAGAGGAGGAAGGCAAAGGCGGCGGCGGCGGCTCCTCCTGCGCTCCTCCAGCCTTCCTCCTCCACCGGCCGCCCGCGGGAGAGAAGAGGAGGATTAGGAGGGCGGCAGAGGAAAAGGGGAGGAGCCTCCCCGGCCTCCCCAGGCGGCCCAGTGCCGACCGGTCCACGGACCAGCACCGGTCCGCGGCCCGGGGGTTGGGGACCACTGATCTACAACGTATGGAAGACCCAATGCTACCAAACCCTGTTACAGACAACAGAGTTGTACCATGCTACTATTTTACACCCTTTCTTTCACATGACTTGTCAGTAGACTTGTAGCACAACCAATCAAGCGGGAAAAACTAGGCAATGAATATACGGTACGTATTTTGGAAGGATTCTGGGAGTGAATAAAGGAGAAAAAAAAGAGTATGATTATAAACAAAAGGGGGTGTGGTGGCTCAGTAGACTGAGGTGCCAAAAACTGTTGGCTGCAAAGTCGGTAGCTCAGCGGTTCAAATCCCAGGTGCCACACAGCAGAGCAAGCTCCCGCTTATAACCCCAGCTCCTGCCAACCTAGCAGTTCAAAACCATGTAAATGCAAGTAGGTAAATAGGTACTGCCGTAAAAAGCGTGAAGGGATGGACTTGCACAACACTGGCTCTTTGGCTTAAATATGGAGATGAGCACCGCCCCTAGAGTCAGACACAACTAGCACGCATGTGCGGGGATAAACCTTTACCTTTTATGTAAGTTATGGTGGTCCCTAGGGAAGGGAACACACTAGTATTTTTGTTAAATTTTATATGTTAATAGCACTGCATGTGTATTTTGATTTATGGAAGATCCAAGGTTGGAAAACCACTGGTACAAGCGAACAAAATTCCACACAGCACTACAGTACTTCACTATTACAACTATGGATGAAGAACGTTTATATTAATTTTACAAATAAATGGGCAAAACTCATCAGTAGGCATGGATTAGAGATAATAACTGCAAAAGTGCTCTGCCATAGGTAAGATTGGTATTGGCAAGGAAAAAGCGAGACTGCCTAGATGAGCTGTCAAGGGCGGCCTGGTGTCCTCGTAATCGGACATTTTTGTTAAGAGTACCTCAGCCTGTCCCCACCTGCAGCTTTCTGGCTCCTGCCAAGGGACTTCTATTTTTCTGCACAGGAGGTATTGCAAGTGCGCCCCCACAGGAACAGATGCCAATGCAGGTCTATCAATTTGCCAATACCTTGAAGTGGGTTTATAAGGCTATGGGCAAATTAATCCCTCCCCCTACTCAGCAGAAAGCAGGTGAAGTGAAAAGAAATTAACTGTATATAGACTAGCTGATGCAGTACATTCGTTCTTAAAAAGTGAGTTCTGAACAGTCAAATTCGCAGTGGTGGTTTCAGGTGCAGGCAGTGTTTCAACTGATCCTTTAAAATAAGGGGAACACTTCAGCATATTAGCAATAGTTTATATAGTTTTGATGATGCCAACATTGTCTATAAACAATGTCACTTTCACAGGAATTGGAAAAATGCAGTCTGTGGTTGCATCCACAAGCATTGCTGAGGTGCAGCAGGCAAGGTTGTAAATCAAAATCTTCCTAAGGGGGTGTTAGAAGATCATAGATGTGATCAAGCCTTGCTTACATTTTCGCTTTCTGAATTGCTACAATTGTAAAATGCCCATTTCCTTCTTGAGATCAAGAAAGCCATCTCAAGTTTTCTAAAACAGCTCCTAATTGAAATGTGAGAGGTTATTTATTTAAAGGAGCAAATGTATCCAACGCAAATTCAGCTACTGACTTCAATGTGCACTTGATTTATTTACCATAGCCACAGAACAAAATATGTTTGTACATTCAGTCACACATTAAAAACAGAAGAATTACAAACTAGTCCTTATTGACAAGAAGTGTGTTCCTTTGGAATGGCACACTTTGCTGCTGTGTCACTTGTAGGTCTTCATGTGCCACAGACCATCATTTAAATAGTGGATATTTTCAATGCCAATCCCTTTATTGACTTTCTCTCTGTAAACAGAAGAGGGGGAAAGAAAGGCAGAGAAATAGAGCACAACATGAATTTCAAGATTTCCATTGATGATGTGGTTAGAATGCAGCTGAGCAAGATTTACCTCTAAACTAGTTAAATTAAACTAAAGATTCTTTGAATGCCACGAGACACAGTCTTCAAACTCTAGGAACCAGTATCCATCAGATGTGCAGTTCAAAAATATCTGAAAGGCCATTCCTTTCGCTCCTGCCTTGCATGAAGCTTTAGCCATTAAAGCTTAAAGTTTAATAGAAATGCTGCTCTTATGTCGATAATGTCAGTGAGGGTTTGTTTTTTTGTTTCCAAATAACCACGGTTGATTCCAGGGATAAGCTGGGTAGCAGGAAAGGAGGATGAAGTTAGTGGAGTCATCCTCCTAGAATCAAATTGGTTTGCCTTATTCCAAACCAGACTATGATCCATCTAACCTGGTATTTTTTCATCAGAAAAGTTAAGTTTTTTCAGGAGATCAAATTTGCCTTGCTATGGGGCCAAAATTAAATCAAACTGCACCCAGTTGGCTGCACCTGCAAACAAAAACAAAAAAGATGGTGTTTCTGGGAATCATCAAAAACACTTATTCATTACTCAGTTAACTACCAGAAACCGAAAGCTTGGGGGAGGGGGAGAGAGAGGAGGACAAATACAGCTGCTACAGCTCTGCTCTGTATAAGAAATGGTGAGATAAATGTCCAGCAAGAGCCTTCTTTCAAGTCTCTGCACCACCAATGTCTATTCATTCAGTATTTCAACAGGGCAGCGCTACTGTGCCAGTTCCATCTGACACCAGGCACTCATCAGTCCAATCTGGTTTACTGGTGCAGACAAACGAGAGAAGCCCTCTGGATGCGGCTGGACTGTAGTTGCCAGCCTTCCTCGCTATTAGTTACAAAGGCTAGGATAGATGGGAGTTGCAGACCAAACATCATCCAGAGAGCTGCATTTTGCATCCCCCCTGCCATACACACCTGAGGACATAAGGCAGGAAGAAGCATGCCTATCATTCGGGTTATTGACAGAAGCTTCTGGGAAGAAGGTGCAGCAGTTAAAATTGCAGAGGTCAAGGTACAATTTCCATATCAACCGTGCTGCCCAGCTGGCTGCCTCTCAGCCAGTGGTTCCCAATGTGGAGATCTGGACCTCTTTTTTTGGGGGGGGGGGTTGAATGACCATTTCACAGGGGTCGCCATGAGCGAGTGAAGAAAAAGGCACAAACGGATTGGGTCTGGAGGAGGAGAGGGAGGGAGGGGGAAGAGTGAGTTACAGCTTGATAGGTTGGAGGGGATGTCAGTCAATGGCACTGGAGGCTGCGATTGGCTGAGGGTGCCTATAGAGGGAAGTTCTCTAAGGCACCTGTGTCAGTGGCCTGCCAAGGGGGGGTTGTGGCCTCTTCCAAGCAGGGCAAGGGGTCACCACAACATGAGGAACTGTATTAAAGGGTCACGGTACTAGGAAGGTTGGGAACCACTGCTCTAAGACAACTATTGTGTTCAACTTAGAATCAGTTTGAAGTGCTTGATGAACCTGGGACAGTTTCACCCTAAAACAGCAACTGATAGCAAAGAGGCCCATGGCTTTTCTTTCAGAAGTAAAACTCACATATCATCTGCCGACATCTTCATGACTCCAACGCACAGGGCATGTTGCTTGCCTTCTGCCATTATTGCCTGCAACAGCCAGCTAAGGGAGATATATCGCATACAGTGGCTTGTTTTTTAAAGCAGCAACAGAAAAGAAAACAAAAAACAAAAGGACAAGTGCTATTTTAAAATGGCTTCTAGATTAGCACCCTGAATCTGTCTATGAGTCTGAGCTTGCAGAATATTCCACAGCAATAAAAGACAGAGGAGTAACTTTGAAATATATAGAATTGTCTGTGCTAGACTTGCAGTGGTCTCTAGTCAAAGGTGCCAGTCAGGACTACTCACACCTCTTTGGCTATGCTTTATAGTATTAACCACTCCCAACTCCACACCATCCAAGATCTCCACTACTTCTCTAATGGGTCACTGTCTCCCCCAAGGAGGAAAGATTTATCATACATTCATAAGACCTTCACATTCCTTGGGTTATCTACATGCTAAAATTCTAAGAAATGTATGTATCAGTGTAAAAGTGTAAAAGAAAACCGTACAATCCTTCTCATTGTGACCCACAATGTCTAGCTGGTATCTCACATTCCATCAGTACCTGGCAGTCGTATAGCAGAATAGGATCCATCTTTCTTTTCAAGAAAAGGTTTTTTCTTTTAAAGCTACGATTGACATATCTGCACTATCATTACAATAACCACTAATTTTAGCTAAAGAAAAACATTCCAAAATGCATTTTCAGGCAGTAACCAAAGAGGCCAGTTCAAAAACTAAACATGAGCAGTTTAGAAGGAAGTCACACGTGTTTTCCAAACAGCAAGCCCTGGTCCCTCCAACAACAACAAAAAAGAAACCATGGCTAAGAGACAGCAACGATCCAAGGATACCACAATTGTATCAGCAGCAGCAGGATAGAGCTTCGCTCCCGGAGATGTCAGGCCAGGACACATTATATTTGCTCCACTAAGTACAAATTTAATGGCTCCTTTATCAACTTGTTGATGGGGTAGAATGAAGGGGATCTAGGTAGGGGGGGAAGTATAGCAAAACAGATATAACATTGGCATTAGTAAAATTTCCCAGCATCTAACACATTGGGCATTTAGCTTGCATAAAACAGTATATATAGTAGTATACAAATGAACAAAATGGAAGGAAAAATCAAAAGTGGGTTTCTGAATAATCCATGTTCTCTTACAATGGTTTAAAATGAGATATCCCATGGTACTATATCTATAAAGTATGATACTGTATATATAAAGTATGGCCAAGCAACTATTAATTGCAATGTTTTCAACATAAAGAGAGGCCATGTGTCAAACTGTGAGCTGAAAAGAAATCTGGAAAACTACACAGTGCAAATTCGGAATAGGCACACTATGCAATATAAACAGCATTAAAATTATAAGAGAGAATGTACAGCTTAACAAAAAACATACAGAACAGTGAGTTTTTGAATGTTACATGCAGACATAAAAAGCTATGCAAAAAGTTATTTGTATGTGCTAATACTGCACAAAAAAGGAGTGCTATGGATATAATAACCCCTTCAACCCTCCCCCACTGAGTCTTTTTGTCTTCTCCCAAGCACTTACATTTATGAAGTAATCTCAGGGTGGGATAGAAAGGTCCCTCTCTTTGCCTGAAGAACAGCAGTTCACCATTTACTGTAAGGATTTCTATGTGTTCATGACTGGAATAAACAAAGTCAATTAAGGCTTTTGCAGCTTGTTTTCAAACAAAAACATGCCTCTGCCTTGAAAATGGTAGCATATTTTTGCATGTGTACAACTTTTTATGGATTTTGCCAGACATAAAGGCTTCCATCCTACATTACCTACATGAGCTCATCTCTACCAAAAAGAAAAAAAATCAGAATCAAGGACAAAAGCATTCCTAGATTATTTTTACTGTCAACACCAAAAGCCAGAATTATTTCCAAAACCTATTGAAATACTCGTGTTTCAATGGGTTTTGGAATATTGGAAACCCTTTTCACGTCTGACCCAGAAAAATACCACTTTTGATATTCTATCAATATCTCACCGCTACAAGAATAATCAGTTAAAAACATGCAAGGCTCTTGGAGAACCGTGCCAAATATTTACCATCGTACTATCTTCACTGGATCTTTCTTTGGCATGATTTGGTTTAGCCATGGTTCAATACCAGGAAACTGATCTATCAGCTGGTTCTTGATGCCTTTAATAACAGATGTTTTCAGCTGTATGCAGTTGGACACATTCTCCTTTTCATCAAATCTGTCAAACGAAAAGAATTTCAAAAGTGACCTTCACAGCTCAGTGAAGAAAGGGAACCTGTATGTCCTGAGTCTCAATCCAAAGCTTGAACTGCTATGCCACACTAGTTCTCAAGATCCACGGTTTCTACAGCACTGAAAACTGTTGGCTGCAAAGTCGGCAGCTCAGCGGTTCGAATCCCGCGTGCCACGCAGCGGAGCGAGCTCCCGCTGATAACCCCAGCTCCTGCCAACCTAGCAGTTCGAAAGCATGTCAAGGCAAGTAGACAAGTAGGTACCTCCGTAAAAAGCAGGGAAGGTAAAAAACAGTGTTTCCTTGCAGCCATGCCAGCCACGTGGCCATGGACTTGCACAACACTGGCTCTTGGGCTTGGAAACGGAGATGAGCACCGCCCCTAGAGTCGGACACGACTAGCACACATGTGCGGGGTGGGGGACCTTTACCTTTTTACTGTAGTATTTTATTACTGCCGACCCACCACCACCACCACCACCACCACCACCACCACACGCGCGCGCGCGCGGTGCTCTCATCCCAGGCCTGCTGAATCTCTTCACTGCCCACCTCGCAGACTCCGAGGGAGGGGATCCCGAGGGCCAGAAATCAGGCCCCTTTCCCTTCCCTCCACCCCACCTCCGCCTATCCACCCGCCCACCCACCCACCCACCCCGGTGGCTTCCTCTTCCCTCCACACTCACTTCTTGAACATCCTGGGGAGCCCTGGTCCCCGAAAGACCCGGTGAGGCGAGCGCCAGGGAGGGGGCGGACGGACACCCCCAGACTCCCGAGTCGGCACTCTTCCTCCTCCTCCTCCCGCCCTCTGCCTCGCTCCGACTCCAGCACCCCCCCTCAAGCCCTTCCTTCTCTTCCGCACCAGGCCGGAAAGGAAGGAAACAAGCGCTCCTTTACGGCCGCGCTGTCGTAAAAGTGCTGTTCCTGGAGCCGCGCCTCTTCCGGGCAGAAGCCACGCCCACCTTCTGCTGAGGGCGCGAGGCGACGCGGTGGGAGGGGCAGGGGGAAAGCGTACCCGAGGCTCATTCCCAGCAGGCTGTGCGGGAACGCTACGCCAATGGCGCCGCCTCTTGCGCCCGCCCGAGGGAGGCCCTTCTGAACCGGGGTCGGCGTAGTAACCGTTGCTATGGCGACGGAGGATCCGCTTATTTTAGGCCTCGAATTAGATCCGGCCGCGTCAAGTTGATGCGCCCGGAGCAGTCATCATTAATAAGGCAGCCGCGAGAATTGCTCCCAATGCAGACCCTTCCAACTTCGACTTCCAACAAACATTCGTTTTTTATTCATAAAATATAATTCAGAAAACAAACATTCGTTTTTAATTCATAAAATAATAACACCGCCAAAACTTTGCTGGAGTCGTTTCCAGCATCCTATGCATGCTACCCCCAGGTCAGGCTTGTGCTGATTATCAATGTAACTGAACTGTGGCATAATCAGATACCAAATAGACCTGGAATAAATGCCTGGTTCCGGAGTAAATCTGTGCTGCTTCTAGTTAGCCTGGGTGGTCCCTGCGCCCCTTCCAACAGAGAGCTACAGAATTTGCTGGAAAGAAAAGGGGCTATAGGACCAAGATGTGTGGTGTGGGCTGCTTTTTGACATGATAGGGTATGTAGTCCAATATATCTGGAATACACCCATTTGTGGAGGAAGGGCTCTTCCAAACAAAGCAATAGAATCAACAATATACTAAAGCAGGACAACACACCAACTGCAGCAGAGCCCAGACCCGTGGCTCTCTGGTTATATATCATCTACGTTCCTCACTTGTGTCTTGGCAATACCCTAGGGCAGTGTTGGTGAACCAATGGCACAGGTGCCAAAGGTGGCACTCAGAGTCCTTTCTGGGGGGACCGGATATCACCCCTTCACAGGCACCTGTATTCAGGTTAAATTGCTGTATTAGCGCTTTGAAAAAAATTAGTGGATTTTGAATTGCAGTTTGGGCACTTGGTCTCTAAAAGGTTCACCATGACTGACTTAGGATGAGGGGCCCCAAACTGTTTTTACTTTCTGGTGAATTAAGCATGGTCTCCATGCAGTTCCAGATCTTTGGACTATACATCTGAATGCAAAGGCACTGCCCAGACAATACATTCATATGCCAGTAAATTAACACATTTGCTGAAGTAAAATATGGTCCAGTCCTCAAGCATTCTCACTCCATGAAAGACCATTCATTTCGGAATCATAAAGGTTATCATGATGCCGTTGATTCTGCATGTCTCTACATTGGTAGATCTAATATAATAAACCACACAGAAATTTCCTTCACATCTTGATTGCCAGAACCAAACTATCATTGTATTAATGGGCCCAACCTCAGAGCCATTCAACCCTTTGCATTTCTGAGCTACCTTTGGGAATGTGTTCAGTTTTCTTTCAGATTGGCAACCAACAAGGCCGTGAAACGAAAAGTCTGAAGATATGGCCAGCAGTTCAGGAAGGATGCAAGCATACCTATCTACAAGGATGTCCAGCCCACCGAGTCCAAATCTAATTCCACGATGGAACTAGCCTGTGTGCCTCTCTTTCCTGTCATTTGTTTGAAGTATGCTTGCATCCTCTGCTAGCTGCTGGCTGGCACACTACTAGTGGTAACTTATTTTCCCCTTGTACCTAGAATCTAAGGAGAAGCCCTATCTTAAAGATTTTTCATTTCAATTCCCTCTAATAGGGAGTTCTTCATGCTTCTTTTCTGGAGTCCCACTGAGATGTATGTATTTATTCAGTCTTTCCACCAGGGAGGACCTCTGTGTTCACCTAAGTGTGAGAAAACACAACACAAAACCACACATGCACTGTTTTCTTTCTTCCCTTAATTTATTTTGCTCATAACTTGTATCAAAACCTTGTGTATGGGTTCCCAGTCTTACTATTTCCATAGTAGATCCTTCTTTCCATTCCTTATTTGACAAAAATGAAATTCTCCAACCTCTTGCTTTTTAACTAATGTGAGGGATTTACATATTTCTCATTCCACCAGATGCTGCCTGTCATCATGGCTCTTCCAGCCTTGGAACTTGTGGAGTCTTCAGTCTCCACAGTTTTTCAACTAACTTCCTTTCACCATGCCTCTTGTCTTTTTTTATTGTGTGTGCATATGTAAAAAAAAATTAACCATCCCTAGAAGTTCACTAGTAGCCACTGCAACACGTACAACACATTCTGACATTTTGGGCCCTATGTATCAAGACAAAACACACACGGCATCAGTTTCAGATTCTGATCACACTACTCTCACCCACACATAAAAATTCACCTTCACAATGAAAATCAAGAACACAATCTACAGCAAGACTGCCAAACCACTTATTTAATCTCATTTTTATCACATCCTTCCTCCAAGACATTCAAAGCAATTTCATTTCATTTTATTCTATTTTATAACTGTTTTGGTGGTTGGCCTGAGACAACTGCTAGGTAGCAAGTACATATGGAATCACCAGGATGTGTTATAAAAGACCATTTTTTTTAGAATTCCTGTAGATAAGACATGAAATGTGCCTGCATCAAACATGGAGATTTTTAAAAAAGTATTCATTGAAGGAGAAGATAATAATCACTATATAAGCACCAATGTGCAAGGAGCAAAACATGCCATTAAAAGATCACTCAGGTAAGCCTGTGTCCTCCAGCTCCTTCGTAACATAAATTTTAAATATATGCTGGAAACTGAAGTGGTTTTTTTAAAAGTTTTTGACTTATCTGATGTCATATCTTCAGTTTCCAATGTTTACTAACCATTAATTTAACAAACTACTATTATTTTCATAATTGGAATTAATGCTAATCCTAGCTATTAGAAGCCACATTAAGCCTTTAAAGGCTTCGGAGCAACTTATGTATAAATAACATGAAGAAGGCCTAACACATTCACAGCTTGAAAATGTTCCTTTCTTTCAACTATTACTTCCGGAAGCTCCCAGCCAGCAATCTCAGTGGCAAGAGGATTCTGGCTGTTATTACCCGAAACAGTTCTGTCCATATCTATTGGCATATTTTTTTTAAAAAATAAAATAAAGCTTAAATGAATTGCAGGTATGTAATGGAGGTCTGTCTGATTAGCGCCAAATGCCGATATATATCCTGTATATCAAAGGAGTGGGCACAGGGGCTAATGCAAAATTTGTGTGAGGGGGTGCCTCTTGCCGGGTTCATTTCCTTTCTTTCTTTTTGCTGTTTATTATTTGATTTCAGCTCGTTGTTTATTTAATAGTACAGTGGACCCCCGTATAACAAATGGTTTGTATAACACAAAATCTGTACGACTTAAAGAATTCCAGAGATAGGAGAAATTTGCTTAACAGAATTGCCTATGGAGGGAATCCGTACAACATAAAAATGGTCGCAATGAGGGATTACAGTACTGTTTTCAATGCATTCCAATGGGAACTTTGTATAAAGGAAAATTTGTTTAACATAATTTCATTTGGAACTAATCAATTCATTTATGCAAGGTATCACTGTAAATATGTTGCTGTTTTGTAAGAGTTCCATTCTGGGAAATCGGTTTAGTATGTATGTATGTATGTATGTATGTATGTATGTATACATACATACATACATACATACATACATACATACATACATACATACAGTGGTACCTTGTATAAAGGAATTAATTCGTTGCAAATGAAACCATGTTAAGCAAATTATCCTTTATACAAAGTTCCCATAGGAATGCATTGAAAACAGAGTAATTTCTAATCGCGACCATTTTATGCTGTACGGATTCGCCCCATAGACGATTCTGTTAAGCAAATTTCCCCAGTCTTCGGAATTTTTTATGTTGTACAGATATTATGCTATACAACCCGTTTGTTACACGAGGGTCCACTGTATGTATGTATGTATGTATGTATGTATGTATGTATGTATGTATGTATGTATGTATGTATGTATGTATGTATGTATGTAAATGTCCTTGCCCAAGCATGCGAGACGAAAGCAAGGGGGCGAGGGCGGAAGCCAGGGGGGCATGACCCCCTCCCCGTTTCCCCTCAACCCACTCCATCCCTGACCAGGAAAGCAAAGGAGAAATCGGGAGGTGGTGGGGGGGGGACACGCCTCCTTGCCCGAGCCGCCTGGAAGAAGGGGAGCCGAGAGGAGGAGGAGGAGGAGGCCGGCAGTGGCAGCGGGCGAGGTCCTTCCCTCTTCGGCCCGTGAGGGAGCGCTTCCGCCGCTAGGAAGCCCGCGGAGGAGGAGGAGGAGGAGGAGGGGGTGGTGGACACGAGGGGGCGTCTCCACCCGATGGGAAACCCGTCCGCCGCGCGGGCCTGGGAGAGGGAGAAGACGCCGCCGCGCTCGAGAGGCCGCCCGCGCCACAGGGGCCGCCGCTACGGGCACCGGCGAGGGTCAAGGCGCCTCCCGCTCTCCGGCGCTCCGCCGCCCCGCCCGTGAGAGAGGAGAGGGAGAGAGAGAGAGAGAGAGAGCGCGCGAGAGAGAGAGGGGGCGGGGGAGCTTTCCTCACCCTCCCTCCCCCAACCCCCCCCGTCCCCCGCCATGGCTGGGCGCGCGAGAGACCCGCCGCCGCCGCCGCCGCCGCCGCCGCCGCCGCCCGGCAACGCGATCACTTCCGGTAGGTCAAAGGGGGAAGGGAAAAGCGGGGCGCCCAGTGGCTCGGGGAGGCCGCCAGGCCCCCTCCGGGTGGGTAGGCCTCAGTTAAGAGGGCGAAGGCCAGAGCAGGAGGAGCAGGAGGGTGTGTGTGTATGAGAGAGAGAATATTCCCCGCTCCCCGCCGTCTCCCCCCCCCTCCCGAGTGAGGCGCTCAGCGAAGGCGCCGAAGCCTTTTTCTTTTTTTTTTTATCCCGAGCGAGGCTTCCGGCCGCTGGGGGGTCTCCCAGCATGCTGAGCGGCCGGATGTGCCGCCATCTTTGCTCTCTCTCTCTCTCTCTCTCTCAGTGCTGGGCTACTGACAATAACAAGCTGCCGTCCTAAGTCTGGCCGGCTCGCCTTCCCCTCCCCCAACCGCGACAGAGGAGGAGGAGGAGGGGGGGAAGGTAGAGAGAGGAGGGAGACAGGGGGCTCGGCTCCCCTCCCCTCCTCCCCGGTCCTCAAAAGAGAGAGAGAGAGAGAGAAAGGCGCCCCCTTTCAGGCCGGGGAGCGGGAGGCCGAGACCGAGAGGACCCCCCTGCCCGCCTCGGACGGCTAAGAAAAGGGGGCGGCGGCGGCGGCGGCGGCGTCCTTGGTCGGGGGAGCTTTCCCGAGCCTGAGAGGCGGGGCGGGAAGGCAAGGAAGGGCTGGCGCGCGACCCTTCAGGCACGGGCAGAGAAACCCTTGAGTGGAATCCGGCAGGCAGGCAGGCCGGCCGGCGAAACCGAGGTGCCGAGAAGACCAGGAAGCGGTTCCCCCAGGAGAAGGGCGGGCGGAGGACCGGCTGCTGGCCAGGAAGAGGAGGCTCTCTTTGGACCACCACCACCCACCCACCCGTGACCCGGCTCGGCGCCCCTTCCTGCGTGTCCCTCGCGCCAGAAGGATTTGATGCCCTTCAGCCTGCTCACCTCTGTGGTGTTCATGTTTCCCACAGGTTTCTCTTCCCCCAACCCCTCAGCAGCCGCCGCTCAGGAGGTCAGACCTGCCACTGATGGTAGCAGCAGCACCTCCTCCTCCTCCTCTTCCTCCTCCAAGAAGAGAAAGCTAAACAGCAATAGTGCCAATAGTGAGAGAGAAGAAGTCGAACCCATCTCCACCTGCTCCTCCCTTTCCAAAAACAACTCTGCCACAGCCTCTGTCATCACCTCCAACTCCACGGCCTCCTGTTCCTCCTCAGGGGTTGCCTCTTCCAACCATCACCTGCAGAAGAAATTACGCTTTGAGGACTCCTTGGATTTTATTGGACTTGATGTGAAGATGGCCGAAGAGTCGTCCTCTTCATCACCGGCTGCCTCCTCACAGCAGCAACACCAGCAGCAGCTCAAAAACAAAAGCCTTTTAATTTCCTCTGTTGCAGTGGGACACCACGCAAATGGCCTGACCAAAGCTGCCTCCTCCACTGTCTCCAGTTTTGCCAACAGTAAACCTGGGTCAGCCAAGAAGTTAGTGATCAAGAACTTTAAAGGTAACATGCTGCTGCCATTAATTAAGTCCACTACTTCTTTCTTTACATGAAGGGGGTAGCCCGTGTCTTGCAGAAAATTTGGGGTGGGGCATCATCACCCTTGCTGTACCCATGGATTCTTTGTTAGTGAAGGTGAGAGCTGTTACTCAATTTATCCTGCAACACTGTTCCTTAGTGTCATACATCGTCCCCCCCACCCCACCCCAGGCCAAGAAACATTCATTTATATATGCAAGAAAAGCAGATGTACTCATTCCAAATGAAATTACGTTAAACAAATTTTCCTTTATACAAATTCCCATAGGAATGCATTGAAAACGGAGTAATCCCATTTTTCCCATTCTCCCCATAGACGATTATGTTAAGCAAATTTCCCCTATCTCCGGGATTTTTTATGTTGTACGGATTTTATGTTATACAAGCTGTTTGTTATACAAGGGTTCACTGTACTCAAATATGCCATTGGGTTAGGGTTAAACTTCTTCCTTTTAGAAATGCTGCAGATCAAGCATACATGAGGTGGTTTCCATGAAGAAGAGCCGAGGTTCAAACCTGAAAGCATCAGGAAGCAGGACTGAAAGAATTCCATTCAGAATCACCAGATAACCATTGCCCAGCAGCCTAGATAGTGTGGCTTGAGGCCATCCAGCTACTGCAGGATTTTAGCTACTGCTGTGCTTAACCATTGGCCATATTGGTTCAGGCAAAATCATCTGGAGACTCAGTCTTCCCACTAGTAGTGCAAGACAGCACTGAACTAAGTGGACCTAGGATCTGTTTCAGAATAGCACAGTTTCTTCTGTTCCATTGTGTAGAAAGAAGGGCAGCTTTTCCCTTTTTTGATTATGTACTAAGTTTCAATGTATTTAGAAATTTAAAAGTATTAAATTGAGCAGTGGGAGCCACTGAGAAGAGAGCCACTGTATCCTCTCACTCCTCCACCTGCACGCGACTTCTCTGGCATCCGTTTCGTACTGCAGGGCTGCACAGTGGTGGAATCATTAGGGGGCAGAAAAGGTAGGAAGGTGGAATGATGAGTGTATGTTGTTTAAGAAACTTTTCCTGGCAGGACTCCTCTTGACATGTTTTGAATGTGGTACTTGCTTTGATAAAGGAAGCCTGCTCTCGAAAGCTTAACATTGTTTTGATAGCAGCCTAGAAGGTATCACCTACCCCACTTTAGTGTGTTGTTTAGGTAACTTAATTGTAATTTAATAAACCTCAGTGATTTTCCTTTATTTTTGTGTTTCTTAAACGCTTGAGAAACTTTATAACTATGTTCCTCTGACAAATAAGGGGAGATTCTCAAACAGTTATGTGCAAACTCCTGTTGCTTCACTTGAGAATGTGTGCACTGGTGTAGAAGTATAAAGGAAATGGGCAGGAGATTTCTTTTCATCCTGCTCTTAAAACTGCAAGTGAGAAGTTTTCATTAGAATGAGGAAACAGCTGTTGCTGTGTTTCTTACAAACTGTGGTGAGATCCTTTCTGTACCTCTGATGCAAACTGCTAAGAATAATTTGCTGGGTGAGTTGGCTGAGGATCTTTTCTTGAATATTGTATCCTTTAAATGGATCTGCCCTGTGGATTTAAAACCTAGCAGAGTATTCCAAGGTGACAGACATTATCACAGTGGTTCCCAACCTTCCTATTGCCGTGACCCTTTAATACAGTTCCTCATGTTGTGGTGACCCCTCGCCCTGCTTGGAAGAAGCCACAAGTCCCCTTTGGCAGGCCACTGCGGCAGGTTTCATAGAGAACTTACTCTACAGGCAACCTCAGCCAATCACAGCCTGTAGTGCCGTTGACTGACATCCCCTCCAACTTATCAAGCTGTAACTCACTCCCCCCTCCTCCTCCAGACCCAAGCCATTTGTGCCTTTTTCTGCACTGGCTCATGGCGACCCCTGTGAAATGGTTGTTTGACCCCCCAGAGTGATCCGTACCCCCATGTTGGGAACCACTGCATTAGCAGGTTGTAATAATATTGCCCCAAACATTTGGCTTAGCCATAAGTAAAGAAATATTCTGTGCAAACACAGAAAATGAAGATACCAAAATCAGTCCTGTCCAAATTTTATAGCTAGGTAGGTGACGTGCTGCATGTCAGCACTTTAGATTCGAACAATAGTGCCTCTCAGGCAAGCTGAGCTGCTGAATGAAGTCCTGGCCAATCATTTGCTTCTTAGTTGCCATTCACTGTTGATAACCTGCATTTATTGGCCATACGGAAAATTTCTAAACTGTAACTCCTGGCTTTATAATACAGGTTCACTTTGTACTGGTCAACTATTTCTTTTTCTTTTTCACCTCTGGATCACATGGGACTCCTTGGCAAATTAATGGTTTTACATGTGTATTGCGACCTTCAATCTCTTTGTCTATTCTCTTTCTCTGTTCTGTGCACAATTTACTTTAACGGAAGTTTGAGGATTAGATTTTTAAAATCAAATTGGTACTGGTAATTATAAACCAAAAAAGTCACCTGCTCTTCCTATTTGTACTATAAATCTAATATGTTTAGGACACATAGGGATGATTGATGGTGACAAGAATTGCATTTTGTGTTATTTACATAATATGAATTATTATGCATTTTATGGGACTTACAGAAATACTATTGGAGTAACTATCAACATAAAATTAAGCAGTTAGACTCTACTACAGAACTCTTAATACTTAGGCATGCGTAAGAGGCTAAAGAGTTTGCCTATATAATTATCTTGGAATTATGCTGAACAGCAGTCATTGAAACACCTTTCTATATATTTTGCTGATTCAAACATTGCACAGATTATCTGTTTAAGAAGAAATCCCTTAAATTGGTCCAAGAGACTGTGGTGAGGCACATTCCTCATGTAAGCTGGATCAATGTTTAAGACTTCATAGATTAAAACTTGTACCTTTAATCTTGCCCAGAAGATCCCAAAGTTGTAGTAGTCATGTCATGTATTCCTAGTGATCCTTACATGCCAGGAGACAGGCTGCTCCATTCTCTGCTACCCAGAGCTTCTGAACAATCCTCAGTGCCACCTTGGCATGCATCTATTTCTGAAGGTATGCAGGCTTTTAAAATCCAAATCTGGAAGGGAAACCAGCCTGTTGCTTCAGTCAGTTGTCTGGCATACATTACTAATTTAAAGGAGAAGTCTCTGGAACTCATATAGCCAAGTTGGCTCTATGTTTGGTTCATCCCAGCCTAGCTGCTTCACTGTATAACAGTAGTTTGCAACCTTGGGTCCCCAGATATTCTGGGACTACAAGTCCCAAAAATCCTGGGAATTTTAATCCTAGACCTTCTGGGGACCCAAAGATGTGAGCCACTGCTATATAGGCCCCATAGTTTAGCTGACAGCTGTGCCTTTAAGCTTTGATACTTGTTTGTTTCTTAATTTGTTCACCTAAAAGTACTATCTTGAAAATAATAAATCACAGCAGTAGCCTTACTTGCCAGGGAAAAGCTGGTATGCCAAGCCATTCCTAAGAGACCCTTATTTGTGAGTAGAAATAAATCTGTTCCAAGAAATTTTGCCTCAGAAGTAAATTGTGGAATCCCTTGAAGAGCTTGTTAAATGGGTTTTCATTTCCTTGATTTCTTAAATTATGCATTTGTCTGAAAGGATTCTAAACATTTTGATATCTTCCAGATAAACCTAAATTGCCTGAAAATTACACAGATGAAACTTGGCAAAAACTGAAGGAAGCTGTAGAAGCTATTCAGAATAGTACTTCAATAAAGTACAACTTAGAAGAACTATATCAGGTAAGCATTAAAACTTGAAATCCTCATGCTTTGATCATTTGACACCTGACTTTGATATCTAGCTTCCAGAAAGAAATTTCACATCTAGCACTGTGGGGGCAGGAGTAGGAAGCCTGAGGGAAATTGGCTCTCAAAGCCTTACAGTTGAGGCCTTTCCTCAAATGTGTTACATTTAGGTGTCTGTCCGGTAAAACTCATAGAATGGAAATTGATGGGATTTTTAAAAGTCCTAAAATACCATCCTTAGGTTGTACTTCAAGTGGAAAAAAAAGTCAAAAACCTGTATCACAGTAGAAATGGATTCTACCGTTAAGATATTCCTATCATGGGCAACATAAATGACATACTGTATTTTTGAGACTGTGTGTTTGATACCTGCTTGTATCAAAACAAGAAATTGTGCTAAGAAAAAAACATCACAACTTCATCTTCAAATAGAGTACTTGGACACTTGGGATTTTGCTAGTGTTGCCAGGACGTATGCCCTTTAAAAAGAAACCTTTCTGATATTAATACATCATTGCTGATGATCTCTTAGTTCCTTCCATATTGTCATTTGCCTTGATATTAAGTTTATAGTAATGGTGCCTGATTGTTTTTTGTGCTTACCTGAAAAGTAACAATTTACCTATGCACAGTGATCCCCCGCCTATCGCTGGGGTTAGGGACCTGACCTGACCCGCGATAACTGAAAATCCGTGATATGCGGATGCAGGTCAGGTCGGGCGTGGGGGCCCTAACTGGGGGCTCTTGTACTTACCCCCAGCCTGGCGCTGCCCCAAATGGAACTGCGAGGGCCTTCCAAGGCCTTCTGGAGGCCCCTGGGAAGGCCTCTGCAGGCCCAGTCAGGGCAGCGCCAGTCCTGGGGTAAGTATGGGAGGCCAGAAACAGCCTTTGCCCCTTACCCAAGGGAGGCTTTTTTCATATAATATGGTCCCGCAATATAGACCGCAGTATATGAACTGTGATAGGGCGGGGGAACCACTGTATTAAAAAGCAATTGGTTACATGTAGACTGTACATTTCTATCATCATGTCAGTTCGGTGAATTTTTAATAGAATCATCTTCTCTTTGGCATTATTTTCCTCGTGGCCTTTCCTTTCTGTGTGCTAATTTTGTTAATGTATTTGGCCAGAAGTAGTACAGTAAATCATTGTTTGCTCAGTATACAACTGTGTATGATTATTTTTCCACAGTTACATAACATGGCTAGTGAGATCCACTTTAAAAATGTTATATCATTTTGTCATCTGTGTTAGGGCTCCATAGTAGGTCCTAGAGTTAAATGCAATCTTAAGGAAAGGCTTTACAACCCGATGAAATATTTTAATTATATGGGAGGACTTTGATGAATCATGATTTCATTCAGATTTCTTTAGAACTACAACATTTTACAGATGTATTAAAGCAGTTATTGAAGACTATAATCTAATATATTTCTGTAAAATTACTTTGCATTTTCTTCTCTTTGGAACATTTTTTTTTTACTTTTGTGACTATCAAGCATAGATTTTGGCGCCACATAATGTTCCTTCCCGGTTGGTTAATGATCTCATTTTCAAAGGATTAACGGGCTTAAATCTGTTATATTTTCTATCATCTTTATTTCATTTCTTTTTCATCTTCAAACTTTGTAATTTCTATTTGGGCATCTTCATTTTAAATGAGTCCATACTTTACTTATACAAGCAAATCTAATGTTATTGTTAAAATTAAAATTGTTAGAAAATGTTTTGCATTACTTTCCAAAACAAAACACGTGAAGTTTGTAAATGATTGATGGACAGAATTATATACTGTAACCCCCTTAGCCATCTCCTTAATCTAGAGTAGCAAAAATCTTACTAGAATGTGTTCTTTTGTCATCTGGGGGGGGGGACTCGCAACATTTTTTATAAAAACCAGAGCCTATCTACCATTTAGCAGCAGCCACAAAGGTTATTTGTATCTTAACTTCTATGTGGAACAAGGACCAAATTCTACAGGTACAAAATAGGGTTCAAGATAGTACATCTCCTATATTTTAAGAGCTATAGTCATCAGTCTCTATACTGCACCAAAGAATAGGGCTTGCATATTGGGCTTACACTATAAGATGCAGATTTCAACATTATTAAGAAAAAGTTCTTAATGGTCTTAGCACTTGAGACCTGCTTGAACCTTACAGTAGTCTGTCCTTCATTGCAATGTTCAAGCAGAAGCTACATACTCATCTTTCTGGATGCCCTGTGTCTGGATTTTTGCACTGCACAGGGTGGAGACTAGATAGGCCATAAAGCCCACTGTGATTTCAATAAGCAGCACGTTGTACTGATTAACACTGTGCTTGCTGTCCCAGGCTCTTCAACTGAAAGGAGAGCATTCAAAATGTTTATCTGTTTCTTCCAGTCTTTAAAAAGCAAATCAGCTAGAAAGCTAATGATAGATGTCCTACATAAATGTTCTTATCACCACTACCTATGCTATCCCTCAATTTCAAACCTCATTGAATGTCTACAGTTAAGGAATTACAGTATATGCTTGCTCACACAGTGTAATTATTGTGGATTAATGAGGGAAGCATTCAGTTTACCAGAGGTCATTTAGTGGGTTTTTAGGGGCAAATGTATTCACTCAATCAGTCCTTTCAGAAATCTAGGGATAAGTACCCGTATTTATCGGCGTATAACACGCACAGGCGTATAACACGCACCCTCATTTTAAGAGGGAAATTTTAGGGGAAAAAAATTTTTGGCGCCCACCTGCCCGGGTCCCTATCTAACCCTCCCCCTAACCCACCTCCCACCCACGGAGTCCCTGAGGCAACCTGGCAGCTCCGTCCGTGCAGCCGAGGATCGGGGCCTTGTCTGGCGAGGCGGGCGGCGGCCGCGGCAGCGGCGGACTGCCCGCACCGGGAACAAAGGCCGCCGCCGCCGCTGGTCTGCGGCGAGATTTTCGGCTGCTCCGGACGCGCGGTTTGTCCGCTCCAGCCGGCGCCCCCCCCCACTCATTGGAGGCTCCTTTGCCTTACCGGGGGAGGGCTCCCGGCTCCATCCGTGCAGCCGAGGATCGGGGCCTTGTCTGGCGAGGCGCGCGGCGGCGGCGGCCTGCCCGTGACCGGCAGCAGCAGCGGCGGAGGCTTGCGGCCTCGCTGCGCTCTGGCCGGTCTTTTCTTTATTTGACAGGCCGCCGATCAGCTGGGCTCCCTGATCGGAGCCCTGATAAGGGCTCAGGCAGCGGGAGAGCTCGGCGGCGGCAGCGGCGCAACCAGGACGGGACTTCTTTGACGGCCTGTGTTCATCCGGGCCGTCTGGTCTGGCTAGGGATCTCGCGCCGGGGGGGGGGGTAGATTTAGGGGGCGGGTTAGTTAGGGTCCCGGGGGGCAGGCTCCCTGCTCCCGGGGGGGAGATAGTTAGGCTTTAGGGAGGGGGGTTAGGGCGTGCATGGGATCCTTGTTTCTCTGGCCTGCCCCGTCAGCTCGCAGTGTGCGAGCACTGGCTATGGGACGGCAGTCGTTGTTTTTGCCAAGCACACTGGTCGCCTCATATTATATCGGCGTATAACACGCATATATAACTTGCCCCCTATTTTCGGGGGGGGAGTGCGTGTTATACGCCAATAAATACGGTATGCTTCAGATGGCTTATGTCAGTTCATGGAAATCTGTCAGTCTCTTATGGTCAAAACCTTAGGATTCCTCACTCAATGTATGTTCAAGGCAATTTCTTCGCCAGAATGAGGGGTTGTAAAAATAAAGCAAAAGTATGTTCAGTAGGCACTATTTATTTAGATCAGCTTTAACGCTTTAGGTATAAAAACAACTTGGGTGTTAAAAATAGTAATAAAAATAACTAGGGAGGTCTACGAATACTAACTACTCCCTTAAGAACAGCTGTCTGTTAAATAGCTCCAATTTCAAATGTGCATATTTAGACCCCTTTATTTGAAAGTTTCCTCCTACCTGCCTACGAGAATTTCTTTATGTCTTGCTTTGATCACCAGTAAGCTGCTTGGCACACTTCTTCCCCTGCCTTTACAGTCCTTGTTAGGAGGCAGCAGGTGTTTCGATTCTTCCGCTTCATTTTTCCTTAATACCTGTAGATCTTTGGGGTGAATCAATTCATACCTGATTATTTTTTCCCTTGATCCTGTGAAATTCTTGCTTTAGTCTCTACACTTATCCAGACTGGTTCAATATGAATATTTCAGGCAGTATCTGAATGTAGGCCAAGAACTTTATCTGCGTAATTCCACCAGCAGACCTGGTGCCTTTCAAAGGAATGTAAGCAAAAGTCCCTCCTTCAAAAAAAAGCGTAAAGCTTAGAGACTTCTAGGGAGGGTAAACTGGTTGAAGGCATATGTTGCATATTGCATGCAGTGCAACCAACCTCAAGGAAGCTTCCTTCCAAATGAGCTCCATTGCACGTAATGCCCTAAACAAGTGTGTTTAGGATTGCAGCCCTGAATGTCAATGTTGGTTGGAATGATAATCTGAAGTTCAGTCGGAGATTCTAGAGCTTTCCCAGCAGGTCTTGTTTCGAGGGCATATTCTTAATTGTGGCAGCATTCTTTATCTAAAATAGTGCTCATTTGGTCACCTAGCATTCCGTGGTTTCCCTCTTTGCGGCTTTGTCTTGGTGTTACCGGTGGAGCGGTGAGATAAAATCGATCTCCAAGGCATTATGGCCAGGGAATCTGTTGAGGAAATGTAGTCCATTAGAGCTCTAGATGTTTTTTTGTTTTCTGAGGCAGCAGCAAAATTCAGCAGCAGCCCTTTGGGGGTTCCATTTGAAAGAGTATGATTTGATAGATTGACCAGTTATATCCAAAGTCAGCAAGTGACTGGAAACCTGAATGGTGCAAGCAAGCAAAGATGGATGCTTTCAGAGTTAGGATGACATCCATGCAAAAGAAATAAAAACACCCAATAACAAAAACTAAAACCAGATTGGATATGGTTCAAATGCTTGTGGAACCATATGGTAGCAAAGCAGATGGCATTCCCCTTTTAAAAATATATTATGCTGCTGGGGAGCCTTATTTCTACTTAGGCGGACATGAGGCTCACGTCAGCTGCCTTGCCTTTTAAGCTCACAACAGTTGCTTTTTTGCTGGTTTGCTTGCATGTCCATAGTGCACAGTGTAGAATGAAGGAGCTTATTTCTCTGCTAAATGGTTTTGTCTAGGAAAAAAGTATTTGGGTGAGGATTTTTTAAAAAAATCCTTTATATGTTTTTTTCTCCCCCTTACTGAACTGTGTTATGAAAAAGTACTGTTTATCTTCTATATCATTGGCTTTATTGTCTTCACGTAACACCCTGAGTTTGTGATTGACGTATATAATTTTTTTCCAGAGATTTTTTTATCACTTCAAATGCTAGGTGCTGTCCTAGTTAAGTCTCAGTTTGTTAGAAGGATGTCTCTCATTTTCGTAGATATTTCCCTAGGCTTCTGGGAAGCTGAATTGAGTAGGTAGCTGTTCTTGCATTGGAGAGGTATCTTGTCCTTGCATTGAAGAGTTCAGTTTGTAACCTAGGACTTCCTTGTCCTTCAGGCAAAGAAATTAGAATAATCTGATACTATGCATATTTTTTATAAATGAATTGGAAAATATTAAAACACTCTGTCTTAAAATATTTTATTCATCATGTTAAAATAAAACATTCCGTAATCATTTTTTCTTTTGTTTCAATTTTTCCAATTTTTTTTTTTGGGGGGGGGCCAAAGGCTTCAGGAAAAAAGGGAAAAAACTGTTTTTTTCTGGGTTTTTTTTTCTGGGCCTTCACACCTCTACACTCATGTTATGGATCGTTCTTACTTTCTCCCTTTGGAGCCCTCGTCACCTCCTAGAAAGCTACTTTTAGGGGTTGAGGGAATTTGGAATTATTGTCATGGCTAGTATCGATTGACATTCTGAACTGGTTGAAAAGTATCTTACATAATGCTGGAATATTCATCTCCCAGTAATTTATGTCACCATATGAAGTAGATCTGGATTTTTTAAAAAAAAAATGCTTGTTGAGTGGATGTGAAATACTATGTAAATAAGTTTGTGTTGGACATGGAATTCAGAAAATATGTTTTATCAACATCTTCTTTTTTTCCCAGGCTGTTGAAAATCTCTGCTCCTACAAGATCTCTGCAAATTTGTACAAACAGTTAAGACAGATTTGTGAAGATCATATCAAAGCACAGATTCATCAGTTCAGAGAATATCCTTCTATCACTAAAAGGAATTTTGCCAGCTATAAATTGTGCTCAGGTGTTTTGATAACCTAGCGGTTTAAGAACCTCTAAAGTACCATGAAAGCCTAAATACAGTAGTTAGTCTTTAAGATGCCGCATGTTTTTGTCTTTTGTTTTGCTTCTTTGGATTTTGCCTAGAATTGTTGCACAGACTGATACGGCTACCTTTTCCAAAACTATAACTTGAAATAGCAGTATCGTGAGATGTAATGATTGTATGCCTGTTCAAAGGATGTATTCCCTTAGAAAAGGGAGTTTTAGAAAACTAATTCTTAAAAATGCAAGCCATACCCCTTAGTACACATCACAGATGCCTTTACTGAAACTGTGGAAATTAAGAGTGCAGAGACGAAAGTCTCAACTTTTCACAACTAATAATAGTAATGTATTGCCAAGTCAATTCTGACTTACAGTGACCTTCTCCACAGTTTTCTAGATAGAGAATACTAGGAAATAGTTACCTTTTCTTTTTTCTAGATCTGTGCAACTTGCCCAAGGCTACACAGGCTGGCTCTTCTTTCTAGAGATGAAATGAGAAATCTCATTCCCAACTTCTTTCCTGCTGCCCAGGCACCTAACTGTGTGTTCTTATATTTTATCAACTAATATATGACCCAGTCTAGAGAACCATGCATTTTACTCCATATATAGTGTTCTTTTTTTGTCTTTTTGCCAGGATGAGGTATATGTCTATATTTTAAAAACTTGCTGGTTTGCAGTTCTGATATAATTCTCTCTGCAGCCTTTTGGTATCTTAGAGTCTCTGACATGTGCCCTTTGTTCTTATAAATGTTACAATCCAGAGTGTATATTCATCAGTGTTCTATCATTCCTCCTGAGCATTTCCCCATTAAACACAGAGACAGATCTTTAAATACCCAAGTCTTTAATATCCAGCCTGTTGTCTGTAGTCTTTTGATTAGAATACAGCAGTAGCCATAACCTGTTGGAATCTCAGGTTCCCATCTGTTCCTAAAATAATAGATGAGAATCTAAAACACTGGCTACTCTTTTGGGGGTGGGGGCTGTACTCTTGTCAGTTTTAGTGGAATTCTTCCACCACATCTGTTAGATTAACATAACTATCCAGTTTTGGTTAATATCAAGGGCAAGTTGGTCTCTATTTCATGTAACCTATCCTAAGTGGGTTATACTAAAATGTAGTCCTGAGTCTTTAAAAAGAAGTGGGTGACATGTTTCATAATGAATCAGTAATGGTGTGGAAGATCAATGTATCATTATATGGTGGTGATGGCATTTCAGCTGTTTCGTTAGTATTCTTAACTGCTTCATCATGGATTCATTGGATAGTGTTCTCTTTCTGAAGAAAATAGACAAATGTTGGCAAGATCATTGCAGACAAATGGTAAGGATTATTCCCTTCTATCAGGAAACATACAATCCCTGATGTTACACGGTATATTTCAGTTCCATTATGACAACCCTCCTTAGGAAATCAAGAGCTCAAACAGAAGACTTGAGAAAAAAAAATCTCATTCAGTTGCATAAAAGAAATGGCCTAGAATTTAACCATCCCAACTCATAGTGGTCTGTTAAAAAGTTGAAACAAAGATGGCTTTCATAGGTGCTCTGGTGCTGATGTTTGAAGGGAGGGAGTTTTCACAGACCTAACAGAAGAGGGGAGGGGTGTCGTAATGGCTTTGTTGTGGCTGAAGCCTGCCCTTTGAACGAACAATGAAGAGAGACCATGCTGTATCAATATTAAGGACCAGGTAAAGGGCAGCGGGGCCTTAAAATACTCTTTTTAAAGCCCACTTGTGTAAATTTTGCATTTAGTGACTATGCAGATTTGAGAGTGAATAGAAATTCCTCTTTAAAATTCATAAACATTCCTTCCAAGCAGACGTTTTTAGAACTGGGGCACATGAAGAATCTTAAACCAGGTGCATGTGATAGACATAGTACTTAGAATGTGTTAATGTGCTGGTGGTTTGTTTTCTCCGTTACAGATCATGATTAGAAGCATCTTTTTGTTCCTGGACCGAACCTATGTTCTTCAAAATTCAATGCTACCATCTATTTGGTGAGGATGAAAAGAGTAATATTAATGTTAGGGATCCAATCACTTTGTCAAAATACGTATAGAGTAGCAGCCTTCTTCCGTTCCTAACTAAGTCACGGAATAGAAGCGTCATAGAAATATATTTCCTATTCTGTGTGTCTCCCTGGCCCTTTCCAGATTTTGAATTAAATATTGGCTTTTCAGTGGCAGTTTAAAACTCGTGTTGAACTTAACCAACAAGCTCAAATTTGGAATGTATTAAGAGACTGCACCTCATAACTATTAAGAGATGAATTTGTATGTTTAATTGGGCAGTAGCTGGCCATTGCAAGATTGACCAAATAAGCCATGTTTTTAGAAGAACGAGCAAACAGTTTATGCCAGACGTTTTAAAACACAGGATAGGAAAGTCAGAAGGTGTAAGTCTGAAGCAGTTTACTTTTTTGGCGGTCAAGAGTTGAGGGATTAATGCGAGGGAGGGATGGTTAAACAAAAGTAAACCTTCAGGGACAGCACCCCCAGTAATTGCTAATATATGTATTTACAATTTTCTTCTGAGTTACTTTCTCATAAACAGTATGTAGTAAAAGCAAAAGCAAAGTGTTCTGCTTATATACCGCCCCATACCACTACAAGTCATCTCTGGGCAGTTTACAATTTTAATTACAGTGTGCAGGCGACACATTGCCCCTCCCCCCCAGCAAGCTGGGTACTCATTTTACCGACCTCGGAAGGATGGAAGGCTGAGTGAACCTTGAGCCTGCTACCAGGGATTGAACCCAGGTCGTGAGCACAGTTTTACCTGCAGTACAGGCATTTAACCACTGCGCCACGAGGCTCTTAGTAAGAATTCAATTTGGGTTTTGGCCTGTCTTATTTGCACAGTACCCTGTGAGACGTACTGGGAAAGAGCAAAACTTATTATTTCAGCTATGCGTGGACTTTATAAAGCTTAGTCTCAAGTTCTTGTTTTCAACAAAGTTGTATGTGTTAAAATATATATTCTTAGAAGCACCACTGAAAGCTTTTCTAATCTTTTTGAATTACTGTCTGCATTTTAGAGAATTCCCAGTATGTGGGCCTTTACTAAATATTAGGTCATAAGAGTTGTACATTTAACTCTCATGACTAGATTTACATGCATTTCTTTCTTAATATCCAGTAAAATTGGAACCTTCAGTGGTGCTCTCCAGTTCTGATGAAAACATGTTTGCCAAGCATCTGGTTAGATAGTTGAGCAAGTGGCGGTCATTTACATAATTGGTTGAGGGAATGGTCAAACTAAGCCTTCTAAAGATTTACATTCTCAACCCAGTATAAGATAGAGAGCCCAGAGAATAATGATTAATCCAGACACATTTGAGAAGAAGCCAAGGCAAACATCACTTCCTCCTTGGTGTTGAAGGTCAGAACATGGGCACACGAGCCCTTAAGAGTCATTGGCTAAAATCCTGTTGTTTAGTGTATTAAATCACACTAGAGGCCTGTTGAATCAATGGTGAATTAGTGAATGAGCTCCTCCAAAAGTTCCATTGATTCCACCGGGCCTACTTTAACTGCTAAATTAAGACAAGGTTAGAGTAGGACGATCTGAATCAGTAGATTTTATGGAGGACTTGTCTAATCAAATCTTTGTTAATTTAATGGGCAACCCTAGAGCAATTTACTACACCAAGTAACAGGATCATGACCTTTGTCTTGCACACAGTTATGAGAGAGTGGTTTCTGATAGGTCTGAGGATGATTACTTAGAGAAAAACATGGTGTGGATGCTAGAAAGCATAACTATATGCCTTATGCACACAAGAGCAATCCAGTTTCTTTGCGTTAGTAACATTCTGCTTCATTAAAGCATGTTTTTTTTTCATTCCAGGGATATGGGGCTGGAATTATTCAGGACACACATAATTAGCGATCAAAAAGTCCAGAACAAGACCATTGATGGCATTCTTCTGTTGATCGAAAGGGAGAGAAACGGAGAGGCTATTGATAGAAGCCTGCTCCGTAGCCTTCTAAGTATGCTTTCAGATTTGCAGGTGAGTAGATTTTTCCGCTGTATTGAATAATAAAAAAAATAGATATCCAGAGCAATCAAAATGAATGTCCCAGTGTTGATTCATTTTTGTCTTCCTTAGATTTATCAGGATTCTTTTGAGCATAGATTCTTGGAAGAAACGAATCGCCTCTACGCAGCTGAAGGACAGAGGCTTATGCAAGAAAGAGAGGTATTTCTCTCTTATTGTTTGTATGTACCACAATCAATTTGAACTTCTGGCTAAGAAGAGAAAACGATACCTCCCATGACACATCCGGTCAGATTGAGAGATGCCACCAGGAAGTACTGTAGCATCAGTCTTAGAGACCTCTCCTTCCAGTTTGGTTCCTGGAAATTTTTGTTTTAAAGGAGGATACCATGTATAATTATGTTTAGTCATTTCGTTGTTTTTTTCTAAATGACTTATCCTGTTTGCCAGGTCCCAGAATATCTTCATCATGTCAACAAACGCTTGGAGGAAGAGGCCGATAGGATTATCACTTACTTGGATCAAAGCACTCAGTAAGTGTGTCATCTCCCTCCAGCTGAGGCATTGGGATTCTTAAGAGCACCCTTCTAGCTCCACTATTGCTTCCTTACTTAGAGTGTAGGAACACATCTCAGAGACCCTGAATACTGTAAAAGGTGGGGATATTGTGATGACAAAAGAGGATAATCCTGAATTTCAAAAATAATTTATTTTGCTAACATGCCACCTCATCCACCCATCATAAGGCTTGATCCTTGGGACTGCTCCTGCGCCAGCAATGCTGGGAAACAAGAACGGCATTTTTTGTAATTACAACAACGAGGATACACCATCAGGCCAAATCAAAATCCTGGTGACCCTTTCCAGGGTTTCCAAGGTAGAGAGAGAGCCGCTCAGAGGTAGTTTACCATTGCCTTCTTTTGGGGGTCCCCTAGAATGATGTAGCTTGCCCAAGACCACACAATCGTCTCCTACAAGGTATAACGGGGAATTGAACTCCCTACGTTTGGATCTGCGGCCAGCTGGTCCAACTCACTAAGCCAGCCAGCCAGCTGGCCATGTGGTAGCTGTTTTCAAATATCTGATGTAAAAACGGAGCAAAGGGGTAGGATCCAAACAAACTGCAAGAAGGTAGCTCCCAGCTCTCCGTAGGAGAACCTGCTAGTGGCAGCAGTTGACAGTGGCATAGATCCCTTCAGAAGGCTATCGGTTTCTAATGTAGGTTACATGGCCATCTGTTGAGGATGCTTTAGCTGTGGGACCTTGTGTTAGCCAAGTTCTAGATGAGAGTATCCTTGGGTTTCCTTCTACCATCTTATGATTCCATGGCTATACTGTATTGGTGCCAGTTGTCTTTACAAAAATGCCTTTTACAAAAAGTGACGGAAACCTGCACCATCATTTCAAGCCACCCAAACAGACCTACATTCATAAGTGGGGCAGTGATTGTTTCAAATATCAACAGAAGGTTGCTATACTTCATAAGAAGGGGAATCTCTGGCCCTCCACTCTTCCAGTTCCCAAAAGCCTTCTTAGACTTGTCTAATGTTAAGGGATTGATGGGAGCTACTGTTCAAAATAAATTAAGAAGCAAAAGTTTACCTGCCCTGCTGTAACAGATATTACCAGGAAGACAGAAACCTCTTTTTAAAAAAATCTGATGCAGAAGTATACGATACATGGCGCTCATAATATGGACATAAGTTTTTCCTGGTGTTCCATTTAGAATCAGTGTTGAGGGGGCAAGGCAAAGGAATATAATTCTAAATACTTTTTTCTATAGGAAACCACTAATTGCTACTGTAGAAAAACAGCTGCTAGGTGAACATTTAACAGCCATTCTACAGAAAGGTAATCTATCTTTCTTTATAGAAATCTTACTTTACTGCTTCTTCGGGGTTTTCAGTTCCCTGTGATGAATGGAAATAACCCAGTCAGGTACTGCTTCTCTAATCCCGCTTTGCCTACCCAGTTCATGACATAGCACTGAACAATATTCAGGAGGGGGACCTGCCAGTCCCGTTCTCCTCCTTGGAGGTAAGGAGCTGCAATAGTGCTTAGGAATGGGTGATGCAAAGAGTAGCAAAGGCAAAAATGTGGAGGATAGTGGATTACACTTGTCCGTCATGTGCCAAGCCATAGTAGGGAGAACCAGTGAGAAGTCCTGCTCTGCAACCCTCAAGTGTCATTTTTAAACTCTGTAATCAAATTCACCTGTGCGGTTTATGTGGGTTTTTTTCAGTGGGATATTGCAAAAGTTGACTTCCATGTAGAACCTAATATAATAAATATTAATTAATATAGCATTACCAGTCGACCCCAAACCACATCTTGATGGAATTGAGGCATGATATTAGAGAGAAGCATTAGCAATTTCATTTTTGAGCAACGTACGGAACTGTTGCCTGTGTTGAACTAAAGCTGTTGGAGAAGGAAGAGTCATTGCATAAAAGAAGCTGTGCTGGATTAGACCCAAAATCCGTAAAGTCTGGGGCATGTTGGCTTAGCGGGCTACAGCGCTGAAAACTGTCAGCTGCAAAGTCAGCAGCTCGATGGTTCGAATTCTGGGTACCATGCAGTGGAGCAAGCTCCCACTGTTAACCCTAGCTCCTTCTTACCTAAAAGCATGTAACTGCAAGTAGGTAAATAGGTACCACCGTAAAAATGTGGGAAGGTAAAACAGTGTTTCTGTGCAGCCATGCCGGCCACATGGCCACAGACTTGCACAGCGCTGGCTCTTCGGCTTGAATACGGACCTTAATTTGATTTGAAAATGGAACTTAATTTGATTGGGGTGAAAATTTGAAAATGGGCGTTAATTTGATTAGGGTGGGGAAACGAGCACTGCCTCTGGAGTCAAACACGACTAGCACACATGTGCGGTGGGGGGGTGGATCTTTACTCTTACCTTTTACCATTAAGTCTAGCATTGTGTTCTCACACTGGCCAAGCGAATATCTCTGCTACGCCCACAAATAGCGGCACAAGACAATAGCAACCTCTGGCTCTAAACTGGCTAGTTCCTGCTGAAATGTGTACAGGATGAAGAGTAGAATTTAGGCAAATGGGACTTTCAGTGGTCTTCAGATTGCTCCAGGAAATGGCACAGGACCATGTATTATAGAAAGAGGTCTGTTCAACCTACAGTCATTTTTCCTTTCCTCGTTTCAATGTGGCGGTGATTATATTAAAAGGAATGGCTTCCTGGTTGTAAGGTAGCTGCAGCTACATGGAGACCGGATCAAGCTGCAGTTAGTTTAAATGCAGATACGGCCATTCTCTCTCAGAAAAGCAAGGAACAGGGCACTTCTAAACTGTGGAAAGCTTATTCTTACAAAATGCATGTAGTTTAGTGTCACACCTGGGCCATGCAAGCACACATTTAAAGTTTGCCATTGCTCATCGATTTGTTCTTTTGCCTCTTTATGTGCTTAGTTTTTTTTCAATATTCTGAACTAGGCAGACCCTGTGTAGCCTGTTCACTTTTCTTTTTGGCCTAAAATAATAGCAGTGGGAAAATGTTCTTAGTCTTTTGGATCCGGCTGAAGTTCAAAAGGGTTTTGTTTTGGATGAACGTGAGTTCATTTGGAGTAACAGATGCCACATTTGAATATTACAGGTTTAAATCACCTCCTTGATGAAAATCGAATTCAAGACTTGTCTCTGCTGTATCAGTTGTTCAGCCGAGTGAAAAATGGAGTGCAAGCTCTCCTGCAGCAATGGATTGAGTATATAAAGGTATCCTGCCTGGTTTGCATTTCCTGTGGTTACCGGTGGCAATGGACCTTACTTTGATTAGGGTGGGGAAATTTGTATGCAATAATAGGTTTACAGGCCAAAAGAAAAAAACGCTACAGGGAAGGATGGATAGACAGATTGGTATGTGTACTATACATGCAGCAGCACCCCCATATCCACTGATTCACCATTTGCAGATTCAGTTCTCTGCAGTTGGCTTTCGGGTGGGGGTGGGGGTGCTGGAGTCAAAAGCTTTTGCCCTGACACCCCGCAGTGCAGCGGACTGGGTGTTGCACCACTCGGTCTGCCACCCAGGAAGCTCAAACGGCCGGGGACACACACACACCCAGCTGTTTGAGCTTACCTGGCGATGCAGCAGTGCACCTTTGCACCACCCAGTTTGCCGTGCTGCCCAGCCGGGATGGTGGAGTGGCTTAAGCAGATGTTGTTTGATGTCTCCTAAGTGATCACAAGATTGCTTTGCTATGCTAAGACCTGGATACAGCGCTGGCCATTGCAGATTTTCAGCGAGTCTCCTCCCAGAACAAGATAGACTGTTTGTATTATTGGGACCTGTGCATGTGCTAAGCAGTTCTCCCATCCATTTAATTGTGTGTCACAGCAGGCTGAAAACTGCAAACAATTCTCACTATTTTGCAACCTCAAATGCACATGTGAAGCAGCCCTTGTGTTGTGTTAGGAGACTGTGGAGCCAGATTCTTACTGCTCCCTGTTGGATTCAGTCAGTGGTGGAACCCCATGATAGCCTCTTCCCAGTGAGCAGGGAAGGGAAGCTGTAATTTTTATATTATTGTTATTAAATTATCACACAGCAGACAAGATAACTGCACTGGATTTTCTATTACAAATCACTAGTTGAACGCTTCCCAAGCGTTTAGGACTATGTGATGTATTGGCGAATTATGTGAGCAGATCCCATGATGATGATGATGATGATGATGATGATGATGATGATGATGATGATGATGATGATGACATATCTGTGGCTGAATCCAAAGACTGGAAGCAGAAAAGCTTGTGTTCAGTTTCTGAGGTTTCTTGATGTTTAAAATGCACATCAGGGGTGAGACACTCTGACTGAAACCTTGGAAAGCTACTGCCAGTCCCAGAAGGCCATTATAAGCGAACCTATGGTTCCTAAGCCAGGCAAGTTTTCCCAACCTTCCCAGTGCTTCTCTGGCATCCCCCAGAAGAGATAACAGAGTACCATATTTTTTTCATCTATAACACACTGCCATGTATAAGAAGGCCCTCACTTTTCCAACCCAAAATTACAGTTTCCCAACTGCATGGTTCTCCACTTGGGTTCCCTCCATGTAGAACATGACCCTCATTTTTTTTACTCTAACAATTTTATACAAAAATATATAGTTTTATACACTGAAAATTATTCAGAGATAGTCAGTCTAGCCTGGCGGAATGGTTCATTGGCACATAAGCCAATTCTGGATCTCCATACATAGTCTTGATTTAAACTTTGTCCCGAGATGCAATTCAGAATTATTGCTCTGCCTATATTTGGCAAGGTTCCTTTGGGAATCGGAAGCATTGTGAAACAAGTAGCCTTTCAAGGCTTGGATCAAGTCAGCGTCCGATGAGTCCATTTCCCTGCGTACACTGTCTTGCTGCTGCCTGTAAACAACCAGAAGACGGTTGTGTAAAGCTGGCAGCTGTTTCCATGGATTTCCCTTGGGTCTAAATATTGGGGCCTGCACGCTTACAAACGCTGTGCTATTTAACTGGGCAGTTGGCAGGGTTATGTTACAAGTGACATTTCTGTTTTGCAGGCATTTGGGAGCACCATTGTAATTAATCCAGAGAAAGACAAAACCATGGTTCAAGAGCTGCTAGACTTCAAGGATAAAGTTGATCATATAATTGACATTTGCTTTCTGAAAAATGAGAAGTTTGTTAACGCCATGAAAGAAGCCTTTGAAACCTTCATCAACAAAAGACCAAATAAGCCTGCCGAACTCATAGGTATACTGTTACGCCATTAATTCCCAAATGTAAGAGATGCGGGGGACCGTGCAGTTCAGTGGTGTAGAGCTCTTATTTGCCATTCAGAAGGTTCCCGAATAATTTCCTGTCTTCTCCAGTAAAAATAAACAAGTGAAACAGTCAGATATAGTAAGTGTGGGGAATAGCCTCTGAGTTTGCATGGGGAGAATGGCCCCTAATTGGAATAGACCATACTGGGTTAGAAAAGAAAAATGCCAGTGGAGAGGAATGAATTTCAAACAAGGAACTTGCATTTCAATATATTCCTGCAAAAGATGCTACTACAGCTGGAATGTCTGACCGCTTCCGTCGGTCATGACAAATGCTACGGTAGATCTCTTGTACTTCATGTTTAGTGGACACTTGTATTTAATTCAGTTTGTATTGCAAAGCTATTGTTGTCCTTGTATGGATTGGAAATGGGATCGGAGCCAGCCTGTGAGGCAGACCCTTTGCAGAGCACTTAGCCACCTTTCGTAAACAAGAAAACGGTCCGGGAGAAAGGGTGCCTCTTTGCAGGGATGTTGTCACCTGCATGATCCTTGTTATCCATTAGAAATGACAGTGGGTTAGCGGATGCATATTCGAATCCCATCCCTCCTTTTTCTTGCCCTTTTTTTTTCTCCACCACCACCATCTTTTAGCTAAATATGTGGATTCAAAGCTTCGGGCTGGCAACAAAGAAGCTACGGATGAAGAACTAGAAAAGATGCTGGATAAGATTATGATTATATTTAGATTCATCTATGGTAAGAGCTGGCTTTTATTTTCGCATGAAGCAACTTTGCTTGTAGCCAACATGGTTTGGCCTCGTCTTTGTTCCTTTGCTAAAAGAGCTGTCATTTTAAGCTGACATTGGGGCAACAGACTTCAAACGCTCACTGCGACTGAGACACCAGTGCTGTTTCTAAACCGAGGCATCTCCAGATGTTACTAACCTATCATTGTTATAAGGCCTGTATAATGGCCATACAGTGGTTAATGGTGACAGATGGAATTTACAGTGCAACAACAGGTGGAGGACCTTGGGCTTCCCTGGTCATTCTTTGTGCACCAAATCGGGAATCTGTCCTCTGTGTCTCTCAAACCACCTATCTTCTCATTCAAATATGAAGATGTACCCATATTAGACAGAGACGATAGATGGCTTGAGAGAGGAGTCAGGAAAGCCATTCATGTGAGTATTGAAACCCCCTCTCTCAACAGAGGTGGGGGGGCTCAGGCACAGTCTCTCTGCTACTTATCAAGTAGTGATTTCAATAATCCTCAGACAAATAAAAATACTTCACACCTCCACCAGCAAGGCTATGGCTAACGACTCATACTTTATTAGTGTTGGGAAGGTTGTAAAGGTGGGATTTTCACACACCTTAGGCCTCTGTCCACCTAATGAGTCCATTTAGACTATTGTCCACCTAACAAGCCTATTCAAGCCATTGTCCATCTTATGAGCCTATTTCAGACCAGGGTTACATGAGGTTGAAGGGAAGTATAAAATGGAGGAGTCGCAACTAGCTTTTCTCAGACTGACGAAGCTGTTTGAATGAGCAGCGAAGCGTTTCAATCTCTCAAGAAAAGAAGTCCAGTTGCCATGACTCAACTTCCAGATAAACTCACCAGGTTGACTGAGAATCTTCACAGACATCCTCCTATTAATAATAATCAAGCTGATACCTAAGTTTTCATATTTTTGGGACTCTAGAGGCTTGTTACTGGTACTGCTTATTGATTACTGATTAGTACTTGCCTTGCTCTTTCTCCGAGAGGTTAGAAATTTTACGTGTCACAGAAATTATTCTGTGTTGACTGAATTATTTTTTTCTCCTTGTTATTGTATTCTGTTGTACTGTTTTTTTTATTTGACGTGCTTTGCAATGGCCTGTGTGCCACGCAATAAAAATGTTTGGTTGGTTGGTTCTGTCTTCTACAGGAAAGGATGTTTTTGAAGCATTTTATAAAAAGGATCTCGCAAAGCGGCTACTAGTAGGCAAGAGTGCATCCGTAGATGCTGAGAAATCCATGCTTTCCAAGCTCAAACATGGTAAGTTGCTTTCTGGGTTGGTTGGTTCTGAGGGTGATGTGGTGGTTTGGTTTTTAAAGTCTCCTACATTTTCTCCTTGTATGGCTGTTTGGATATATATTCATGGCAGTTTCTCAGTATGTGATCTTACAAATAAATGGCCTGAAGAGACAGGTCTCTTGTGCACACCCTGATTCCATGTGCCCAATGTTTTTCCATTGAAAATAATCCTTCTTGAGTTTTGTCAGCCTGTCACTGTCACTATTTCTGCTGCAAATGGGGGGGGGGGGATCTTTAACTACGGTGTCTATAAGCATAGTGATAGATCTGAGAATTCTGGATTGGTCTGTGTAGATCTAAAAAGCTGTCCATGTTAATTCATATATGTTTTATTAACTTGCGTGGAAGCTGATTCATTAGCAAATGGCATCAAGAAAACATCTAACAAAACAACAAGATCGTTCTTGGAAACAAATTCCATTAACTATATATTGGGGTTATCTTTGAGCAAATTGGCTGATGACTGGTAATAATTCTACCTCTGGTTACTTCCGTAGCGCTCATTGTAAGTGATCCTAACATTATAAATATGTAAAGATTTTAGGATAACACTGGCCATTGCTTTATTGCTTGTGATGCACTGGTTGAATGCAGCTACTCTGACTTGATGGGGAAATTTCAGGAATTTTGATCCAGGATATTTTCTATCTACTGTAGTTAAGATTTCTGTGCAATTATAATCCTTACCTCGTTCAGCAGAGGGTCTTGGATATCTTGTTAATAGCACACTGGTAACAGGAATTATAATACGATTGCTCTGTTACAGAATGTGGCGCTGCTTTCACCAGCAAACTTGAAGGAATGTTTAAAGATATGGAGCTTTCTAAAGACATCATGATACAGTTTAAGCAGGTATGGGAACAAAATATGACAAGTGCCCATCCCCACTTGGTTTTGAAATGGCTCTATAAATAGATGTGTAAAATAAGAAGACAATGATGAAGCACAACTCGTCATTGTATCTGAGGAGCTTTCGAAGGACATATTTGTATATGGCTAATTAATAATCGCATTTCATAATCCAGTGGCCGAATGAAATTGAGCTGGGTGGAGCTGGGTTCTATCACAAAGCACACTGCTTCCTATTGATTCAGTTGCTACCTCTCCACCTAATCAGTCTCACTAGGTTCTGAGAGTATTTATAAGGGACATTGAATCTGAATCACACCACCCTAACTTCAACAGAGGGAAGCACAGGCTATAAATGTGGAGATGGATAGGAGGAGGTTACGTGTCTGTACATCTTTTTGGTCATTTCCTCTGTTTTTCTTATGCCTCTAGTATATGCAAAATCAGAATGTACCTGGTAACATTGAGCTTACCGTGAATATCTTGACTATGGGCTATTGGCCAACCTATGTGCCTATGGAGGTCCACCTGCCATCAGAGGTAAGATAGCTATACAGACTCTCCAGTCTTATGTACTTGTTAAAATTTACTTTACTAGTTCAAAGAACAAATCTTGGGTTGGTCACAGAAACATCTGCAGTGCTACTCCTACATTAGATTTTTTAAAATTCATTTTATTAAGTAAGAAATGTGAATGTTCACCACTATCTCTATTGTTCCGAAAATGCAGTTTTTTAAATGTTTTAAGACTGCAGCAATAGGAGAGGGGTTGAAGTTTACAGTGGCTCTCATTTTCTAATATATATAAAATAACAATTGAGTCTTTTAGTAAATACTTATGTTGGGGAAAGATAAATGATAGTTAAGGTTCATTCTGAAGAAGTTAGCAGGCCTAAAAGAGAAATGACAAAACAATCTTCAGTCTCTTTGGTTATAAAAATGCTAGCCTTAAAGTAACTTGGACAAATGGACTTCAACACACCAATACAATATTGATGCACATTTTGAATTTAAAACAGTTAAAATATAGAGAAGACAGGAATATACTTTAGTGAGTGATCGTTGGTGCGGGAGTTGTCATTGGACTGAAACTCATATTTCTGTTCTCTCTAGATGGTGAAACTGCAAGAAATATTTAAGACATTTTACTTAGGAAAACACAGCGGCAGGAAACTTCAGTGGCAATCCACATTGGGACACTGTGTACTCAAAGCTGAATTTAAAGAGGTAATACTTATTTTTAGTAGATGCCCTTTGTTAGACTTGAAATACAGAAGGGCTTTTTGAACTAACTGTTCCTGATAAAAATAGTAGACACCAAAGGAGGCTAAAAGAATGTGCACAAGAAACCATGCTTGATTGATGGGGGCCCTGCCTCCTTCCCTCCAGGTTTTTAAGGCATGGGTAAAGCAAAGAACTGGACTTCTGAAATAAATAAAAGTTTTAAAGCTGTCACTGCTGCTGTCCTCTATCATGGGAGGAATTTATCATCCTTTGGATGGCCCATCACTCTGATTACAAAAATGATCAAACTGTCTGGCTCTTTGTGTGCTGTAGCTGTATCAGAATAGCTGTGGCTGTGGTTTCTCAGTTGTCGTTTTTGCTCCGGTTGCAAATATTTTGCTATGAAGACAGCACAACTGAGGGGCAAATTATTTCCTGTTTTCTTATGTAAACATGTTGATTTTGTCCTTCTTCCTAACAGGGCAAAAAAGAGCTACAAGTTTCTTTGTTCCAGACTCTAGTGTTGCTTATGTTTAACGAAGGCGAAGAATTCAGCTTAGAGGAGATAAAACAAGCCACTGGGATAGGTGAGTATCGGATGCCGCTGGGGCTTTTAACTAGCAGCAATAGAGATGGGCACGAAACGAGCAATTTTTCGTTTTCGTTTTTTCGTTTCATTACGCAATAAAAACGAAACGAAATTTTAAAAAAAACCAAAACAAAAACGAAACGACCAAATTTGCCGTGTTTTTCATTTTCGTTGCAGCAGATGCATTGAACTAAAAAGAATGCTAACGAAACAGCAATTTTTCGTTTTTGTTTTTGTTTTTTTGTTTCGTTACCTAACGAAACGAAAACGATTTTATTTTATTTTTGCAAAAAACGTCACGAAAACGAACCGAAACGGACCCCTAAACGACCAAACGACAAACGAAACACCATTTTTTGAGTCGTGCCCATCTCTAAGCAGCAACTAAAATAATATCCAACTGTCATCTTCCATTTTGCAGAGGACGGGGAGCTGCGGCGAACGCTCCAGTCGTTAGCCTGTGGCAAGGCACGAGTGCTCACGAAAAGCCCCAAAGGCAAAGATGTGGAAGATGGGGACAAATTTACTTGCAACGATGACTTCAGACATAAGCTATTCAGGATAAAGATCAACCAGATCCAGATGAAAGAAACGGTACCTGGTTGTTTTTTTCTTTCCAATCGTTGCCATATACTTGCCAGGGCACGTGGGGAAATAACCTTGAACCAGCCAGAAGCATTACAATGACCACCAAGTGGGTATTTGCTTTCCGTTTGTGTGGCCGGAGTCATCTGCAGCCACTTGACATGCCAGGCGGTTGGGGGGGTGCGTCAAGAGGTCTAGGCATAGCACATGTTGAAAATATGATATATTAGGCATGAAACCACATTTTATTTCCTTTTCTTTCATTGTCTGTTTCAATGCTTCCTTGTTTGAAAAACAAAACAAAACCCATGTCTAAATATATACACAGTCTTCAGACAGAGAGCTGATACTTTGAAGCAATGCTATTGCTTCTGAAAAAGGTTCAGAATGCTTTTCCGTTTGCTGTACAAGGATCACAAGCCTCTGGCTCTCATCATGAGTTTAGGTGGCAGGGAGCTTGTAGTGGTGAGGTATTACCTTTTTTACACACCAATGGTCCAGATCAACTACCGATTGACGCTCATCCATTCATAGTAAGCCTCCTTGGATTTCTAACGTGTGTGCTCTCTCCCCGACTCTCCCTGTTCCTGCAGGTAGAAGAACAAGCCAGCACTACAGAAAGAGTCTTTCAGGATCGGCAGTACCAAATCGATGCTGCCATTGTGAGGATCATGAAAATGCGCAAGACACTTAGCCATAATCTGCTCGTGTCAGAAGTGTACAACCAGCTGAAATTCCCAGTAAAGGTAAGAGCCTGAGTATTCTTATTTTTCCTGCAAAATAATTATTTGGTTGTGTCAAAAATCTTTTCCAAAGACAAAATATGTTTTCATTTGATGGTCTAACTTAGCAAAACTTTGAAATATTTAAGCAGCTGGTAGCATTCCTCAAAAGTGCTAATGGCTATACATTTTGCCCATGAAGTGCACCAGACACATACCTGTCTGTATTAGGGCATAAAAATTGCCATGTTGGGACATAGCAAGTGTGTGTCTTAAGCTTTCTGTGCTGGGTCTAGGAAAGGCATACGCCATGCACCTAAGGGAACTGGGTTAGGACAAGTGGGTTGTTTCTTTAAAATATAATAATAATCTTTATCGTTATTGAATACACGTCCAAGTGACCAACCTTTCTGAATTGCTTTACAGCCCGCTGACCTTAAGAAGAGAATAGAATCGTTAATTGATAGAGACTACATGGAAAGAGACAAGGAGAATCCCAACCAGTATAACTACATTGCATAAAAACACACGACATGCCTTTTTTGTTTTTCTTTTCTGCACATTCAATGTTCTACTTGGTTGCTGGTGGGTAAACAAGCCTGTTGATCCCATTAAATTAACCTTTTTTTCTACTACCAATGACTGAAATGAAAGCAATTTAATGGGGAGGGGGGGGAACATAGTAGAGTGGACTTTTTCCATGGCTGTCACATGGCCCATTTAAGGAGTAGTATTTACATTTTTAAGAAGAATGCTGTTGAACTCTTTGCATGATATTCAGTATGATGTGCAGCAAACTGTAAGGAAGTACCTGGTCTTTGTGATTGCATTGGTCCCCACCAACTCTCAAACGAAACCTTTCTTTAGCAGACCGCTCTCGTCCTTTGTTTCCATCTCCAGACAATGAGAAGGTAAAACTAACCTTTTTCTTTTTTAAAAAGTGCATAAACTGCATGCAAATCTTGAATTCTTGTACAGAATTATTAGGATGTCCATCAAACAGCCACATCGATATGGGTTTGGCCATCCCTTAAAATAATGAAAGGCAGTGTGCTGTTCCCTGCTGCCTTTGGGCAGAAAATTGTTGCCACTTCTCAAGTTGTGAGATATCATGAGTTGTTTATTGGCTGAAATGCTGTTGCTTAGCTTTGCAAGTCACACCTAGCACAGTCCCATTGAATTAGTGAGGATTAAGTAGGGCAGCACATCTATAATGGCCACTGGTTCAATTGGCCTAATCTACTTGCCACTCCCTTAGGATAAGCAATAGGATTTCAGCAGTTGACAGCAACCTAAGTTTGCTGTCTGGCTCCATCTTGCAAAGGCTGCTTTTAAAGCACAGAGCTTTAGACTACTTAACAACTCCCTTCACCTCCCGTCAAATGTAAGAAGTTCAGAAAATAAATGCATTCTTAATGTAAAAGCTGCTATGGGGGGGGGTAACTGCTAACTCTTTGTTAATTCTTCTCGAAGAAGGAAATTCGTCTACACGAAACTCAGAAGTGAAGGATACCATAGTAGTTGGTCTGGTTTTCTTATGCTTCCTCATTCAGACACTACAAGAGCTTTTTCCTTTTGCAGACCTATGTTGCTTCAACTTCCAGGGGTTAAAATGGGTGGGCTTCTCAAAGAGAAGATTCACTGTTGCATTGGCCTTAGCAGTGACCTTGCTTTGAAGCCAGCCTTGGTAGTTCTGGCCATCCACGTATTGTTGGACTTCCATGTCTGTCAGACCCAGCCAGCGCTGCCATTAGTCAGAGACAATAGAAGTCACCATACGGCATGCTCTGGAGGGCGACAGGGTGCCCATCCTACTCTTTTCACCAAGGCTCCCACAGGTTGACCAGGACTGCAGTTTGCAGTCTACATGTCATACCCTCCACACAAGCATAGCCTGGGGAACATACAGGAGAGCTCAGGAAGGCAACGAAATGGCACATTAAAGACAATGCAGGATCTCAGCGATCCGGGAGCAACCTGTTGTTATTGGATTTCTTTTCCTTTTTACTCCTTTAGACTAGCTTAGCAGTTTTTGATTTTCTCCTTGTGTGATGTAGATAGAGAGCATACTGTATGTTCCATTACATTATGCCATTTTAATGCAAGGGCTTTCTTTTCAGGATGCTGCTTGAACAGCTGCATGAGTTGTTAGCTTTTCAAATATCAGTCAAGGGTCCTGTTTGGGAAACACTGAGGGAGCTTACTACTGCGTGAAGCAGTGCTGACAACCCTGATGATCTGATTGTCAGACTCCTCCATGCTCACAGCATGGAAACATCTGGTCATCCATCAATTCTCTCACCTGTTCATCTGGAGCAGGGGGAGCTCTATTTCCAAAATCAGAGAGAAGTAAGATACTAAGTACTAATAAGCTGCCACCCGCAGAGCATTGGATAAACTTGCTAAGAGGAAGCGAGAAGCAGAAGCAGCAGTAATTAAATGTACTGCAGGTTCCTTTGACCTGTTTATTTATCTGGGACATCTCTTTTCATATCTACTGGATGGCCTTTTGTTTAAAACTTCCTGCGAAGGGAACAAAAGTGATTGTCTATGGAAAAGCAACTGGAGGTGAATTTTCAGACTGTGGAAGGGATGGAAACAGAAATTGCCGTGCCATTGTTGTGTGGTTGAATCACTTTTGCAATTTTACCGCATGCCAGGAGAGGGTGAGAGGGAGAAACGATAACGTCAAAGATGGATTTAATTCATAGCAAGCCCCAGTTCTTTAAGTAGTAGATATATTGATCCTGTAGCTCAATTCATCAGCCCCTCTTCCTTTTTGAAAGCGTTTGGGCAAATTTGGATTATTCTATTGGTTTTCCACTTGACTCTCGCACATTTATGGGTCCGTTACCCAGAAGGTTGTGTTAATGACATAAATAAGAACATTGGTGGAGTGTGCTTGTGTAAGAGCTGGTAAAAGCCAACTGCACTTGTCCTTATTCTCTTATATTTCTCCAGTGAGTGTCTCTGCAATTGTTCTGCCTTTGTACCCTGATTTGTGTCGAAGATTAGCAAAGACTACTTTTCCAGCCATACTGTCCAGCAACTTTTTTTTTCATTTCTTTTTGTTTTTCTCTTTTTTTTGCTGGAATCATGTGCCTGCTTTATTGAGCCATAAAGATATTTATAGTAAATAAATATATATATATATATATATATGTATAAATAACACCTTTTATTTGCTGTGGGCTCGGACTGTGATTCCCACAGCATGCCTGGCCATAAATTTTTAAAAATCTTCTCTCTTGCATGCAGTTTATAGCGAATTCCTTTATAAGAAATGGCAGTTGATTCTGATAAATATTTTAGGTTTGGGTTTTTTTAAGAGAAAAAAAAACTTTCTACCCGGGGGGGTGGGGGGGGGTGGGGGGGGGTGGAACAAAATAGATTATTACTATAATTATTTTCTTTCTTGGCTGGTTTAAAATAAATTTAAGAAAGTGACTGTTCTGTATCAAATCTAATGGCAAATGTGTTGTAAAGATTTTTCTGTTCTCTAGCTTCCACGAAGGTGCCAAAGTACTATAGTTTATTAAAACAAAAAATAGAAAATGGTTAAGTTTACCTTAGGTGTGAGACTTATATTTTAGATTTTTTTTCCAGATGCTCATTTCACATGTTTGCGCGTGTGCGCATTTCTGTGTGTCTGCGTGTGTCCTAGTCTCTTTATCTTCTCAGAATACCATCTGTCCTAATGCTTTCTCTTTAAAACAATTTTTGGGGGTTTCATGCATTTGAAAATACCACTTTCATTTTTAGTGAGCTCATGTAACAGAAAGAGCATCTCCATTTTCTTTCTCAAAAATGTTTAAAAGTTCTAAGAGTACAGCAGCATTCAAAAATGTAATATACTTTTTGTATAAAGATGTTCTCTACAAGAGTACCTTTAGAGTTTTGGGGGTGGGAAGAACAGACAACAGCAGGGATAGGGCCAGAGAACCCTGTTCCTTTTAAGAAGCCTCATCAGTGGGCCTTTTAGAGTATAAAGTTGTTCTTGTTCACAGTATAGAAGTGTTCTATTTACACAGGTCTGCAAACAGGGCATGTCAGCATTGCATCCTTTAATGAAAGAAAGAAAAAAGAAATATTCAAATGTTTCATAAGAAGTCAGTGGATTGGGCACAGCGAATCTCTCCTTTGGTAAATAATGTAAATACATGTCCTTTAAAAAAAGTGAGTCTGTTATCTAGGTATTTTGTGTCATTTAATAAATAATAAACAGTTTTGTGTTGCTAAATTCTTCATTTTGTCCTATGTGGTGTCGAATGTAGTCCATTTATGTTTCAATGTGTTGTGGTGTTTTCTTTAGAGGTGAGGGTTCTGTACACCTCTCCCAGAACTAATTGTATTGTTTGTTTTGTTTTTCTTTCTTTTTCTTTCTTTTTTTGTTATTTTGCTATAATTGTACAGTATATATTTTTCATATATAGAAAGGCAAGTTGAAATGGAACTCAATAAAATCTGGAGGGTAGCTGTTAAAATCATAAGCTCTTGGATGAAGTGGGAAAAGGGATGAGTCTTTTTGCTTATTTTATCATAGGTAAGATGTATGTGAGATATATTAGAGGGTGGATAAATAATGGAGACAAAAAGAAATGGGATGCTACCCTAATGTTTGACTTGCATGACCATGGTGAGGATTTTGATAGCTGTTCTCCAGAAAAGAAAACCTAAAGCTTTCCTGAGGTTGGGGGTTCCCGAGAACTATGCCCGCCTAGTCTACTACTCTTGTGCCTTATAGGTGGTACAAAAATCAGTGGAGTAAGATAGTAATAAATGAGAACATTAAAATACAAACATTTTAAAAGTTTGCAATAATTAGGAGACAGCTTCCAAGGAAAGAGAGTCAGCTTACCAGCTCTTCTAAGCGGCTTCCATGAGGGGGTGGGTCACTGACTTGTGGGTCTAGAATCCAGGTTCCATGCCCTCAAAAAGTCACGTCTACATACTGACTACTGGCAAATAAATCAGAGGAAATCAGATATATTATTTTATAGGTATAATCTTTGTACCAGACTACTGGAAGTGCTACTGTGGTCAAGTGTTAAGACAGCCTATGGTAGCAGCTTTGTTAAAACAAAAATAATTTTATTAGTTTTGTTCCTAGTGCTATTGTTGGCATTGATTCATGTATCATGGTCTTGACATGATGGCCCATCACATAAAAAGAAACAACTGAAATGTGTGGAGTTATCGGGGGATAATAAGAATCGCTTGGTCAAGAGGAATGTCCAATGAGAAAGTTCTAAGAGGAATTATTAAAAACCAAGAAATCATAAAACGAATCACATGCAAATAGTTAAACTACTGTACTGGCATTACATCATGACTAATGAAGAGATTGTTACAGCAGATCTGTAAAGTAAAACAAATAGAGTGAAAAAATTGGAAAAGGTAAGTTGTTGGCTAAGGAACCTAGGAGACCGCAAAATAATACCATTGTTCAGAACGGCTGGGTTCCTAGTCCAAAAAGCCACGATAATAGTCTATCTCTGATTAGGGAACGAGATGGAAAAGACAAGCTCTATGCACAACCAATTAGCACATGTGAGCACGCTGATTTTGATTGTTTTTGGTTGGATTGACATCCCAGTTTGCCCACAACTGGGAGGCAAATCCACTTCCAACAAGTTTTAAAAAGGCAATCTAGATCAAACCAGGAGAAGTTAAAACACAGTGGAACAAATTTCTAATGTCTGTGAAGAATCTCACTCATCCAGGTAAGTTTATCTGGAAGTTGAGTCATGGCATCTGTACTTCTTTTTCTTGAGAGATTGAAACGTTTCATTGCTCATCCAAACAGCTTCACCAGTCTGAGAAAAGCTAGTTTTGAGTCCTCCATTTTATAGCTCACTTTGACTTCTTGTCACCCTGGTCTGAAATAGGCTCATAGGATGAACAATGGCCGGAATAGGCTCATTAGGTAGACAACAGTCTCAAGAGCCTTAAAGTGAACAATGGCCTAAAGTACTGAGACCCATAATATATGGGTTGTTAGCTATGGCCTTGGTGGTGAAGGTGTGAATATTCAATCTCTCAAGAAAAAGTCCAGTTGCCTTGACTCAACTTCCAAACAAATTCTAATACAGTGGTACCTTGTATATAGGAATTAATTCATTTCAAATGAAATTCTGTTAAGTAAATTTTTCTTTATACAATTTCCCCATAGAAATGCATGGAAAATGACGTAATCCCTAATCACGACCATTTTTATGTTGTACAGATTTGCCCCATAGGTGATTCTGTTAAGCAAATTTCCCCTATTTCCGGAATTTTTTATGTGGCACCGATTTTATGTTATACAAACCATTTGTTATACGAGGGTCCGCTGTATTTAAAAGCAAGTCTTTTAACATTTGTTTACAAGTCTGTTGATAAGGAAATAGCTGTGAATTACCCTTTAGATTGCAGGGCACTGGGTTTAAAAAACTACCCTTCCAGTGGGAGGGCAACAGAGATAGATCCAGTTTAATGTAACTTCCCTTGGCAGGAAGTTCCACACCCTGTGAGCAGTCATTGAGAAGTCTGTGATTTTCTTACCAGAGTCTAAGGGTGGCCTTATGTCGGCTTTTAGAGGGGATGGTCCCCCGTTGGATGAACTGCCCTCCTTTTAGACATATAACTACCTACCCTTTCTCCCTCCCGGGTGAGTTTCTCAGGCCAAGCAATGATTTGAACTCAAGCCTCTGTATCTAACGCCCTGTGCACTATACCACACTGCTCCCAGGTGATACCTTCATCAGATTAATAGAATCTCAAAAAGCAGGCTAGTTTTTATGCCCGGAAAACCCTTCATCAGGCTGGACTCTGCAGGAGCTCTTGACAGGGGAGCAAAAAGAATGCCCCCCTTCCCCAATGTTTAACCAGGATGTCTGCATACATTTATTTAAATTAGTATATGAACATGTACTACAAAGTGTCCTCCTTTTTGGTGTTTCCTGTCCTCCATGTTCTCCCTTTTGGTGATAGTGCCAACTGAAACCAACGGTTCTCTAAGAAAGCTGGGTCCTGTGACAAAGACTTTCCTGGACAATTTTTCTAGGTTTTTGCCAAGCATTTTGTACTTTTCTTGTGCACTGCAGAACATGTTTGTTGGGGGCGGCGGGGGGGGGGGGACTGATTTAAATGGAAAATACAGGTGAAATGTGCTCAGAACTCCAAATTTAAGAATATCGCCACTGTTAACTGAAGGAGCCTAAGTCATGTTTTGCAAATCTTAGGATTCCCCTGGATCTGCTCTACATATGTTGAGCCTGAATTGAGCCCTTCATATTCAGGATCAAATCTTTTGGAACTCATTTTTCTGTTGCTCCAACAGTAGGCCTTCTTTCCAAAGGTAGAATGGCCAGGGAGGTGGGAAAGCATCAAGAGCAGGCATCTTCTCTCCACCTCTTGAGTTCCACCTGTACATTTCTGTGAGATGGGAGTAATGAAATCGGTCTTTTTACACTATTCGGTTTTTTTTTTAAGGGCAAGAAAATTTCAGCAAAGCCTTTTGAACCCTTTGGTGCACGGTCTAGTGTTTTAATCGACTCTTGTTGCGTTTGTTTAACCGCAAACCAGTGGATAAAGAGTTAACCTTCCATCGCCCATCCCGGAGACCCTGGATAGTCCAAAACCTGTCCAAATGCTTGCTTTCACGTGCTAATTTTTTAAAGGGAGCAGGTGAATGCTCCCCCCCCCAAAAAAAAAAACCCTCTCCCTAGCTGTTGTTTAATGGACCGTCGTTAACTTCCAAAGAAAATCTGTTTTCATCATCTGCCTCTTCATCTTCACTTGGGAAAGCGGCCAAAAGTCTCGCCCACGAAATCTGCTGGCCAAACGGGTTACATTTCGGGGATAGAAATGAGGAAAGGCAGCATGTTTTATGTCCCCGCCCGCTGGCAGGTATCGCGCTTTCTCTTTTATTTTATTTATTTTTAAACTTATATACCGCAGCCTATTTCCCCACAGGGACTTGGTGCGGTTTACACAAAACGATAATAAGTACAAGCGATAAAAACACTAAAACCATGAACAAGATTACTCAGGACGGCAAGCCAAAATAAGCAGAGCAGCAAAAGGCAAGGGAGGAGGGGGGGAAATGCATCACAAACATCAGCGCCTTCATTTGCAATTGTTACCAGGCGGCCACGTGACCCGGCCCGGGATTGCCCAGGACTCAGCGGTGTTTCCCCCCCCCAGCCGCAGTCGGATTTAATTGTTTGGTTGTCTTCGCCGCCGCCGTCAATTCTTAAAGAGCTTGCTGACGTTTTCAGGGATTCCCCCACCCCACCCCACCCCACCTCCCGAGCGCCGTGCGCCTGCGCTTACACGCGAGTAAGCCCCTTTGCAACCAATGGGACTTACTTTCGCGTAGACACGCAGGGACTGTTAGGCGGCCGCGGCTGGCGGCTCGGAAAAGTTGGCTTGTTTGGGTTACCGCTCCCATGATCCAACCCCACCTACTTATCCTCAGGAAAAGGGATCGAGGATTATGGGAGTTGTAGTCCGAGAGTAGCTGTGATTTTTTTTTCTGGGAGGATAAAGATCCCTTGCAGGGGGCCTTGCTTTCTCTTAGGAAAGCTAACTTCTGGTCGTGCCTGCGCCCACCTGGGAGTAAAAGGGGTGCAGGGGATGATTATGGCTCCTGGAGAATCGGGGGAATTGTATTCAACTCCCCCCTCCTACACTCCATCCGCACAGCTCGAGTTGGTTCCTGGACTCCAACTCCCATCATCCAGAACACTTGGCTCACACGGGAAATTAATCTCTCTCTCTCTTGTTCGCGTGTTTGTGTCGGGCCATCATGTCGCTTCTGATTTCTGGTCCAACTTTCAAGGAATGCGGGACCTTCAAGGCGTGAGTTTTCCTTGTTGCCGACCAGCGAAGTTTCCGTCCGCCTGGCCGGGGTTCGAACCCAGGGCTCCCCTGAATCTTCAACTACAAAGACCATATATACTCTTCCCCCCCCTTTCTCTGTCTGTGTGTCTGTGTGTGTTCATATTTTTTTTCCGAAACACATCAGATGAATCCTTAACCCATTTTTTAAAATCAGTTTTTCCAAAGTGCCACTTAAAAAAAAAAAGTCCAGTTCACCGAACATCACTTTGTTTAAAATGATACAATAAACATCACGTGAGACGTTCAGAAGAGCACTCCGACCTCCCTTCCTCTACGCCCGCCGGAGCCGGTGAACCGCAAAGACGACCGCGGTGGGTGAGGTGGGGAGGAGGAGGAGGAGGAGGAGGAGGAGTGCCAACCCGGCGCTGCTATTGGCCAGCGAGAAGAGGCCCCGCCCATCCGGCCCCTCTTAATCGGACTGCTTGCGCCGCCGGAGCTGGTTTGGGCGCTGCGCGTTTGGGGATCCTAACGCCGCCGCCGCCGCCGCCGCGCCTTACCCTGCATGGAGTCCCTCCGATCCCCCGCCGGCCGCCTCCGGGGCCCCTTGGGCTGCGGGCTCTTCCTCTTCGCCTGCTTGCTGCTCCAGGGCTCCGGTGAGAGTTGGGGTGCACGGGAGGGGTTTTTTTTTGGGGGGGGGGGTTGGAGAGAGAAGAGAGGGAAAGAGATGAACAACGAATCCAGTATTCCTGCCAAGAAAACTCCATGGACATGGGGGTCACAAAGGGTCGGTCACGACTGTAACGACATAACACGCACAATGGTTAAGAGATGCCCCCGTGTGTGCCTGGGGGAGGGGCGCGAAATCAAGATCACCACCCACTCACACACACACACACACACACACACACACACACCCAAAAAAAGAAAAGTCAAGGGAGGCAGAGGAAGCAAGGAGAGTCTTGGCTAAGGAGGGCTCAGTGGTGTTATGATGATAGCAAACCCCCCCCCCAAAAAAAAAGAAAAGATGTGGAGGGTCTTTCCTGGGGAGAACCCGTGCAAGACCTGATCGATTCCCTAAGTTTGTGGCGGGGGGGGCACAACTTCCCTCCCCCCCCCCGTGGTCGGGATTGAGTTTTCCTTCCTCCGCCTCCTTCCCAACAGCCCTGCAAGGTCGGCCAGGCGCCCAGAGGCAAGGCTGGCCCAGGAGCCAGCAGGGATTTTCCACCGAATCCGGATCGCCGCCTCCCCCCCCCCCACACACACGCCCCCTATTTCTGGCCTCTGCTCCAGGGTGGAGGTTGTGTGCTGCTTATGTTCTTATGAGGGGGGGGGTCTGTTGTCTCCCTGCTCTGAATGGGGAGGAAGGGGGAGTGAACCTCTTTGGAAGGCATGGGGTTGGGGTGTAGGAAATCAGAAGGTGAGCTACCTGCTGTGGTTGTTCCCTGGGGGGCCTCTGCGTGATTTGTTTGTTTACTTATTTATTTTTATACTTATTAACCACACCGACTTACCCAACGGGAACTCTGGGCGGCGAAAAAACTGGCAAATAAGGGGGGGGGATACAAAGTTTTTAAAAGTACTATAACTGTAAATACCTCCAGCAAGGCAAAAAGGTGAACAAAACAACTGGGCAGACAAACAAACAAACAACAAAAGAAAGTTAGGTGACACCTTTATTGGTCACTGCTAAAACAAAAAATATGAGCTAAGCTTTCGAGAGCAACTTGCTATCTTTATCAAAGCATTGTACCAGAGATGCAGTCTTGATAGTAGGTGTTGTCTATCAGGCGCTGAGAATCTTTTGGTGAGATGCTTGAGAAGAACGGGATGGGTGCCTCTCTAAGTGTGCACACACAGTGGCACCTTGTATAAAGGAATCAATTTGTTCCAAATGAAATTATGTGAAACAAATTTTCCTTTATACATATTTCCCATAGGAATGCCTTGAAAACGGAGTAATCCCTAATCGCGACCATTTTTATAATGTACGGATTTGCCCCAGAGGCGATTCTGTTAAGCAAATTTCCCCTATCTCTGGAATTTTTTTATGTTGTACAGATTTTAAGTTATACAAACTGTTATATGAGGCTCCACTGTGCCTGCTTCCATGAGAATTTGGGTGGAACATGCTGTTATCATATATGTCTAAATAACATCACTGAAGGGGCTTGTAGCGCATCATAAGAACAAACCTTTCCTGCATGCATAAAGATTCCTTACAGGGAGCAACAGGATCTTTGCTGGCACCACAGCTCACCATTAGAGATGGGCACGAAACGAGCGATTTTTCGTTTTCATTTTTTTCGTTTTGTTACGCAACAAAAACGAAACAGGGTTTTTTTTAACAAAACGAAAACGAAACGACCAAATTTGCCGTGTTTTTCGTTTTCGTTGCAGCAGATGCATTGAACTAAAAAGAATGCTAACGAAACAGCAATTTTTCATTTTCATTTTTTCATTTCGTTACCTAACGAAACGAAAACAAATTTTTTTGCAAAAAACGTCACGAAAACAAAAATGAACCGAAACGTACCCCTAAACCAGTGTTTTTCAACCTTTTTTGGGCCAAGGCACACTTGTTTCATGAAATAAATCACGAGGCACACCACCATTAGAAAATGTTAAAAAATGCATAGGAATGCATTGAAACTGGATTTAATCCGTTCCAATGCAGCGTTAGGTTTTTTTCGGCGAGGGGGGGGGCGGACCCCGTGCAGGTGCCACGTAAGGGTGCCCCTCCCCGGCTCATCCCCCCTCCGAGTCTGCTGCCCCTCCTCTCCCCTCCCTCCTTCCCTCTTTGCCCGGGCGGCCGCAGGTGGTCGGGCGGAGGTGGCCGCGGGGGTGGGGGGAGGGAGTGGGGTGCGCTGCTTGGCCTGGGGCGGAAGCTGCCTTGGGTCCCTTTCCAAGGAGAAAGGTGGGGTAAAAATACTCTAAAATAAATAAATAAATAAATTTGTGGCAGGGAGGGATGGCATTGTGGGGGGGCAGAAAACAGACCCCCCCCCTAGACCCACCCAAAATGCTCACCCCATTTTAAATAAGAATACACGTACAATGTTTTCTTGAAAGCATGACCATCATGGTTACTTACATTGATATAGCACTAGAATTTCTGGCTTATTTACTTTGATGGTTGGGTATTTCTCTTCCAGTTCATAACAAAGATCCCTTGGTATCCTTAGAACTGGGGTGAAAGACTTCTGCCTGATTCTGTCACATACCACACAAGTCTCCACTGGAAGCTGCTTTCTCCACTGATGCAAAAGGCAAACCAGCCATAGCTTTGCAGCTTCATTCATTCATTCCGTCGTTCTGAATGCTGGCGCGCCTTCCCCCACCCCACCCCCACCCCCAGTCCCCCGCCCCTCCTCCAACCATTCATGGCACATCCGGCTGTCCAAGCATCTTCTCCCCCCTCCCCACCCCCAATCCGTTGTTTCCCACCACCTGGGTCCCCTTCACTTCACCCGCGCCAAGGAGGTGCATGTGTGTGTGTGTGTGTGTGTTCTGCTTATATACTGCCCCATACCACTTCAGGTAGTCTCTGGGTGGTCGGCGGCGAGATTTTCATGGCTGCTCCGGACGTGCGGTGAAGGGTCTGCTCCAGCCGGCGCCCCCCACCCCTTTTGAGGCTCCTTTGCCTTACCGGGGGAGGGCTCCCGGCTCCGTCCACGCAGGGAGGAATCGGGGCCTTGCCCAGCGAGGCGAGCAGCGGCGGCGGCGGACCGCCCGTGACCGGCAGCAGCAGCGGCGAGGCTTGCGGCCTTGCCGCGCTCTGGCCGGTCTGTCTTTGACAGGCCGCCTACCAGCTGGGCTCTCTGATCGGAGCCCTGATAAGGGCTCCGGCAGCGGGAGCGGCTTCGGCCGCGGCAGCAGGAGCGGCCTGGGAGGCGGCGGCAGCGGCAGCGGCTTCTTTCTGGACGCCCCGCCTTCCTCTGGCTCCCCGGCGCCGCGGCACACCAGCCAACATCTCGCGGCACAGTAATGTGCCACGGCACACCAGTTGAAAAACACTGCCCTAAACGACCAAACAACAAACGAAACACCATTTTTTTTTGAGTCGTGCCCATCTCTACTCACCATACCAGGCTCCGTGGCTGCGAGGTATAACCTGCATTAAATTAGCTTAATCTCCAGGTTCATTAAGATGAAGGCAGGCTTGGACATGGCTTCTGTGTCGCAAGTATGTTTGCCAGAGAACTATTAACATTTCTACAGGAGGGTGTGTTGGCTGAAAGCTTCTGTACGACAGTCATGTGCTTGGGAGAACGCAGCAAAGCAAGCTCTCAGCGGACGCGATTTGATTAAAAAAAATCAAGCTGCTTGAAAAACCTGGTTTAAAACAATGGCCAGGCTCTATCTGTCATGGCTCACTACACACACACTCATTCTTGCTGGTGGTTAATAGTCTTCGTAGTTACAACCCAAATTATGCTTTCATTTTTGGAGCACTGTACAGTGGTACCTTATATAAAGGAATTAATTCCTTCCAAATGAAATTCTGTTAAGCAAATTTTCTTTTGTACACATTTTCCTTTGTAATGCATTGAAAATGGATTAATCCCTAATTGTGACTGTTTTTCTGTTGCACGGATTCACCCCATAGGCGGTTCTGTTAAGCAATTTCCCCCTATCTCCGGAATTTTTTTCCCTTAAGTGGATTTTCTGTTAAACCGCTTGTTATACAAGGGTCCACTGTAATTCTTTTAAGGTTACTTTTACCATTGTACCAGAAAATTAATAATCGTTTGGTTATTTGTTAGTTGATATACAATAATTATAAAATTATTGTAAGATGAACTATTTCCCGTTTGATAAGGTGATTGTTCATATTTGGACCATTGTTCTGCTATACTGTATTGAAAGGAGAAAAATAATCATTAGCATAGTAACAAGTCATTTGATATAACTAAAACAATAACATTATAAATCAAATGTATCCTTATATGTGCTTAAACTAACATGGATAAACAAAATACCTTTTATTTGAAAACCTAGACTGACACCCAGGCTGACTACATGAACCAGGTCCACACAAACAACTTAAAACACTGTTCACCAGACTCTGTGGCAGTCATCTTCAGAGGGCAAGGAGCTCAGGGAACTAGGAGTTATCTCTGTGCTCTGGGGTATAGAATGAGAGAGATTGTGGGTTTTTTAAGTTGTGGGAAAGGGGAAACTTATCCTATTTAGGAGAATAGGTGTTAGTGATTGTATTGTGATGTGGAGGGTTTGAGAAGTTTTACTGCAATCAGGGAAGGTGGTGATCCTTCAATGCAATGGCAACCAAATGATTTCTCAGTTTAGATATTCTGGAAGAAACAGAATATTCTTTATATGGCAGAAGAAGAAGCTACTGCTGTGAAAAGTGAAATCATGATTTCATCATTAATAAAATTCAGTTTAATTCTTCAGTGATATTCCTGAATTTGCTGGTATTGTTCTTTAAAACATCATCAAAAACATACAGTACTTCATCTGTAGCTCTAAAGTTCATAATAGTTGGCATACTAGGTACCCCATGTCATAGCTAATGCCTTTTCTTCAATGCTTAAGGTTTGATCACAGTGCTGGATATTGCTAGATATTGAACATATTTGCAAAAAGATGAACTAGTAGACATAGTACTTATCCCCCCCTTTTTAAAAAAAAAGAAAACATATGTCATTTGATTCTGTTGTTCCATAATGCTGCTTTTAAATGCTGCATTAGTTCTTTCTGGATTCCAACAGCATCAGCAGTAAAATGGCTCTTTTTCTTTTATATTGTTGAAAGCTTCAGAAAAGGCCTTTAGAATGCTCAGTATATGTTCAACATTTTAAGCCCAGCATTGAGGGTTTTGGCCATGGCGGTGCCATCTGTTTCCACTCAGTTTTGTTCACAAGCTGTCATCAGAACAGGTCATTTTTTAAATATAATGTACACTCCAAACAGTCCACTATCAAGTTCTGTCTTGTTGGAAGAGTCAGCCTGGTTGCGCCCATTGTGTTCGTAAGCAGCTGTTGCAACATGGTTGTTACAGGAATGCTCAGCAGTTTCCGCAACACGAGTCTTTATTTCTGGAACACTGGATTTTTTTTTTGACTAGGAGGTGCAAAGGAACACCCCGGCCATGCGTCATTAGCTTGATGTTCCTTTCGTTTTTCTTTCAAGTTCTTCTGATGTTTGATCTATTTGCCGCACTGTCTGTGACCAAGGTGCATGCTAGACATTGGTTAATATGTTGCTGTTTGCCTGTTAGTGCATTTTCTGATGTATCAGTTGTTGATGCAAGGAAGATATCTACAAAGCACTATATCACACATGCCCAAACTTCGGCCCTCCTGATGTTTTGGACCACAACTCCCAGAATTCTAAGCTTTTCTTGCCAATGGCAAAGGACTGTGGGAGCTGTGGTCCAAAACATCTGAAGGGCCGAACTGGGTCCTAGCTACCTCAAGGATCGAATCTCACAGTATGAACTGACTCGGGTGTTAAGGTCATCAGGAGAGGCCCTTCTCTCCATCCCGCCACCCTCACAGGTACGTCTCGTGGGAACCCATGAAAGGGCCTTCTCAGCTGCTGCGCCCAGACTCTGGAACTCCCTCCCACTAGAGGTCAGGACTGCCTCATCTCTGTTGTCCTTCCGGAAACAGGCAAAGAGCTTTCTCTTCAGGCAAGCTTTCCCTGAATGATAGACTACCATGTGTGTATTTTTATATGAATCTATAGGTTCACATAGACTTTGTGTTTATAACTACAGTGGACCCTTGTATAACAGTTTGTATAACATAAAATCTGTACAACATAAAAAATTCCCGAGATAGGGGAAATTTGCTTAACAGAATCACCTACGGGGAGAATCCGTACAACATAAAAATGGGATTACTCCATTTTCAATGCATTCCTATGGGAATTTGTATAAAGGAAATTTTGCTTAACAGAATTTCATTTGGAATGAATTAATTCCTTTATACAAGGTACCACTGTGCTTATAACCTTATAGCTTTAACATAATGTTTCCTATTGATGCTGTAAGATGTCCCTCAATTCCTTGTTCTCAAATACTTGAACATGTCTTAATTGGAGTGGACTGTATATTATTCCTCATTACTGTAAGCTGCCTTGGGTCCTTTTCCAAGGAGAAAAGTGGAAAAAATAGTCTAAAATAAATAAATAAATAAATAAATAAATAAATAATTTCCTCCTTCTCTTGTTCCTCAGGCACATACAGTAGAATCAGGGCGGACGTTGCTCCACCCATCAAGATGTAATGATAATAATTGTGCCCTGTAAAGTCAAATTTGATTTATGGAGACCCTTTCCATGATTTTTCATGCGGGAAATACTTAGGGGTTTCCCATTCCCTTCTCCTGGGTTTATCCTCAGGACTGTGCCGCTTGCCAAAGGCCACCCAGGAGCTGAACTCCCAACCCAGGAGCTGAACTCCCAACCTCTGGTTCCTCCAGATAACTTGCTCAGGATAACTCACTGAGCTATCCAGCTAGCTTTAGGTTGACAGTTCTACTCTTCAAAACTTTCCACTCAATTTCTCTTCCATACGTACACGTTATCTGCAGTTCCCATGGAACATCTGCTCTGCATGTTGGTCTGTGTCCTGGTCTTAATGAAGTGTGGGTTTTTCAACCAGGTGGGGGAAAGAGTGTGCCACAGAAACAAACACAGCGGTTGTTGTTGTTTTTTTTTTAAATCAATGAACTCTTTTTTTATAATCTGCTGCTTCTTATCACAAACTTACCTGTGCTAGTCCTTGGATAGTTTAGTTTTTTAAAAACAAAATTGAGGTGACATGCTGTGGAGATGAGACGGTCCTGCAGAGATAACTCTGGAACTTCAGAACAGGCCGTCTTGAAGTTTAATGGTTTCAGAACCTTGTATGTTGGTGTTGGATTTCCCTAAAGGAAGAAAAAAGTCAATGCTATTGTATTTCATTATCTGTTACCTTCATCACGGCATTCTCCTTTGAAGGAACATGTCTGATGTTGTTCTATTTGGGCCAACCAATCTTGCATAATTTTTTTATTACTGCATACATACCTGCCTTAGCTGGTATCTTCACTAAAATATTCCCAGATCGGGTCTCTTTCATGGCTTACTGCCATCATATGTTTTCTCTTTGTGAAAAACAGTAATACAGTGGTACCCTGACTTAAGAGCGCAAAAGTGTTGGCATTTTAACTGCCACCTTACAAATTTTAGATATGGTCTGCTTGACTTACAAATGTTTTTTCATTTTTTTTATTTTTTTAACTTATTTTTTTTTCAATCTTTTAGATAGGTACCCCGACTTAAGAGTAGTTCAACTTAAGAGCATGCATTCGGAATGGATTAAATTCGTAAGTCGAGGTACCTCTGTACTGTACACTAAATCTCACAAGCATCTCAAGTCTAGCAGAGTATTCCGCTCAAGAAGTTTCACTTTGACTTGTGTGGTTTGCTCCCCCCCTTCCCATCAACTTGGCTCTTTGCATATTTTCTTCATCTAGCTTGATTCCACCCTAGTCTCTTCTTCATTGAACATTGTGAAGCCTGGTACCTTAAGAGGCAAGGGTTCAATTCTGTGTGCATAGATTGCAGAGAAACTAGTTATTTATTTATTAGATCTTTATACCGCCTATCTGGCCTGGGTGGTTAACAACAATTAATACAATAGAACACAGGATAAACACATATAATTCATACAATAAAATAAAAAACAAAAATGCAGTAAATATAATGGGGGAAATTTTTTAAATGATGTAAAATAGCATGTAATTTCAAACCTGTTATTCCAGACAGATCAGCTAAAATCGTGCTTTAGCTGATGTCTCTTTTCCAGCTGTATATGTTGTTTAAAAATATTTTTGCTGTTAAGAACGGGCATCTCTGCAGACACAAAGTCACTGTATTAAGAACTGCAAAACCAGGCATCTGGAAATAGGTGAAAAATCCCCAAATAATCTTACAGAGCACGACACTGGAGCACTAGTGAAATAATTTATTGGATGCTTTTACAAAAAAAAAACAACCTTATGTGAATACAGTAGGACCCCCGTATCCACTGATTCAGTTATCCACGGTTGTCAGAAGAAAAAATTAAATAAATACTTCTGCAGGTACAAAGCAAGCTACTGCCACAAGCAGCAGCCGTAAAGCAATCTAATGTCAGACAACAGCAGCTATAAAGCAAGTCACTGTCACAAAACAGCAGTTTTGGGGATGTTGGGGTTGTTCTCTCTTATCCATGGTTTTCATTATCCACAGGAAGGTCTGGAACCAATCCCCAACGGATATCTGGGTCCTACTGTATTTAGTCTCATACTACATGGTTAAAAACCAATCCATGTTTCATGATGGATGATCATGTATCTTAAAAAGAAAACTCAAGATATTTTTCCTCAACAAGTATTTTATCAGACAAATCCAATTCAGTTTTTTTAAAAATCGAAATTAAACCAAACAAAACCAAGATTCCCCAGACCAAATGTGCATATTTTATAGATGCGCTGCAGAATAGAACACAGAATTACTAGGCGTTTCTTTGTATGCTTACTAAGTGCGACTCGTGATGTTGTGGCTAATCTTAAATCAAACGTTGGTTTCATTTCCTGACTGTTCATCAAGATGCTGGTCTTGTAGATCAGTAAAAAATAGCTGTGAACATTTTGATGTATTACTGCTGTTTAATGAAGGTCAAACATGGGGCAATATGAATTCCCAGTGTTTGGGAATCTACATTGGGACACCGTCTTCCATCAAGTGGTGCCTGTAATACACGTTTGCCTCAAATTGTGCAGTTAAGATCATCGGCAGCAAGAGGCGCGGAAGGAGAAAACTAGAAGCCACGCCTTCTCAGTAATTGCTCCTACATTATGGAACGATCTTCTGCCCGATATCAGGCTGGCTTCCTCTCTGGAATCCCTTAAAAGGTCATTTTAAAAGTGGCTCTTCTGGCAGGAATTTCCACAGCCGTTACTTTCAAAAGCGACTTATATTCACCCTACCTACTTAAAACACCGGTCTTAATTTTATTGTAATGTTAAGTCCATTTAATTTAATGATGTCAATTTTTCTCCTCTTACTTATTTGATTGAATGTTGATACTTGTTGTGATGATGTGTATTAATACAGTGGAACGTCGTATAACAAATGGTTCATATAATATAAAATCTGTACAACATAAAAAATTCCAGAGATAGGGGAAATTTGCTTAACAGAATCGTCTATGGGATGAATCCGTACAGCATAAAATGGTCGCGATTAGGAATTACTCTGTTTTCAATGCATTCGTATGGGAAGTTTGTATAAAGGGAAATTTGCTTAACATAATTTCATTTGGAACGAATTGATTCCTTTATACAAGGAACCACTGTAATTTGACAAACGAAGTCGAATCTCCATGATTTAATGCTTCTTGTAACGGTATGCTGAATGTTAAATTTATTTGGCGCAAATGGGATTGTAAATTTTAAAATAGTGACCTGTTCAAGCCACTGGAGATGTAAAATTTTCAGGAACCTTGGGGGAGAGAGTTCCCCCCTCCCGTGACTTCAAAATTTCTAGAAAATTTGCATCTCGGCAGGCAACAGGAATGCAACTGAAATTATCCACGTGTTTAGAACACTGTCTCATAAGCAAACAATACTCTAGTTTATTTTAAGGCATATGCCCTGGATGTAGAGGTGAAAGATGATGAGAACGTTACATGTCTATACGCCCAATGGACGATGAACCTCTCAATAACGTATGAGACTGAAGTTAGTGAATATGTAAGTATTATGCCTGCTATCGTTTGTTTTTCAGCTTGCCAGAACCAATTACATACTTTTAAAATTGCTTGCTCTTCATCCTGCTTTTTAATAGTGCAGCAATGTAGGTGGTTTTATATGCTACAATGATTTACCAGGCTTTAACAGTTCTCTTTATTTTGAGTTCTAACCTCAAGAGAAAGATAGCTTATCGAACCAGGATAACGTCCAATTACAGTGGCTTATGACATCCCCTTTTCTGTGCTGTAACTTTGTAAGATTGCATACTGTTGCCATTAAAATGATTTTTCCCCCATTGCCAGCCAGGTTTCTTGTCTAAAATTACAGGCTTTCAGCTGTTTGCCATGAACAAATCAAGCAAAAATAATTGAACGTATTTTTGGTGCTGTTGTGAGGGGTTCTGTTTGGGGGGGGTTGAATAATTTTGAGGTTGCAGAATTCATTAAAAGTTGTATTTTCAGTTGAACTTGGGGAGAACACTTGAAGCATCCATTGTGTTGAGCTACTTCAATGGCTTTTTAAAACATTTGTTCCTTGCAAACAGCTGGACATCTGTAAATTTGGTCAGTAAACCTGATTTGCAATCGGGGCTGAATAATTTCTGTAGATGGAGAGTCCTCGTTGGTGCCATGTGTCTCCCAGGGAGGTTCATAGCCAGAATTTCCTTAATCTTAAATCTTGTGGTCTAACCATGTTGTATAACACTGGCTGTTTAATGTCTTGGAAGAATTTTCATGTGTCTATTTCATCTTCAATTCAAACTCACATCCAGTACGTTAAATGCAATTGACTTTCAAACGATGGACACAATTGTCCAGTATGGCTTGAAGTCAATGTGGGATGATGAGATTCTCTTCTCTAACTAGAACATAGTGGTTGAGATCCAGCAGTAAGTCACAACTGAAGTCGGCATGGTGAATTAGTTGGGGCAGGGGTCCTCAAACTTTTTAAACAGGAGACAGTTTGCTGTCCCTCAGACACTGTTGGTGGCTGGACCATTCCAAAAACCCCAGCAGGCGCCTGCCACTGCTTTTTGAGCACCCCTCCCCATGCAAGTCGCCTGGATCCCCCCCACCCCCCTCACGTTTCTTTTACCCGTGCCAAGTCGGGTAGGGTGGTTTTTGCTCATGGAGGGGGCACCCAATCGCCACTCACCCACCCGTGCGGAGGTTCCCAAAAAAACCAACACTTGGCCCCACGGCCTAGCTGGATGCCCAGCCTGGACCATGCCACTCATCTGGCAGCCCATGCCCATCCCATAGCTTCCCTTTATCTGGCCCTGCCTGCCTACTGGGGAAAAGTACGGCCTACTGGCAGGGCCGGCGCGTCCATTAAGGCGAACTAGGCAGTTGCCTAGGGCGCCAAAATGGAGATGGGGTGCTGGCCAGCCTGCTGCTCCCCTGCCGCTGGCCACTGCCGTTCGTCCGCCCCTCGCCATCCGCCCCTCGCCGCCGACCCCCATGCCCGTTGCTGTCCCCCTGCTGCCCCGCCGCCACCCCAACCCCACCCCACCCGCCCCCACCCCGCCCCTCGCCTAGGGCGCAAAAAAAACTAGCGCCAGCCCTGCCTACTGGATACCCTCCACACCACGCCTAGTGCAGCCTGCCCATCCCAATGGGCCCACGTGGCGGCCCTGGTGGCCAGCACCCTGAAGCTCCCAGGTATGGCTCCGGGGGGGGGGGGGAGAGAGAAGGCTGGCGGACCGGATTCAGGACCCTGGCAGGCCTGATCCAGCCCCCAGGCTGTAGTTTGAGGACCCCTGTGTTGGGGTGTGAGGAGTGAACCTCTGCGTAAGATCCATTGATGCAAAGGGCCTGTTGAAATTGCCACATACTACTGGATTTCAGCCAGTACGGGTATGACTCTTGGCTGAAGTCCTGCATATGAATGCCATGTTCAGGTAGCTGCCATTTTTGTAATTTTTCAGAAAAACATAGCTTTTATGTTCCCTGAAAGTGTGAGGTATGATGGAAGCACTTGCGGCAATGAGACGTACGGTCCGGTTCTGGCCATGGAGTTTGGCAATGGTCACTTTTGGAGTGTGTCGTGTTCAATAAAACAGAGGACACCTATCAAGGAAGCATCTCTTTTACCTACAACACCAATGATACCGAGTTGTTTCCAGACGCAAAAAGGAAAGGTAAGAAGGAGGTTTTATGACTTGGCATAAAATTATCACAACTAGCATATTAAAATACTGTAGAGGTTGTATCTGAACAATTATTACAAACAGAATTTACTTTTTAAATAACATTTATTTGTAATTGTAAGTAACAAATGGTGTAACAATCTCCTGAACTGTTTACTAGTTTATGTGGAACAAAAAAAACCCTCTACAAAACCAATGTTTAAAATTGCAGAATTAACAATTACTCGTATTTCCTCTCCACAGTATTAAATAAAAATAAAATAAAATAACTCATTCTCATAAAAAGAATTGAAGAGGGGGGAAATGTATAAAAGGGAGTGGGATGAAGTTTCAATGATATGTTTTTAGAAATGTTTGGGGAAATATTTGAACACCCTGTCCTAAAATATTTTATTCATAGTGTTAAAATAAAACATTCCATAATCATTTTCCCCCAAATTTTCAGAAAACAAATAAAAAAGGCTTCGGGGAGGAAATGTGGGGGGGTTTTTTCCAATTTTTTTTTCTGGTTTTTTTTCTAGCTATTTAACAGTTACTCAAAATGAATTGGGTAGAATAGGGTCCCAAGCTGCCAGCTTTTCGGCTCCCACGGCAGAATGACATGGGAGTTACCATAATTGTTTTGCTTCTGAAATATACTGGCCGTCTCCCAGCCCTAATGTCCACGAGCCTTCATTTGCAGATTTGAAGCTTCTGCTCCTCTCTTTACAGGACCGATCACTGCCTCGGCGAACTTTCCACTGCAACCCGTTCAGTTGTACACTGTTTTTAGATGTCACAATATGGAGTCTCTTGAATCTGACAACATTACCCAAGATCTCTGGAATGTCACACTGCAAGCTTTTCTCCAAGATGGCGCTCTAAGTAGCAAATGTGAGTAAATCAGGGGAGCATTTCCCTAGCTGCTCTCAAAATAGCGTCAAGCACTGCTGACAGCAAATCTCTCTCTCTCTCTCTCTCTCTCTCTCTCTCTCTCTCTCTCTCTCTCTCTCTCTCTCTCTTCTTTTTCTTTTTTCTTCCAGGGACAATATGCAATAAAGATCTTGTAGTGACTGCTGTGCCTACTAGCCTGACCACCACGCATGGTCCTGCAAACACCACCGCAGTGCCTACTACAACTTCATTACCTCCTGTACCCACTCTCTTGCCAGTGGAGAAACCGGCCACAGGAAGTTACTCGGTTTAAGAACGGCACCACGGCCTGTCTTCTAGCCAGCCTGGGCCTCCAGTTGAACATCTCCCAAACGGTTTGCGTGCAGGGATTGTTTGAAAATTTCTAAGTACAGTGGACCCTCGTATAACAAACAGTTTGTATAACATAAAACCTGTACAACAACAAAAACATTCCAGAGATAGGGGAAATTTGCTTAATAGAATTGTCTATGGGGCGAATCCGTACAACATAAAAATGGTCGCGACTAGGGATTACTCTGTTTTCAGCGCATTCCTATGGGAAATTTGTACAAAGGAAAATTTGCTTAACAGAATTTCATTTGGAACAAATTAATTCCTTTATACAAGGTGCCACTGTACATAAGCTTCCGCGGTGTTGGGTTTGTTAATGAAAGTGGTCACAGTTTATTTTTAACGCACATCTCAGCACGCTTATCTGGTAGCAAATAGAATGCAGCACCCTCTCCCAAATCAAAACCATATCTAACTCCACAGCTTAAAGATTTGTAAATCAACGGGTGCTTTTTTCCTGCCTGAACTGTAACGAATGGCTTGAATGGTTTTCATAGAATTATAGAATAGTTAAGTTCAAGGCCATCAGGTTCAAACCTCCCCCCTCCCCCCCCCGCTTAAGTCATTATCAAATGTAATATTACAATATTGCGACTTTTTCAGGGACTCTAAGGTAAAAACTCCCATTCTTCCCCCTCCCTTCTCTTCCACCACCACCCCTCACCCTCTCTGATCTGATCTGGTTTCTGTCTCTTGAGGAATTTCCTTCTGAGCCATAATACCACACTTAACATATAAACAGATCCTGGCCTCAGGGCCATAAAACTATACTTTACATATCTACAGACCCTGGACTAATCCTCCTTCCCACCATCTCTACTAATCAATTCTCCCTCCTCTTCTTCCCCCTCCTCCTCTCCCCCCTCCCATATCTACCCCCTAACTCTGTATACTACAGCCAATGAATATCTGGTATGAATTGTATATCCCATCCCATATTATATTGCACACCTCATTCTGCTGCTATATGTCTGAAGAAGTGGACGTGTAGTCCATGAAACATGACATTAAAATATGAAAGTTAGTCTTTAAGGTGCCATATGTTTTGTGTCTTTTGTTTTTCTTTGATTTTTGCCTGAAATTCCCTCACCCCCCCCCCCCCCCCCCCCGTCCCTGTCTGTGGCAATGTATAGCTCACCTGTAGAGGGAGCTGAAGAGTCAGATGCAACTAAGGCTCTCCTTATATCAGTTTTGCACCTTGCCAATTTAAAAAGAGAAAAGAGTGTTCCATTTAACTAATAGCAGTAACGTTTGTGGGAGATGTTGTGAGGTCTGGTATTAATTGACCCAAGAGCTTGTTTTCTCCTCTTAACCTTCAGGTTCCCGTGATTATTAACTTTAATCCCAACACAACTGTTGCTTCTGGTTCCTGCGGTTCTTCGGTAGCTGTCCTGACATTGAAAGATGGCGGCAGCAAGGTGGACTTCCTCTTTGCTGTTGTAAGTAACTCTGTGTTATTTGGATGCATGTGTGATGGCAGCCTTCCCCACTCTGTGAATTGCAATCACCATTTTGTCATTTGCACTTAGTGAGACCTGATAAGCTGTTGTGCATTGGTTTAGGGAAGGAAATAGGATGTGGGTAAAAACTTTCAACTTAATCTTTGGTTTAGAAAGAAAACTTTTCTGCCTCTCAGTATTATTACAGCAGATTGCCATGTGGCTATTGAACTCCACACGTTGCACTGTTTTTGTTACAGTTTTTGACTTGCAAGCTTTCGTGACAAGCCCCTGGAAGGAACTTTCTTCCATGTCATCACATTTAACAAGTGAACTCCTTGCCACAGGATGTGGTGATGGCATCTGGCCTGGATGCCTTCAAAAGGGGATTGGACAGATTCCTGGAAGAAAAGTCCATCACAGGTTACAAACCATGATGGAGATGTGTCATCTCCAGGCTTAAAATCGGGGTACTTCAAGGGCCAGATGCAGGGGAGTGGTATCAGGAGACAGAGATCTAGTCTTCTGCACTTCCAGAGGCATTTGGTGGGGCCACTGTGAGATCCAGGAAGCTGGACTAGATGGGGCTTTGGCCTGATCCAGCATGGCTCTTCTTATGTTCTTAAGCATTACTGCTGCTTTTCTTATAGCAAATCCTGCCCTAATATTAATATCAGTAGTAGGTTGTTGATAATTTCTAGGATTCTAGACTGGATAACATTGTCTGAAACTCGTTTTTTTTCCGTTGGTGTGTGTAATTGGTGATTTATTTTGTTAAACAGAAAAATACGACCTCTGACAGATTTAATCTGAAGGAAGTGAACATCACTGTGATTGAATCCAAAACTGGTAAGATTCAAACTGGAATAACATAAGACTCCTTCCACTTGGTTTCTGCTTAGCAAACAACTCACCACATAGCACATTTACATTTGTTCTCCCTTCTTGTCAACTAAGATTGATCCCAAGCAATTCAGAGTCTCATCTTATTTTGAGTTAAACTTTTCTAGGTTCCTTAAACTTTTCTGGGTGCTTGAAACTGGAAGATAAACTGAGGAGGTGATGACACTATAAGTTCAGTGATCTAGTCTAGGAGGAGGACTAATTGTGCACTGGTGGCAGTAGCAAGAGAACTCTTTACTACACCAGTCACTATACGATGGGTAGAGTTGTTCTTCCAACTACAGTGGTACCTCAGTTTACGAATTTAATCCGTTCCGAATGCATGCTCTTAAATCAAACTACTCTTAAGTCAGGGTACCTATCTAAAAAAATTGGAAAAATAATTTAAAAAATTAAAAAAAATTAAGTCGAGCAGACCGTATCTAAAATTTGTAAGGCAGCAGTTAAAACGTCAACAGTTTTCCGTTCTTAAGTCGAATTCCTCTTAAGTCGAGCTGCTCTTAAGTCGGGGCACCACTGTATATTAAGCATGGAAAAAAGACAGGAGAAGGTTCACTCTGTAATGACTCCTGGAGTCTTTCATTCTCTGTGTGTTTGCATCACACACACACACACACACCAACAACATTTCTCCCATTTTTCCTTCCACATATGATGTTGCAAATTCAGGGTATTTTGTTTCATTGTAGCTTTAAATTTGGAACTCACAATTAACACCTTAAAAAGAGTTGTGCTTTTTTTCAAATTGCACTGCAAGTTTTGAAAATAGTTACAGTATAAATAAGGCTTCATAACCCCCTGAGATAATGTATTGCTCAAAATGCCACCAACGGGCTCCCTGTGAAACAGTTTGTTCCTCTCTCTAGCGACTCTTTCTGCTGCAAATCGCAGTCTGGATTACTGGGAGGCCACCTTGGGCAACTCATACATGTGCCTGAAGGAGGAAACTCTCGTGGTGACTTCTGGATACAGAATGAACGTGTTCGACCTAAAGATTCAGCCGTTCGAAGTAAAAGATAATGAGTATGCGACAGGTAAGGATTCGGCTCCTGCCAGACTTGGCCCGGCAGGTTTTGAATTCAGAGAGGGAAGTAAACGTGAACAAAACCCGGTAGACAACAGCTTGCAGACTTAATTAGCCACCAAAGCCAGGCAAGGCTTTGCCCTAATAATTCGATTCTGCAGGCTAGCAGATTATGAAAGGCTAGGGATTATGAAAGAAATACACAATTGTACATGTTTATGTGTATAGCAGAGAAAATTACAGTAGCTTAGCAGCAGCATGTACATAAAGTGTAGATAATTGCAATAAGTGTTATTGGAACTTAGAGACATAGAGACAAAGAAACATGACTTAGAATAAAACTCTTTATATTGAATATATACAGTAGATATACAGCAGCATAACACCAAGCATAACATATATACAAAGCAAAATATACAACAGAATGGGGGGTACTGTTTTCTCACCATAAACAGTCCCAATTTACATTACACCAGCCAGTTCCTTTATACACATTTGGAACTCATCAGACATGGTTTTAACCGATCACATCCTGACACACCATGATGTCATTAAACTATTCCACCTGTGCTAAATCACTTTAAACCTAGTGATTTCTAAGCCCTTGCACTTGTGGCTAACATCATGACACTGCATTTTTGACTGACTCCATTTTCCAAACCTCTCTGTTCAATCTGTTGAATATACATTACATTACATTTTGTCAATTCTACATATTATGACAGATGCAAGAATCACAAAAGCCATGCAGAGAACTGGTGGTGATGAGTGGCCTATACCGGTGCCTCTTGACCGTGTTATCTTTGTGACGAACGCATGCTTGCCCTAGAAAACAAGGTGCCCACCCCACCCCATGGGAGTTCCTGCCAGAACTCAGCTTTCCATTTATTCGACCAGCAGAAGCTTTGTATTTTAGCAGGGTAAACTTTTGCTCCTGTTTGCCTGCTATTAAAGAGTGCCGTAAGGGCCAAGAATCTCTTTGTGTTAGATAACACGGATCTTGGGATGATTGGAGTGAATGGATTGTAAAGAGCACCCGGTAAGCGCAAATAGGAAAAAGGCTATCGTATTGTAAACCACAAGAAATCTCACCCTCTGCCTGCAAGGGGGGGACATGCTGTGTGAGTATATTTGGGAGCTATTGGCTAATTTGCAAAAGCCTTGAGCCCAAATGTTAAGCTATTTTTATTTATTTATTTATTTATTTATTTATTTATTTATTTATTTATTTATTTATTTATTTATTTATTTGACTGTATTCCGCCCGTCTAGCCCTAGGGCTACTCTGGGCGGTTGACAACATGGAATCACATAACAAGCTAGCAAAGGAATACATGTTAAAAAACCAAACTACGAGGAGCATAATAAAACAAAGTATACATAAAGCAACAGCAATAAACTAAAATTAGGCTAAAATAAAGATAAAAATAGCAGGGGATTGATAAAACAGGGGGAAAAATAGAAGATAAGCGGTAAAAAGAATAGTGTCTTACTGGATGTTTGAGAAATCAGGAAAGGCCATTCTATACAACCAGGTCTTCAATAGTTTAAAAAATTGAAGCGAGGGTGCCAGCTGAATTTCAAGGGGTAGATAGTTCCATAACTGGGGAGCTACCACCAAGAAGGCCCTACTCCTTGTTACAATTTTCTGGGCCTCCCTTGGGGTTGGGATTCCAAGGTGTCCTGCCTGGCTAGCACGGGTGATCCTGGCAGCTCTTCTTGGGAGGAGCCGCTCTGTCAGATACTGAGGTTCCGAACCGTTTAGGGCAGGCATGTCCAAACTTCGGCCCTCCTGATGTTTTGGACCACAACTCCCAGAATTCCAAGCCTGTATTTCCAGTGGGAAAGGACTGTGGGAGTTGTGGCCCAAAACATCTGGAGGGCCGAAGTTTGGACATGCCTGGTTTATGGCTTTCTTTGTACGTTAACATCAAAACCTTGAAGTCAATGCGGTAGCGTACTGGCAACCAGTGCAGAGCTGCCAGCACGGGGGTAATATGTTGATGCCTTTTTTTGTCCCGTTAGAAGTCTGGCAGCTGTATTCTGCCCTAGCTGCAATCTCCGCATTAACCTCAAGGGCAGCCCCACGTAGAGCCATGAATATAAGTCACAAATCCGCTGCTTCGTAAGCAGGGGGTGCGGGAGGTTCAAAAGGGTTGACGTGATTGCTGTTGCTCCTCCAGCAGGACAAACAAAACTTTTTAAATAAATAAATGTTCACGTGACCTTGTATACTTTCAGCAAGATTTGGGGAGAGAAAGGACCGAGGCTTTACTCATTTTGGTCCTTCAAAATATCAGACTTCTTTTCTCTTTGTCCTTCCATGTTACGCTGTCATTTCTCAGCTCCGGCAAATTCAGATTCTAGCACAAGGGCCTGTGATCTTTCCCAAAGGGCTACGTTTCTGGTTGCAAACCCCTTTTTTTCCCCTTTCTCGCCACCTTTCTCGTCTACAGCGCAAGAGTGCCTGCTGGATGACGACACCGTTCTAATCCCCATTGTAGTTGGCGCAGCCCTTGCGGGCTTGATTGTCACGATAGTGGTGGCGTACATAATTGGCCGGAGGAAAAGCTATGCCGGCTATCAAACCCTGTAGTCCTTGCATGGCTGTTCTCGTCGACTCTGGTCGCGATACAGGAAGTGCAAGTTCCCGAGTGGAAAGGGGACACCTAAAATTCACAGTTCTCTCTTCTTAAGAAGGCGGAGGTGCCCCCCCCAAAAAGACGTTGTAACCAAGGATGTACCTCTTCAAATAAGGACTGGTTAACTGGAACAGACGAATGGCAAAAACAAGCCCGCGGTTCGTCTGCTAAACATTTGGACGTAGACATGATGTGCGGAAACAGGTGCCTTGATGGGGGCACCTCTTATCAGTAGGCCACGGTCTGAAAAGGAAGATAATAGTCTGACCCATTTCTCTGGGGGTAGCGCAACTTGGGAAATCTAGGGCCTCTGTACTTGCTGCCTGGTCCTGTCCATCGTTTACGGCCGAAGAGTCAGCGTTTAGCGGTGCTCGCTCAAAATCCTGGAACCCCATTGGGAAACGGGCACACAGCTTCAGGAGCATTCCTCCACCCCCTGGCAGGGGCTGATTAAATATCTCTTGATAGCTAAGAAAGCCTAGCAGAGGGCAGGGGGGTGCGCAAGCATTTCTGTCCTGTTTCCACTGCAGTATCAACTTCCCTTTAAACTCTTCAATGTCACCTGATGCTCCCTTTGGTCATGGTAGACGGCAGTGCATGAATTTCGAGGTAGGTGGAGATCACAATCCACAAAGGAAAAGAAGAGGCTTCTTCTGTGATTTTGCTGGTCCTCTCTTTAAAAAAGAAGAGCCGTTCACGTGTTTTTTTTAACGTGCCCTTGACTAAATCCAGTAAATACCTGGTGTTCTTGCAGGTGTGCTCTGATCTCAGTGATTCCAAACAATCTTAAAATTACACTTAAATCAACTGTTTACCTGATGGTCGCCTTCACACTGCAATAATGTTACTTGCTCTTTTTTTTTTCAAATTACTGTTTGCTTTTTGTTCTGATTCATTCTCGCAAGCACTCTTCTAGTCCACAAATGTCTCATCCTAATGATTTAACGCTGCGTGTGTGTTAACGTGTGTCAGCTTACTGTAATTGTCCAAATGATGTTATAAGATGTTTACGGCAGCTGTAGCTGCCCCAAAATAAAAAGAAGTATTTCTGAAGACCATGTCAAGTGTGCACCTTCATTTTGAAGGCAGAGAAATGCTTCTACTAAACCTGAGCTTGTTAATTTTAAAATCTTTACAATAGCTTCAGAGTAACTGGCTTGTGCAAACACTTGAACTGTAATGTCTGCTTTCAACCTCTCTTTCCTGCAATTGTATTTCTACACAGGCACCTGATTGCTAAATAAATAAATGAATAAAAATCTGCTTGGGTTAAAAAAAAATTCTTATTCAGAATGATGCCTGATCACACTGCTGAATTGAACAGTGTTTTTTAAAGGAAAGCCCTTCTCAGACCACACCTCCGAACCCAAAGCTGGAAGGTGGCTTTGCTCCGTTGAATCCTACAATTAGCTGGGGTTTTGTAGCTGCAGGGGGAGGGGGTTTGTAGGGACATGGTTTTGTTCTCTGCATAATGCCAGAAATGATGGCTTCAGTCAGTGCTGATGGAAACCGACTTGCTTGTGAAAAAGATTATGATGAATGTGCCGTGAGGGAAATACTGGGTAGGAAATGCAGCAGGCCCTGGCAGCTCTTCCTTTGTGAGCTAGGGGAGCGGTGTGTGATGTTTAAAATGACTTTTAGCCACCGAGGCAAGTCCTTGCTGCGGTGCTAAAAGTCATTTTAAACATCGCCCACCGCTCCCCCACAAACGTGGCGGGGGGTGTCAGGAGAAGCAGTGCACGATGTTTAAAATGACTTTTAGCCACCGACCCAAGCACTTGCCTCAGTGGCTAAAAGTACTGACCCGAATATAAGTCGAGGGCCCCTTTTTTCAGCCCAGAATTAGGGCTGAAAAACTAGACTTATATTTGAGTATATACAGTCAATCTGCCAGGAATGATGAGCAGTGGTGGCTCAAGCTGAGCCTCTCTGTGTTTGGAGACGGTCTCTCTCCGAGAATTGGGAGGAAAGTACAGTCTCTCTGTGTCTGATCCTCAACTTCATGGAGGCATTAAGAAAACACTGTTGACAAAGAGGTTGGTGGATTTGGGGGCCTTCTCGCCTGAGGCCTTCTTGGGCAGTGGGCATGTTAGCTCGGGCTGACGGAGCCATCATCCCAAACATTTAGAGGGAAGGCTACAATTCCTTCCCTTCCCCCCCCCCAGTGTGTCCCTGTTGGAAAAACCTTAGTTGCTTTTGCTTGGACGTCCGAGAGAGATAGGAAAGGTGCTGACAACTTGGTGATCTCAAGAGGCCGCTCGCCTGCTTAACTCTTCCTCTTGTTACCCTTTCTCCATCCAGCTGAAGACTGCAGCCCAAGTGTGGACAACTACTTTGTGCCTATTGTGGTGGGAGCAGCTTTGGCGGGATTAGTGTCTCTGGTGTTCATGGCCTACTTTGTGGGCCGCAACACCCGCCCCAATGCTGGCTATGCACGGTTTTAAGAGCAGGAGCCATTGGGGGAGGACCTTTTCCACTGCCGGCCTACTGAGAGGAGTGCTGTGCGTCTGAAGAGCTCGCGGTTGTCATGGCCGTGTTTTAAAAGAAGACTTAAAACGCTACCGAGCCCTGCATGTTGAATTGTAACATTTAAACCTGAAATAACTTATTTGGAATTCTAGTTAAAGCCAAGGATACCTCCCCCCCCCAAAAAAAAAAATTCTGGCTGTGTTGCCAAATTAGTATGATGGTACAGGCTGTCAACCATATTCTATTCTGTAAAGGCTGGCTCAGTTTATAGAACTGGCCCTGTGGGGTTCTGCTTCTCCTCCATTTCCTACTGTTTGCTTTCTTTTAAACCTGTACAAGACACATTTCTCTGAAACAAAACAACCCCACCCACCCACCACCCAATGATTAGGGCTGTGGTGTCAAGATGTGTGTTTTTCTTTTGTTTAACTACGTTAGGGATCGTTTCTATGTTAACGTTGATTTGTGTTGATGCACGTGGAATATGAAAACAGGAAAGAGTGATGGAAAATCTCACTAATTTATCCAGGGAAGAAGACTCGAGCATTCACAAGTATGCCTTTTGAACTCCCAACTATGCTTGATAGGGAACCAGAATTAAATTTTTATTGAAACAAAACAAAATCAAGCAAGTTTTGATGTGCAAGGTTATAAGTAAATCTGTTCTGAAATGTATTAGACTTGTTTTAGGCCCCCTTTAAATGGCTTATTCACACTGCTGGAATAGGCCTTAGTTCACCTCTAAAGTAAGTTCAGGATACATTTCCCAAATCAATGTTATTCACCCCATGAGGTCACAATGGGTGGCTCCCATATTACTGGAAGTCCTTGTCATTTAAACAGCAGGCCTGTATCACCCTGTGGCCATGTTGAGTTGATCCAGTTTTCCAAATATGTAATTAAGCTGAAGTTCCCCACCTTTGCTTTCCCATTGCTGTGCAAGACATTTGAAGTGGCCCTCTGATGGTTGTGTGATGGTGTACTCCCTAGTGCGACATGACTAGAATATTATCAACTCAGTTGGAAGCTTGTGAACAACTGTGAGATTGAAATCTAGCTGTGGGTTGCCTTGAGGAATAATGTACAGGATGAACATACAGGCGTTGCAGATGCGATAGAATGATATTTGGGCTTTTTTAAAAATAGATCATGTGTGCCAATCATACTAACAATTTTAGCATGATACGTAGAACGCTAAGAAGTGGCAATTGATCTTAGAGTTGCGGTCTTCCCCTTGTTTCCTGTTTTCCACAGCTTGGAGAAAGAGTGGATCAGGTTTGCTTCCCATTAACCACATTTTGTTGTCTTTACCTGGAGTAAAAAAAAACCTGTCGTTTGGGGTAACCTGATTTAGTTTCAAACAAATGAACTTCCAGTCATGGTTCCTATATCTCGTATGTTTAAATTAACCGTACCTAAATGCAACTACGTACAGTTTGAGGTTCAGGTGACCACTGAGCTGCTTGTGACTTGAAACTCACTTGGGCTCATTCTTGCGTGCCCAAGTCATGCTGTGCCTTCGGGGCTGGGTAGGTATCCAGACACTGGTTTTGCAGATGATGTTAAAAGAAGGAACTGCCTTGGGGGCCCTTCCGGTAGCGGAAGAGCAAAACAAGAGCTTTCCCATGGCTTGTGTCAGTACATAAATTGAATTTACTGTGTTTCAGTGCCTAAATTATCTAATCTTGTGGAATAACTTGCTGTGAAAGATGTGCGCAGGTTGTAATGTTTTAAATTATTGTTGGCCTTGTGTGTGTTTCCGCCCACCTCAAAGACATTGCAATAATAAAGTGGCTTGCCTTATTTCCTCAGCTCCCACCATGTGAAAACTCATTGAAGCCTTGGAATTAAACTCCCCCCCCCCTCCAAGCCTGCATGTGAAACTCAATCGAGCCTCTTGTTCTCCAAAGCATTGGCGTTTGCTATGTTATAGACCAGTATCCCTCTCAGGACCAGAACCAGAATCCTTTTATTGGCCAAGTGTGGTTGGACACACCCAGAATTTGTTTTGGTAAAAAATGCTCTCCATATATAAGAAGGAAATATAAGAATCATATATTCAAAAATAAAAACACAGTAGAACACTGTAGAACAACGGCTTAGGACCTGGCTACCTAAAGGACCGCCTTCTTTCATATGAGCCTGCCCGTACTCTAAGGTCAGGAGGCACTGCTGAAGGTGTCATCCCTCAAAGAGATAAGGGGGGTGGCATGTCGAAGCAGGGCCTTCTCGGTGGTTGTCCCCCAACTGGAATGCCCTTCCTATGGAGATCCGCCTGGCGCCAACACTTTTGGCTTTTCGGCGCCAGGCAAAGATCTTCCTGTTTGGCCAGCATTTTAACTAGACTACTCAGTTGGACACATGAGCAGCAGAGATGTATAATCTATAATTGGTACTGTATGTTGTTTTAATTGTATTGTATTTTATAGTTTTAATAATTTTATTGTTTTATAGTTCTTAATACTTGTTGTATGCCGCCCAGAGACCTTTTGGTAGTGGGGCGGCTAAAAAATCTTGTTAATAAATAAATAAAATAAATATAACTTATTATTTAAAAAGGAAGAAAAGAAGTGAAAATTAACAGTTTGATAGCACTTGGAAAGAAACTATCTTTATATCTAGTTGTCCTAGTATGCAATGCCCTAAAACGTCACGCTGAGGGTAACAATTGAAACAGATTATGTCCAGGATGTGTGGCATCTGTATATATCTTCCTCGCCCTCTTTTGAGCTCGTGTGGTATACAATTCCACAATAGATGGCAAATTAGTAGCAATATTTTTCTGCAGTTGCAATTATCCATTGAAGTCTATATCTGTCCTGCTCAGTCACAGAACTAAACCAGACAATTATAGAGGAACAGATGATAGATTCAATAACACCTCTATAAATTTACTAGTCCCAGAAATCACTTTGGCTGCTGAAGTTTCCATGCTAGTAGAGAGGCTTACAGCAGTCTACCTTTGAGATGACCAATGCATGAACCATTGTTTCTAGGCATTTCTTATCCAGGTAGGAGAGCAAGCTGGGCAATCAACCAACGCTGATAAAATGCACCCCTGGCTGCAGCGCCCATAGAAAGTCCTGAATCAACAGTTCTTTTGGCAGTCTGAACTTCCTAAGTTGATGCAGAAAAAAACATTATCCCCTCTCTCCCCACTGAATTGATGCTTAAACTTTGATCCCAGCCTGCCCTGTCTATATTTTCTTCGTCCTTGAGATGATCCTCAGCATGACATACTGGAACGTGGCATAGATGAAATTTGAATTGCCTTGCTTCTCCTGTTTTATTTGCAGAGATATCCTGTTTATGGCCAGGATGGGGAAATTGGATGGGAGACCACCAGGGAATACCAGGTGCTGTACGCGCCTGGAGTAGGAACTGGCAAACCACTTCAGTATTCCTGCCGAGAAAACTCCATGAACATGGAGTCACAAAGAGTCGGCTACGACTGTAATGACACAACATACAACACACACACACACACACACACACACACACACACACACACACACACACACATTCTCAGTGCCACTGGGCCTGTTGTAGGTAAATGGTTACTATTACGTGCTCTCAATTCTGTCAATGGCAGCCTTTGCCCGGGCTTCCTAGGTGTAAAGTAGTGAGAAGTGGTTTAGGAGCGCCCCACGTCTAGTGACACTTGAGGAGTTTGTGCAGGTTACCCAACAGGCCAGACCTTTTCCCGATAGCAGAGCAGAGACTCCACCAAGGCTCCGTATGGTCTTTCAGAACGGATCTTGATTCAAAGCAAGCAATGACAAATCACCGCATCAGCTCCCCACGCTGTGTTGTTTTTGGCGTGTTTTAAGTCTGCCTCATTATTTAGAGTTTGGCATCAGGGTACGTGGTGGTATCTGCCCACGTGGTTAATGGTTGGGACGGTAGGCACTGCATTTCAAAAGGCGGGCAAAAGAATGCCTTTACATCTTACTAAAGAGATATGACTTCAGCTGCATGCAAAGATGAAGCAGGTAAGATAAAAGCTTAGGTCAAGAAGGTGGCTTTGAAATGGGATTTGGAGGAAACTGGTCAAAGGAATCTGGGGTACCCAACCGCTATACTCCTGCTCTTCTCAGGTCACAGGGGTCCTCCTTGCCCTTCGAAAATCCATGTCTATCCAGGACATTCACAGAGATCCCAGATGGGGTAGAACACCCTTACCCAGGGAGATCTTGCAGGATTCCAAACCACGTTGCATGGGTGGCTTATGGACAGAACCCAAACATAAGCTAAATGAAGAACTTTGCAAATACATCTGCTTGGTCAGTTGACTAACATGCTCTCCCTCACTCTCTCTTCCCCTTCCCCCCGCTTTTTTTTTAAACTGTCTCTCTTTCTCCAGCTGAAGAATGCAGTTCTTCTGACCTTCTGTTTGTCATCCCTATCGTGGTGGGTGTGCTGGTTGGCCTGCTTATCATTGTTCTTTTTGTCTGTTTCATGATCGGAAGACGGAAAAATCGGATCGGCTATCAATCTGTTTAACTCCTTCCCTGTTGTTGCTTCTCCTTTTTGCTTTTTGCTTTGCCTGCTTAATAGACTTTCTCTCCTTTTTTTGAGCTAAAGATTTTCTGACAGTAAAAAAAAAGAAACAAGATAGCAGGGTAAATGTATCTGTGCACATGGTGTGTGTGTGTGGGGGGGAGGTTGGCTGAGCCTGGCCCTCTCGTCTTGACTTAAGAACTAAAGCAGTTCTTCAGAAATTGACTTTTTTTTCCTTGACAAAAGAAGCACTGGAAATATAAAACTCCTCTCATCACCCTAATGTGTATTTCTGGAGGTCCTGTTACCACCTCAGTACCAAAGGGGGGTTCCTAGGTCAATGGTGAAGTGGCAGGAAATCCAGCAGGGCTTTATTCAGGGTAGTTTTTAACTGTTGGCTTTCTGAATTATTTTTAAATTTTAATTTTATTGCTGGTGGCATCTTGATGTGGCATGGGAACCTTTCTTTGAAGGATGTGCTTCGGAGGAGCTACATTGATGCACCCACACTCCTGGCGCCACATTGCATATCTGGAGAGGAAGTGACCTTCTATTTCTCCTGACTTTTTGTTTTGAGACAGGGCTAAAGGGCAACTGACTCCTATTGGAACCATTGTTTCTATACATTATCCAAGCTATTGCTTGTCAACATAGATAAGAGGAATAAAACCAAGGCTTGTGGGATGAACCTGTCAGACTGTGCACGCATCTCTTCTCAGCTGGTTGAGAAAGGAATTTTTCCTTGAGGGAAGGCTAAAATATTTGGGGCTGTTTAATCTGGAAAAAAGATGCCTGAGGGGGGATATGATTGAGATGTACAAAATAATGCAGGGCATGAGTAAAGTGGATAGAGGGATGCTCTTCTCTCTCACACACACACAATACCAGAACTAGGGGACATCCACTCAAATTGAGGGTTGGGAGAGTGAGAACAGACAAAAAAAGTTTTACCCAGCATGCTGTTAGTCTGTAGAACTCCCTGCCACAGGACGTGGTGATGACATCTGGCCTGGATGCCTTCAAAAGGATTGGACAGATTACTGGAGGAAAATTCTGTCACAGGTTACAAACCATGATGGAGATGTGTAATCTCCAGGCTTAAAGCCAGGGTACTTCAAGGGCCAGATGCAGAGGAGTGGTATCAGGAGACAGATATCTAGTCTTGTGCGCCCCCGGATGCATTTGGTGGGGGCACTGAGAGATACAGGAAGCTGGACTAGATGGGCCTTTGGTCTGATCCAACATGACTCTTCTTATGTTCTCTGTCCTTCATTCTGCGGTAGATGTCAACCTGACCTAAAACTCCTCCAGTGAATTCCCAACAATAGAAAGAGCCCTGTGATGTTTTCTCCTCCAGTATACCTCCTTGATACCACAGGCTCTGAACTTTAGGGTAAATTTAAAATACTTTGAGGGGTACAGCCACTAGCCGCTCATTGGAGCTAAAGCAAGTCTGCCTAAGGGGCCTTTGCTGTTCTCCAGGTGTAGAAGGTAAGTCCTACTGAGTTAAACAAGGCTGAGTTGCAAGAACTCTTGGTAGGCTTGCGTCTTCTGTGGTGAACGGTCCATTAAACATGAGACGCTCATCAGACGTGTTTCTGAATTATTTTTGCTGCATGGCTAGGAAGATCCTGTCACAAATGGCTATCTGCGCAGGAATCACATGTCAGAATTTTTGTTGATAGCTTGCAAGCACAAACATTTGTCTGACTTTATTGTGGGCCGTTGGCCAGTTATCACAAGGGCTGTTAGGATGGATTTTCTCTGACCCCCAGGTGGAAGAAATATGCACTTCTCTTCCAGATGCATGGAAAGTAAGGGGGGAAACCCCACCACAAAGTCAGGTTTATATGCAGTCACTTCAAGTGCATGGACTTTCTCTCCTGCAAACACTAGCCAGTCTGATGGTGCTGTCCTCAGCTACTCAGAGCCCTCTGTCCTAGTCATGGTGTGTCCAAGAATACACCAAAGTGCATGGACCAAGATGGAACCAGGAAACGAAGGGCAAGCAGATGAACCTGGAAGATGCCCACGTTTGATAGCGAATAAAAATAATGGCATTTTAACATTCTTTAACTCATATGCGCTTTTAACTCCCACGCATCTTGCTGTACTTGGATGTAATTTCTGCACAACTGTTCAGCCTGAAATCTGAAAGGAGGCTTGGGATGGACCCCATAATGGGGCTTTCAAGGTAAGTGAGAGGTTTAAGGAGTGGTTTTACCTGTTCCACTCCCAGCGAGGTCCCTTGGCTGACCAGGGATTCGAACCCAGAACCCTCGTCTGTCACTCTGTGCACTACATCACACTGGGCTTTTGTATAGGCTCCAAATAATCAACTTTTCTTAAGGGGAATATTGGATACAAAAGGCAAGTACTGTACCAGATAGGAAGTATTTTTCTGTGAAAGAACAAGCCTTTAATAAAGCCAGGAGATAGGTGTTCAAATCTTGTCGGTCTCCATTCATCCACCGAGGCATCGCTTTTAACGGTCATTCTTTCTGATGTTATTTGTTGCCCGTGTGTTTCCTTCTCAAGGGTGGGTCTGTCTCACAACCGCTTCCCATCGCAAGCCTGTTTTCCTCACCTTCGCACAAGATGGTGACCCAGAGCTTCGTGGTGGTCTTTCAAAACGCACAACACCTACGGCTCACTAGAATCCCTCCGTCACTTCGTGTGCCTCATATCCCTTCCTAGTCAATAAGAATGAGGCGAGAATTGACCAGAATTATTTCCAAATTCCCCGGAGAATCAGGCACGTTTGATACTGCAACTTGACTGGTGGAAATTCTGCAAGCCACCTGTGTGATACTCGACACCAGTGATGCCCAAACTTCAGCCCTCCAGATGTTTTGGACCACAACTCCCACAGTCCTTTGTCATTGGCAATACAGGCTTGGAATTCTAGGAGTTCTGGTTCAAAACATCTGGAAGGCCAAAGTGGATACCCCTGCTCTACACATTTGATGCTAGAGAGAGTGAGATATGTGTGTTTAAACATTAAAGTTCACTTTAATTCTCTAACTGGGGTTTCAGGTAAGCAGAAACATGTTGTCATAAATGCACCTTTTTTCAGTCCCAGTCCGGTGTTGTTTATTACAAATTAGCTCTGGAGACAGATCATTTGTAGAAACATGGTAGCACTTTTTATGCAAACATTTTTTCCTTGAAAATAGAGCCTGTGCCAGGGAGTAGGAGCAGAAACGGTAGCTGCCTCTATATTTGTTAAGCAATTGTGTGGTTAAAATGGCTGCAATATTTGTGCAGTCAACACTCAGGGGCCCATAAGGTGCAACTCCTCCCCTTGCATCATTTCCACAACATTTATACAGAAAGCCACCCATTTCAGTTAGGTTGATGACGTTAGGAAGTGGAGAGGGAGAACCAGGAGGGAAACGGGTGCGCTTCCAGCAGATTCTGCAGCCTTGGCAACATGAGCGTAGCCGCCTGGACAAATGTGCTTGAGACTCAGTTTCCTTGGTTCCCTCCTGTGGTCGTCAAGACCAAAGAAGTTGTCAAGCCAGGGTGTGTCTCACCTCATGTGCTGAGACACGTGATGGCACTGGTGAGTCAGCTATCTTTGTTATGTTAAGCACGTGGTTGTGAAGGTCAGCTGCAGATACTGAAGCATGTCAACATTGTGTTTTGCAAGGCCTCTTTGGCCTTAAAGCTGTGTCAGCTGGCCAGAGCTCAGGAAGAGGGACTTCTTATGACTAAATTTGCCAGGGAAGTTGTCATGGCCAGTGGCCAGTCTCACTGGCCTGATGCTGCTAGGAGGGGAGATTCCTCTTTTCCTCTGTCAGCCTCAATTCAGAGAAAGAGAACCACGCAGGAGGCCCTTAATACAGAGATGCTGCTGCTATTGGCTGCCATCGGGGAGATAGTAGTCATTCTTTCTTTGGTTGTCCAGAGGGAAGGGGGAAGGTTTGCTGAAACTCTTGAGGTGTGATAGGTGGAAAACCTCTACAAGGCGGAGGGTTCCCATCTGCACTGTCCAGCAGTGTTTCACAACCAGAATTGCACAAATTCATAGCGGGACCCACAAAGTCTAAAGCCAAGGAAAGTGTGCTGTGTATATACTACCCCATAGCACTGAAAGCACTCTCTGGGGGGTTGACAAGTAATGATGCAGGCTACACCCCTTTCCGCCCCCCAGCAAGCTGGATACTCATTTGACCAACCTCAGAAGGATGGAAGGCAAGGTGAACCTTGAGACAGCTACCTGGGATTGAGCCCCAGGTTGTGAGCACAGTTATTATAGCTGCAGTACAAGTAATTGAACCACTGCACCACAAAGCTCTACATATACGCAGAATGCTGTGCTTTCATAGTGGTTGCAAAGAACCTGCTCTCATTCAATCTGCTCGTGCTTGTCTATTACAAATTCATGATTCTGTGACACAGGTGCACAGCTTGAGGTGCTGCTGGATTTGTCTCTGACCCTGGACGCCCAGAATTTTTTAGCTGTGGCCAGGAGTGTCTTTCCACAGCTAAACTAGTGTGTCAACCGAACCTCTTCCTTAAGAGGTCTAATCTGGCCACAGTGACGCATGATTTAGTTACACCTTGGATGAACTACTGCAACTCATTAGAGATGGGTTGTCCTTCGGAATGTGTTTGGAAGGCAGATGAACAGGCCAAGCTATCTACAGGATGCCTTTAAGAGTCTGCTCTCCATTCCAAATCCCTCACAGTCTTCCCTAGAATTCCCTCCCACAAGAGGCCAAGCTGGCCCCAACTCTGCTGTTCTTCCACAAGCATATTAAAAGTTCCAAGGGAGAAAATGATAGACTGAAATACTGTAATCCCCCCTTTAAAGGTCCCCCTGGTAAACCAGTCACCTGCTTGCTGGTCAGGTAGGTTTTCTTTTACTGACTAGTTTACCAAGGGGACTTTTAAAAGGGGGATTACTGTATTTTAGCCTATTATTTTACTTAAACTTTTAATATGCTCTTATTAATGAGTTCTAATATATCTGTTTTAAAAATACTGTAATATATCATTTAGCTTTTCATTTTGTTTCTTTTAATATTATAAGCTACCTTGAATCGTTTAGGAGAAGATGGTGTATTTTAAATAAATATTTGGAATGAATTAATTCCTTTATACAAGGGACCACTGTATTTTTAAAAATACTGTAATATATCATTTAGCTTTTCATTTTGTTTCTTTTAATATTATAAGCTACCTTGAATCGTTTAGAAGATGGTGTATTTTAAATAAATATTTGGAATGAATTAATTCCTTTATACAAGGGACCACTGTATTTTTAAAAATACTGTAATATATCATTTAGCTTTTCATTTTGTTTCTTTTAATATTATAAGCTACCTTGGATTGTTTAAGAGAAGATGATGTATTTTAAATAAGATTTAAGATTGTAAATTAAATAAATGTTTCTGTCAGTCACAGGTCCTTGCTGCTCACCAACATATAGAAATAAGAACATGCTATTGCACGATACTAGTAAAGCTATATATGTCCCCTTTGGGGGACAAAAATGATGGGGGTTTTTCCTGTCATGGGAGGAACAGACCTCATTTCTTTGATAACGTGCTTGGAAGGGAAGTTCAGGTGTTAAGACGTCAAGCAATAGCGCTGCAGTGTCAGGGCCTCCACGCTGAGATCCAGCAGTCCTATAGTGTGATGCTGGAGACCCTCAACTTGAGCTACAACCACCTCTGGGCTTTGCCTGTTGCTTTCCCTGCCCCAAGGATAGTCATAGGGCCTTTTTACACGACCCCTAAGATCCGCTGGCCACTTAAATTCGGACCAGAGATCTTAGGGGTTCGTCGCTCTTCCTCTGTCCCCACCCCCCTCCGCACTTCCTGGTTGCTGGCTGCGTGAGGGGAAGGAGAAAAAAAGAAAGAAAAGCATGCCGCTCACCTCGTTCTTCCTCTCGTCTCTGTAAGGCCATCAAGTCCAACCCCCTCGTCTCTGTAAAAGTAGCTCTTAAAGGGGCAGGAGCCAAAAAGCAGCAAACAGAATCGAGGAGAGCCCCGCATTCACTATCCTTGCACCGCATCAAAGATTTTTCACTTCCAAAGAGAAGGTACAAGAAAAGTGCGCTGGGTCACGCTAAAGTGGGCGGGGTCGCACTTAATTGTCTGCAAACTCCGGAGCTGGTGGGGAAACATTTTAAAGCTCCGGAGCTTGCAGCCATTTGCAGTTGAGCTTAGGGGTCGTGTATAAACGCCCATAGAACCATAGAGGTAGAAGAGACCTCAAGAGCCATCCAGTCCAACCCCCTGCCATGCAGGAACCCACCCACCCTCAAAGGTCAACACTCCCTCTGAGCCACTCTGCCAACTGGACCTCCACAGTCACGATCCAATCCAGGCTGGCTGTTGTCGTGTCCATGAAGAAAAGGGAGACAAGCTTGGGGAGAATATCTCTGAAGCCTCCCACTACATCACTCAAGCCTTTCTTCCGTCCGACACAAATTCCCCAGCCCGAGATGCTGCGTCAAGAAATAACAGATTGGGATCAGGGCACGGTAGATTTTTCTTTTTACTAATCCATTTTGATACACAGGCCACCCTGTCCAAGGAGCACGGGGTCGAGCAAGAATATGTCAATAATAAAAACTCCCAATTACAGTGATTAAGCCCGCCATCCTCTCTCCCTGAATGCCCGTTGTCCTTGGGATCGAACAACAGGTTGACAACGTCTTCCAAGGGCATCTTGACAGGCAGGTGACCTCCTAAGAGGGAAAGGCTCCAAAGGTGAAGGGGCAGCCCTAGAAAACACCCATCTGAATGCACCTCTTCAGTCCTCTTGTGGCACGTGGGCGGCGAACATGACAGCAGGCAAGTATCCTTAGGAGAACAGAGGAGTAGAAACGAGTTTTTGAGAATATGATGAGCCCAAGCTCTGAGGAGGTCGTGACTGTCGTCTTGGCACGTAGTCTGAAAAGCAACCAGGGGAATTGGCACCATACCCTGTTTGTGTGTTACCAGATCAAAGCTTTGTCAGAATCACAGACCTTGTCAATTACATCAACGGCTCAGCCTGGACCTTTGAACCAGATTCCATCTTGGAACACTCTTTTAAGATCAGTTTGTTTTTCATCTCCTTTTTTAAAAAAAAACTCCAAAAAGTGTCTGCAAACTTATTTACACAGGCATTACGAGTGCTGGCTGAACATATTGGGTAATTAATAGGTGGCCACTCGATTAACTTATTGATGGGCAAAGTATTCAGCTCTAGAATGGGGCAGAGGGAAGGAGGGGGAGATGACAAAAGCTATTTCGTTCGTACTCCAAGGCAATGACACAATTGCCTGCGTTCTGCTGAATGCCAGTCTTGCTGATGCATCTGCGAAAGATCTCATTGAACTATCTTGTATGTTCAAGATATATATTTTTAAAGTCCTCTTGCAGGGCTTACATTTGCTTGCAGCATGAACAAATTTGACATTTTGTTTTGTTCTACAGCCTATATATTTTACGAGCTCTTCTTTCTTTTGCTTTCATTTACTTTTTCATGAAGAAAATAGTCCTCAAAATAGATCTGAATGTTGCTTGACACTTGTGCTTAATGGACATTTCTTCCTCCCCGGTGGAAAAAAATATCCAACTGCCTTTAAAAAAAAAGGTTGCCAAGTATTTCCTGCGTCTACTTCCCAATGTTCAGCATGAAAACAACTCGCCCCAGAAACCGGTCGTTGTTATAATCGTTGATGATCCCCTTCCCATTCAGTTGGCACTGAATAGTCACAACCTGGTTCTTTGGCACATTTGGGAAATGCACAGCCACCACTGGCTGTGTATAATTGACCTGGAGAAAATAGATTTGGGTAAGAGACATAATAAAAGAGCAACAACACTGGTTAGCAATGGCACTATAGAGCAGTGTTCCCCAACCCCCAGGCTGCGGACCGGTGCCGGTCCGTGGATCAATTGGCACCGGGCCGCCCGAGGAAACCAGGGGAAGCCTCGCCGCCGTGGGGAAAGTGACCCCGCCCCCGCCGAGGGAGGGAGGGAAGGAGGGGGCGGAGCTTCCAAAGCCGGAAAGGGAACCTCTTTGCGCCGTTAAGGTTTCCTCGGGGAAGAAGGAACACCCGGAAGCCGGCCGGGTGTCCATTTCCGGCCTCAAGCTTCCCCCAAAGGTCCCCCCGAAGGAGGGTCATGGAGGATCTCCCGTGCGGGTGAGTGCCATTTCCACTGTGTGTGTTTTCTCCCCTCACACACACACACCCCGAGCGCGCGTTTGGTTTCTCTGAGGTGTTTTTGTCCCCCCCCTCTGGCCTCAAGTCAAGGAAGGGCGAAGGGTCCCAAGATCTCACGGCGGCTCGGTAGCTTTAAAAAAAGGTCAGGCGACAGCGTGGACGGGGAGCTCCCCCCGCCAAGAGCGGCTCCTCTCTTCCAAAGTGGTTGCAAATAAACTCTGGAATTGGAATGATCTCCTTGCGTTTATATGCTTCCAAACCTAGCCGTTCGAAAGCATGTGAAATGCAAGTCAGATAAAGAGACGCCCCCGGGGGGAAAAACGTGAGGAAGTAAAAACAGTGTTTCCTTGCAGCGATGCCAAGGACTCGCACAACACTGGCTCTTCGGCTTGAGTACGGAGATGAGCACCACCCCCTAGAGTGGGAAACAACTAGCACGCATGTACGTCAGCGGCCGGGGGCATTTTAATTAAATTAAAATTATTAAATCAAAACAAGCGGGCCAGGGAAAAATTATCAAACATTTACCGGTCCGCGGCGATAAAAAGGTTGGGGAGCACTGAGTATAGAGCACCAAGCAGCCATCTGGTTGACTTGAGTGGGGTGAGCCAAGTGCCTGTAATCCCAACATTCCTCAATATTGATCTGGAAGTTGAATCATGGCAAGTGACTTCTTTTTTCTTGAGAGATAGAAATGTTTCACTGCTCATCCAAACAGCTTCATCAGTCTGAATACAGCTAATGCGAGTCCTCCATCTTATAGTCCGCTTTGACCTCTTGTCACCCTGGTCTAAAATAAGCTGATAAGATGAACAATGGCTTGAAGAGGCTTGTTAGGTAGGCCATAGTATCCATAGCCTTAAGGTGAACAATGGCCTAAGGGGCTGAAACCTATAAAGACTGGGTCGTTAGCTATAGCCTGTTTATTTCAAATACACTAAGGCAGAGACTTGTCCACCCAAAAGATCCGATACCAAAACAAAAAAGGAGCAATATAGTATATGCGGCTCAATGCAGTGAGGAGTGCGCAGACCTCTACATTGGAGAAACTGAACAGCCAATAAACAGAAGGATGGCCAAACAGGAGTGGTAACAGCTCAGGACCAGAATCAGCAGTACCCCTCCATTTGAAGGACAAAGGGTACTCTTTCAAAGATGAGGATGTATATATATTAGACAGAGAAGATAATTGGTTTGAGAGAGGAGTCAGGGCAGCCATTCATGTGAGCATTGAAACCCCCTCTCTCAACAGAGGTGGGGGCCTCAGGCATAGTGTATCTGCTACTTATCAGGCTGTGCTTTCAACAATACCCAGACAATCAAAAAGCCTTCACCACCAAGGCCATAGCTAACAACCCATACTTTATAGGTTTCAGCACCTTAGGCCATTGTTCACCTTAAGACTATCGATACTATTGTCTACCTAACAAGCCCATTCAGGCCATTGTTCATCTTATGAGTCTCTTTCAGACCAGAGTGATGAAAGGTCAAAGCTGACTATAAGATGGAGGACTCGCACTAGCTTTCTTCAGAATACAAAACTGTTTGGATGAGCAGCAAAACGTTTCTATCTCTCAAGAAAAAGAAGTCCAGTTGTCATGACTCAGCTTCCAGATAAACTCACCTGGATGACTGAGAATCTTCACAGACATATTCCAGCAGCCTGGTTCTGTAGGCCAGAGCACCCAACACCAAGTGAATAGCGTTCTTGGTCACTACAAAGTTTGTCTACCCCAATTATACATGCTTCACTGACAGTTAGGACCATTAAACCCAGTGGCCAGGGTTGTCCTGTCACCTCTGAACCCTGCTCACAAAGGGTTATTCCACATCTGGTTCCTTCCACCCCCACCCCACTGGCTTTCCAAGGGGTGGTTCCCAACTTACATCATTCCCAGCAGGCAATTGCCAGAGCCAACAAAAGGTACCTACTCACAGCCACTGCAACCCTTGTGCAGTTTTTAAATGGGGTTTTGCCTAAGGTCCTCTATCTCTAAGCAGACTCGGGCACAAGACTGAGTCTTTCAAGTATGTCTGGCGAATGCCTCTGGGATGTTGTTCCCAGCAGCTTTCTTAATACTGAGGAATGATGGAAATAGCAGTTTGTCCGTATCCCGAAGCCCTTATTAGGCCCTCAAGACCTTGTTTCTAATGCTTTATTCTCACTCCCAACAAGCCTTTCCCAAGGCTGACAGGCCAGTCAGAAAGTGGTGAGCACTGAAGGCCAGCACCTTCTGGCAGTTCCCAGTCTCACATTAAGCAGAGGTTAATGAGGCTGCAGGCAGCATTTCTACTTACGTGTGTGTGCTTGCCATAGTAAGGAAAGTACATGGGATCAAATGTATTGCTTGGATAGAACTCCATCCCTTCGAGGGCACTTTCATCGCCTTTCTGCAATGTAAGAAGAGCAAGGAGACATGAAAGCCTGCGCACAGACCCCCCCCCTTGGGGTACAGGGTGCATTCGGGGGCAGAAAAATATTGTACTTGGAGTGATCAGAGCAGTCCTCCAAGAGCCAGAGTAAAAATTGTCCCCATACCCATGGAAAGTGTCTATGCCTGAAACAAAAAATAATGCCAGGAAAATAATATTTACCTGAACTTTGCAGCTCACGGTCACTGGATTGCCATATCCAGGCTGGTAACCTATAATCTATGGAAATAAGAGCCTTTTAATTTGATTTGATGGCAGGTGGGGAAGAATCGGGTGATTTAGGGCAAATCTCATGGGTTGCTTTGATATTTCAAGTGAGGAATGGAACAAAATAAATTCAACCAGTGACGCCAGACAGGTATAAAAAGACAAGACCCAGTAGTCCTTTGATGCTAAAAAGCAAGTACAGTGGTACCTTGTATAAAGGAATTAATTCGTTCCAAATGAAATTGTTAAGCAAATTTTCCTTTATACAAATTCCCATAGGAATGCATTGAAAATGGAGCAATTCCATTTTTATGTTGTACGGATTCTCCCCATAGGCGATTATGTTAAGCAAATTTCCCCTATCTCCAGAATTTTTTATGTTGTACAGATTTTATGTTATACAAGCTGTTTGTTATACAAGGGTCCACTGTAGAAGGGCATTTGTTTCGATTCGGTGTGAATTCAGTTGCTAGTACCACCTAGTGGTAACGAACCTTCAGCACTCCAGAGACCACTCCTGGTGGTCTCCCATCCAAGTACTAACCAGGGCCGACCCTGCTTAGCTTCCGAAATCAGGTGAGATTGGATGTGCTCAGGGCATCTTTCTAAGTCTAGATAGCCAATGACAAAGAACTGTGGGAGTTGTGGTCCAAAAAATTTGGAGTGCTGAAGGTTTGCCACCGCTGCCCACTGGGCCTTGAGGCATACTGGTTAAATTGCTGTACTGCAGCCAGAACTGTGCTCACATCCTGGGGCTCAATCCTAGGTAGCCAGCCCAAGGTTCACTCAGGCTTCCGTCCTTCAGAGGTCAGTAAAATGAGTACCCAGCTTGCTGGGGAGGGGGAGGGGTGTAGCCTACATATTTAACTTGTAAACTACCCAGAGAGTGCTTTAAGCGCTATGGGGCAGTTTATAAGCAAAACACTTTGCTTTTGCTTTTCTTAAGTGTTGACATCTAGCCACTTCATGTAAGCTCTCACCTTCTTAGGGTCACCTACCAAGTGCCGGTTTACGAGAAAGGGGGGGCCAGTCTGGCAAGACAATTTTTGTTTCCTTATTAACCTCCATTCCTCGCAGAGCAAACGCATTAATCTGTGGCACCAAAGGAGAACAAGGAGCCCTGGGGCATCTTAAAGCCTACCGCGGACAAATCAAACTTTGAACCTACTCGGTTCATCTTCAGCAAGATGCAGGGCTGCCCCACCGAGTAACCAAACGTCGTATCATTTGTTCCAGAGCAACCCATTAACGTGGATCGCTTAAATTGGCAGGCCTTTCTCGTGCTGCTCTCATCATCCTCTTGAACGAAATACTGGCCAGGTGTGCACAGAATATTTTTCTCTTCCTGAACGGGGTCGTCATAATCTAAAGGGAATGGAGAAAAAGTAGGTTTCTGACCATCTTTCACCGAGAGGCTGTCTCTCTTGTTGCACCAGAAAGCTGCTGCTGCTGCTTTTCTGTACCATCAAGTCAGAACTGGGCTTAGAGTGACCCTAATAAAGCTTTCGAGGTAAGCGAGAGATTTAAGAAGTGGTTGGACCAGTTCCACACCCCGAGTGAGCCTCCACAGCCGAGCAGGGATTCAAACCTAGGCCTTCTAGATCCTCAGCGGGATCTGTGCGTGACATCACACAGGATTGTTAGCAAAGATGAAACAGTGATATCAAAGCACCTTGTCTCTCCTTAACAGCCAGGATACCACACCTGGACTGTGTGGGTGGTTTGTGTGGTGGATAAGGATGAGGGAGAGCCATGTTGTAGAGGCCCGTAAAATCATACTGTTAACCCAAAATCAGGAGCCAATTAAGAGGCAAGACCAAAAATGGAGACCAGAAATTGGGAAAACAAGGGGTGTTGTTGTTGTTGTTGTTGTTGTTGTTGTTGTTGTTGTTGTTGTTGTTGTTGTTGTTGTTGTTGTTGTTGTTTTGGTCATCTGATGGAGAATTCAAGAGCCAAGCAACAAGTCATAGCTAATGGAAGCCACTACTTACTGCCCTAGGCAAAAATGGTCATTCAATACGCTCATGTTGGAGAGAAAACAATTGAACTTAATGGCCAAGTTTCCACATCACATTAAGGCATGGTTTACATTAGCCATGGCTCTTCACTCTAAGCCTTGAACAGCACACAGATTAGGAAAATAAAGGTCACCACAAACCTGGGTTTGTAAAAAACCAGACCAAGACAATAAATGACACAACCTTTGCGAGGTCACGAAGTCATTGGGTTGCTACAGATCAGAAGTGACTTCACTGAGACATAACACCAAACAAATGGTTTCTTTCAGAGTACATGTCTCTCTGGGAAAAGGGGGGAATTAGAAGTCAGTTTAGAAAACTCTTTATTGTAAAACGGAAATCCAGATATTTATAAATTGGTCTTGTTGTGGTCATCTTCTGAGAAGACTGTGATGGTTTTGGAATGGCCTGTTTCTCCTCATTGGCATTACTTGTCAAACTGATTTTTTATTGTTTTAATCAAAGCTGACCTCTTGATGAACTTCCACTAACAGAAGTACTATTCAGACATTAACAGTAATCAAGTTAAAAATAGGAATTATTTTTTATAAGACAGCACAGTTGTAAGCACATGAGAAACTTTTGGTTCAGCATCTGGGGTTCTGAGATGCCCTGTAAGCAGCTGGTCATGGGAACCCATGAAAAGGCCTTCTGGACTGCTGCACCCAGACTCTGGAACTCCCTCCCACTGGAGGCCAGGGCTGCCTCATCTCTGTTGTCTCTCCGGAAACAGGCAAAGACCTTTCTCTTCAGTCCATCTTTCCCTGAATGATGGCCTACCTATTATGTGTCTTTTATATGAATCTATAGGTTCACATAGATTTTGTGTTTATAACTAATTATAACCTTATGTGTTTACATTGATACTATGTTTTCGATGTTAGTTTCCATCACTCATAACTTTTGCATGGAATTTTTACTCTCTTTTTAACTGCGTGCATTTTCTTACAGCTTTAATGTAATGTTGTCCATTAATGATGCTGTGATGTCCCTCAATTCCCTATTCTCAATACTTGAACATGTCTTAATTGTACTGGACTGTATATTATTCCTCATTACTGTAAGCCGCCTTGGGTCCTTTTCCGAGGAGAAAGGCGGGCGGGGGGGGGGAATACTCTAAAAATTTCAATCCCAGCTCTTTTCAGCATTATCCATGGTTCTCAAATATAAGTGTAAATAAGCCTTTTAAATTATGGATTTGTTGCTCCATTATTGGTAGTTCTGTGACCCACGGTGAAAACTTTTGTCTTAATGCCTACACACCAGTTGGGAATCCACAATGATCACAAACTGCTTAAAAACATTTCAGTAAGGAGCAAAACAAACTTTCTAAATAAATGACAGATTAGAGTGCTGGGCCAAAGCTAACAGAATGGATTTCAACAGAGGAAAATGTAGGGTGCTACATCTAGATAAAAAGGATGAATTGCACAGATATAGGATGGGGGGATACTTCGCTGGAAAATAGTACCTGTGAAAGGGATCTGGGAGTCTTGGTGGACAACAAATTGAACATGTGTCAGCAGCGGCGGCCAGGAAAGCCAGTGCAATTCTTGGTTGCATCAACAGAAGCATAGTGTCTATATCAAGGGAAGTGATTGTACCACTCTGTTCTGCTCTGGTCAGACCCCACTTGGAGTACTGTGTCCAGTTCTGTGCGCCTCAGTTTAAAAAGGATGGTGACAACCTCAAGCAGGTGCAGAGGAGGGCGACCAGGATGGTTGAGGATCTGGAGGAAATGTCTTATGAGGAACGGCTTCTGGAGCTGGGAATGTTTAGCCTCTCTAAAAGAAGACTGAGAGGGGATATGATAGCTATGATTAAATATTTGAAAGGACGCCATATTGAAGAGGGAACAGGTTTGTTTTCCATGGCTTCAGAGAGTAGGACTCAGGGCAATGGTTTCAAACTACAGGAAAAGAGGTCCCATTTGAACATTAGGAAGAACTTCATGACGGTTAGAGCTGTTCAGCAGTGAAATATGCTGCCACAGAGGGTGGTGGAGTCTCCTTCTTTGGTGGTTTTTAAGCAGAGGCTGGATGGCCATCTGTCGGAAAGACTGTGATGGGGGTTCCTGCATGGCAGGGGGTTGGACTGGATGGCCCTTGAGGTCTCTTCCAACTCTATGATTCTATGATGCTATGATTTTATGAAATAAGTACAGAACTGAGGCCCATGGGTGTTTTTGTTTGTGTAAACTTTCTCTGAGAAATGTTAAGTATCAAGTTACAATTCATTAACAATGAATTTGTTTTGAAAGTAAGATGGTTCAGCAAGCAAAGTCTTGGGACACTTGTGATTACATTGTAGCCCTCACCAGAATGTACTTGATGCCTCTGCTAGCTAGAGAATTCTAGCAAAGATACCAACACACACACCTGATCTGCAGTCTGTGTGGCAAATGAGAGATGGGAAAACGTCTGAAATCAAATGTAAAAGTCCTTAAGAATATGTGGTCTTTTGGAAGCCTAATTGGGAGTCTGGGAGATCTCGGAAGCATGTACTTTTTATAAGTTGTGAGCTGAACTAATAAAAGTATGTTTTTGAGTGAAATAAATGTTCTTGCTATGCTTTTCAGCAAGATGCATCTGCTAAAACCCCATTTCCAATAAGTCGTACGCACCTGTTAAAAACTGTTCCAAGTTGTCTACATAAGGTTGCCAGGAGTTCTGCTGGGAGATATTGAAGGCAATGTTGACTGTGCTTTTCACGTGCGGTCTCATCATAACTCCTGCAATACAAAAGGGGAAACGGAGGGAGAAAAAAATTAGTTGAGATTCCAGACTATAATTGCCTCTACTGCAGGTGAAGGCACCATCATGTAAGCAAAGCTAAACCTTTTGAAATGAAACAAATGTACATCTTTTTGTTCTTTTTTGCAGCCATCGTATATCCCATGTTTTTATTGATTTTAATGTTCTGATCAATTGGGATTGTTTTACATTTGTTTGTATAGCTGAACTGTATGGATTCTCTTGTTGTGAACCACCCTGAGTTCCTCTGGAAAGTTGGTAAGTAAGTAAGTAAGTAAGTAAGTAAGTAAGTAAGTAAGTAAGTAAGTAAGTAAGTAAGTAAGTAAGTAAGTAAGTAAGTAAGCAAGCAAGTAAGTAAACAAGTAAGTAAGCAAGTAAGTAAATCTTTCCCATGTCTACTTATTTAAATCTGTTTGAATAAAACAAAGGTCCCTCCCTTCCTTACCTACCACCAGAGGCGTAGCTAGGGTTTGGAGCACTCAGGGACAAAATCAATTTTGCGCCCCCTCCTGCCCCCCAACTGCATCTCACCCACTGAGCAAGGGGAGCCCAATCCTGGGGGGGACAGTGGGGGAGGGAAGAAGGGTCCCTCTTTCTCACAGCTTCTTTGGGAATGTCCTGGAAAAGACTCTCCTGTGCAAATTGCACAGGATCACATAGCGCCAAGCAGGCAATTTTTTTCAAAGCATCACCTCTGTAGCACACTTCCCCATACTTCATTCCCCCAGCTAAGGCTCGGCAATTGTTAGCCCAGGGAAAGGAGGAGAGGGAAGCAGGCAATGGGATTTTTTCCAAGCAGCACCTCCGCCACACGCTTCCCTCTCCTCCTTTCCCTGAGCTAACGATAGCTAAGCCTTAGCAGTGATGGGGGGAAGGAGGAAGGGGGAGCAACCGATGGAGGGTCTGCTTGGGGGGGGGGGGGAATCACCGGCTTCCCTCTCCTCCTTTCCCCCCAACTAAGGATTGCCAAGCCTCAATGGGGCGAAAGGAGGACTGCTGGTGGGATGGCACATGACATCCTCCTCCTGCTCCCCCTCCAGGCACCCTCAGATTGCTACACACCCCAGGGCATATGCTCTCTTCCGCCCCTCCCTAGTTACACCAGTACCACTGCTCTTCATTTTCCTTCACTGCTGTTTTTCCCTGTTTTCTAGAGACTAGAAAAGTACTGCCCTCAATATACCCTAAAGCAAGCATATCCATCCCTCTGTTCCTTATGGGGATTTGGAGACTTGTCCAACGTCTTCTCTCTGGTTGCTTTTCAGTGGAGGGCCTTTTGGGGCAGTGACCTAGCCTCTCATTCTTTGTAAAGCACCCTTTGTGCAAAATAATGCTGCCTCCTCCCCTGATATTAGATAAGTCACTTTTTGGACTACAATTCCCAGAATCCTCCAATCAACATGGCTGCCTTCCCCCCCCCACTCAGAGAATAAGTAACTTTTTCAAGCTCGAGTCATAATATGCGAAGGAATGAGCTATTTTTCACACCTGAAAACCATGGCTTTTTAGGGTTCCCAGTCAATTAAAAAGGCAAAAGCCACAAGTCATGCTGTCAGGTAAGATTCTTAAGAGTTGTAGTAATAATGTATAGTGGACCCTCGTATAACAAACGGTTTGTATAACATAAAATCTGTGCAACATTAAAAAAAAATTCCAGAGATAGGGGAAATTTGCTTAACAGAATAGCTTATGGGGCGAATCCGTACAACATAAAAATGGTCGCAGTTAGGGATTACTCCATTTTCAATGCATTCCTATGGGAAATTTGTACAAAGGAAAATTTGCTTAACAGAATTTCATTGGGAATGAATTACAGTGGCACCCCGACTTAAGAGCAGCTCGACTTAAGAGCAATTTGACTTAAGAGTGGAAAACTGTTGGTATTTTAACTGCTGCCTTGTAAATTTTAGATCTGGTCTGCTCGACTTACAAATATTTTTTCCATTTTTTTGATTTTGTAACTTATTTTTTCCATTTTTTAGATACCCCAACTTAAGAGTTGTTTGACTTAAGAGCATGCATTCAGAACAGATTAAATTTGTAAGTTGAGGTACCACTGTAACTCCTTTATACAAGGTACCACTGTATATTAAAAAGGACTCCTTGGAGTGCTGATGGTTGCTACCACAATATGTAAAGGAAGAACAGTTTTGGTCACCAACATCACATGGGTTCAACTAGTTCCCAGGGAACAGGAGAGGCAGCTGACCAGAGTCGAGGACTCACCTGGTGGAGCAACTCTGTCCCTGTACCGTGGCGTGTAGGGACTCAGGGTGAGTAACATGACGTACAAACAAAAGACAAACATTCCCGCCAGGAAAGTGTACAAAACAAGATAAAACAAGAGGATCAGGCCTGGAAGACGAAGAAAAGGCATTGGTGACAACCTGGAGGATTCGAGTCAATTCACCCCTCTCTCCCCAAATGGCTAGCAACTTTCATAAAGCATCATCCAACACATATAAAAAGATGCTATTAAAGCCAATGTTTTAGGAACGGAGACCATGTGTAAGAAACAATAAAAGAAATGTCATACCTCTCTATCCCAGCCCTACAAAGCTGATGAATCTATATTAGAGTAAAGGAAGCAATCAAATCAATGTCAAGACTCAAGGGGAGTTAAGTTACAAAATCCAGAGGCCAGCAATGATCCCAGTTAGCCAACACCTTTCTTAAAGAGGCCCCTTTGGTGACCACATTGCCATGTGTTCCAGGAGGTGATCTTGCCGCTTACAAAGGCATTCTGTAATACAGGATTCTGTAACACAGTGGTTCTCCACCGGTGGGTCCCCAGATGTTCCTGGACTGCAACTCCCAGAAATCCTGGCCAACTCAGCTAGTGATGAGGACTTCTGGGAGTTGCAGTCCAGGAACATCTGGGGACCCACAGGTTGAGTCTGGAAAGAGCTACACATCAGTGTTGCAGTGCTGGCATTGGCAATAAAAGTAAAGGTAAAGATCCCCCCCCCCCCCGCACATGCGTGCTAATCGTGTCTGACTCTAGAGGCAGTGCTCATCTCCGTATTCAAGCCGAAGAGCCAGTATTGTGCAAGTCCATGGCCAGCATGGCTGCAAGGAAACACTGTTTTACCTTCCCACTTTTTACGGCGGTACCTATTTATCTACTTGCATTGATATGCTTTCGAACTGCTAGGTTGGCAGGAGCTGGGGTGAACAGCGGGAGCTCGCTCTGCTGCGTGGCACCCGGGATTTGAACCACCAAGCTGCCGTCTTTGCAGCCGACAGTTTTCGGGACCTTAGTCCGCTGAGCCACCACACCCCTCTGCCATTGGCAGCACAGTAATAGAAATCGTTGCTGTTCTTCCCAAGTGTTTGTTAATTGCATTTCAGAATCTGAGAACTGTAGAACAGGAAGGGACCAGAGGGATCATTCATCAAGTCGCCTTGGGTCCTTTTCCAAGGAGAAAGGCGGGGTAAAAATACTCTAAAATAAATAAATAAATAAGTCCAGCCTCTGTCAAGGAAACAAAGTGCCTCAAGTGATGTTCAATTAATTTTTTAAAAAAAAACCTTGTGAATAAATAAGAATTTTAAAAAACCTTGTCTTAAAAAAAAAAAAAAAAACGTAAGCCCAGCCCAAAAACCAAAACGAGGGGCCATATGGAATAACCCAATTTTGGACACCCACTAGAAATTCAAGAACAGTGATAGATTGATTCTGTATTGTTAACGTTTTGAATTTGATTTTCTTCTGTATATTAAAATTTTCAAATAAAAAGGCTTAAAAAAAAAGAAATTCAAGAACATCCTCCTCACTGAACATATGGATGCTAATGCCTCCTGGAAGAAGCCTCCAGGCCGGGCATGTCCAAACTTCGGCCCTCCTGATGTTTTGGACCACAACGCCCAGAAATCTAAGCTTAGATTGCCAATGACGAAGGACTGTGGGAGCTGTGGTCCGAAACATCTGGAGGGCTGAAGTTTGGATATGCCTGCTCCAGGCAGTTGGAGGAACGCAAATCAGCACCACCACCCACTGGCCAGGAAGGAAGAGACAGGAAACTGAGCTTACCCCAGCTCTGAGCTGTCCGGCCCATGAACTGCCTCGTCTCTGGATTCCAGAGGAAGACCTTGGTTTTCTTGGCCCAGTCGCGCCAAGTTTTCTTGTCCATGGCTTCCCTTTTCTTCTCTTCCTCTTCTTCTTCTTCTTCTTCTTCCGCGTGTGGCTGAGCTCTCTCTTCATCCTTGTTTCCCTGGAATGGTGACAAAATCCCCCTCCATGCACATCCTGCCGGCAGTGTTTGGTTTTGCTTTTGCATTTATTTCCCCCCCCCCTCATAAGATATTCCAAAAATAAATGCCCACAAATTTAGTAACTGGAGAGGAATCAATTTTCCATCTCCCAATCCTTTTTATGTCACAAGAAAAGGCACTCGCTTCTCTCTCTCTCTCTCTCTCTTTCTCTCTCATACCCCCACCCCCACCCGACCGCCTTTCTGGCCTACAAGTGGCTCAGAGTTTGGGCAAGTTATAAATGTGGACTACAACTTCCAGCGTCCCCAAGCCAAGAGGTACCTCCACAGATTTCAAAGTGCTTCAATGGCTAGAATGTATGCCTTCCTCTCTGGAGCAACAGAAAAGGAATGCAGGCCACCGTCTACCTCATGATATATGACAAAAAGAGTGACTGCATGGGGGGGGGAGATAAGATTCTTGGACCTTTAAAAGTTGTGTGAAAGTATAGATTTCCCTAAGTGTTCTTTTTCCTGGAAACTACACTTGCCATAAATCACTCTTGGAGAGAAAAATATATTTACTGCAATGTTTATAATACAAGCACACACACACACAGCATTTTCATGTCAAGATCCTGCAAGAACTGAGGGCAGCACAATGTAAGCCAAACACTGAAAGAACAGAATGCTTTTGAAAAGACCGTTTGGAATAATTTCACCCTTGCCAAGAGGAGAAAAGCTCAGGCTTTCCTACTGCACGATTTATTCTGTGCTCAGCCTTGCACTTGAACCTCATCCAGTTCCATTAAACAAAGTTATAATAGAGCACAGAAGAGGAGGTTACCATGTATTCAAAAAGTCACCGGTTGTGTCTCTTCTCTCTGGTTTAAAGATGTGCTGTCATGTATCACCTCTCCAGGGTGAGAATGGCCCTTATTTCCCTACTCCATGGCAGACAAATGAACAGAGTGGTGGCTTCACTAAATATTCCATGGTTCTAGTCCAACCTAGAGACTAGAAATATGAAGACCTGGGGGAGGGACGGAAAATTTTGAGGGGAAAAACAATTTATTTCAAAAAAATAATAATTCCTGAAGCCTTTTTTGTTTGTTTGTTTGTTTGTTTTCTTAGAAAATGGAAAAATTGAAAAAAAGAAAAAATGATTGTGGAATATTTTATTTTAATATGATGAATAAAATATTTTAAGACAGAGTATTCAAATATTTTTCAAATCATTTCTAAAAATATGCATAGTATCAGATTATTCTAATTTCCTGTGCACTGAGGACGAGCAAGTCCTAGGTTACAAATTGAACTTTCCAGTGCAAGAACAAGATGTGTTGCTTCCTTTTAGGAGGTGCTGCTATTGTCACAAGAAAAAAGGTTTTACTTTTGTTTTTGCATGTAAATTTGGTTGTGTTCTGCCCCCTTCACTGCCACCCCCTTCTAAACATTTTCCCCTTCTTCAATTCTTTTTATAAGAATGAGGTTTTTATTTTATTTTTATTTAATACTGTGAAGAGGAAATATGAATAACTGTTCATTCTGGCTTTTTAAATGTTGTTTTGTAGAGGTATTTTGTTCCACATAAACTAGTCAACAGTTCAGAAGATTGTTACTCCATTTGCTACAATTACAAATAAATATTACTTTGAAGGTAAATTCTGTTTGTAATAACTACTTGGATACACTATAATTTAATATGCTAGTTGTGATAATTTTATGCCAGATGAAGTTGTCCATAGTCATATTTTATGTTCCTAAAATAACAAGATGACTTTCAAGCTGTAAAAGGGGGTGGGGAATGCTAATGTAGCATTTTTTTTCAATTTTTCTGAAAAATTCCATTTTCCCTAGGAAAAAATGGCGGGGGGGGAGTGGCTATTTTTTTCCAAGCTTCAAATTTTCCAGAAATTTTGCATCTCCTCTAGAGACGTTGCCTTGTTGCTCCCTTGTGAGAGACAGAATCATAGAATCATTGTAGGGTTGGAAGGAACCTTGGAGGTCTTCTAGTCCAACCCCCTGCCCAAGGCAGGAGACCTCAGACCATCCCGGACAGGTGGCTATTCTTGAAAACCCCCAGCAATAGGATTCCCACAATACTGGGAGGCAAGCTGTTCCACTGTTGAACGGCTTTCACTGACAGGAAATTTATCCTGATTTCCACAATGATACAACAATCAGGTAACCAGAATGGCAACATGTTCTGTACCACAGAGCCATGATTTCTAGCAACTAGGCCTGTCCTGAACAGTAGTTTTAAAGATTTAAATATAACTTGTAGGCCAGAAACCGGCTCATCCTATCCAGTGCTATGCAAAAATTCATACAACCAAGTCTCCCTGCACTACCAGACAATTGCTGTGCTCCTCAGCTACTTTACACCAGGAGAGCAGATGTCCATAAAAACATAAGAATGTAAGAAAAGCCCTGCTGGATCAGGCCAAAGGCCCATCTAGTCCAGCTTCCTGTATCTCACAGTGGCCCCACCAAATGCCTCTGGGAGCGCACGAGACTAGATATCTGTTTCCTGATACCACTCCCCTGCATCTGGCCCTTGAAGTACCCTGGGTTTAAGCCTGGAGATTTTATTTTATTTATTTTATTTTAGAATATTTTTACCCTGCCTTTCTCCTCGGAAAAGGACCCAAGGCGGCTTACAGTAATGAGGAGATGACACATCTCCATCATGGTTTGTAACCTGTGATGGACTTTTCCTCCAAGAATCTGTCCAATCCCCTTTTGAAGGCATCCAGGCCAGATGTCATCACCAGATCCTGTGGTAGGGAGTTCCACAGACTAACAACACGCTGAGTAAAAAAAATTCTATGGTCTGTTCTCACTCTCCCAACCCTCAATTTGAGTGGATGTCCCCTAGTTCTGGTATTTTGTGAGAGGGAGAAGAGTGTCCATCTATCTACTTTACTCATGCCCTGCATTATTTTGCACATCGCAATCATATCCCTCCTCAGGCACCTTTTTTCCAGACTAAAGAGCCCCAAATGTTTTAGCCTTTCCTCATAAGGGAGGTTCCCCAGCTCAGTAATCATCTTAGTCGCTCTCTTCTGCACCTTTTCCAGTTCCACTATGTCTTTTTTTGAGATGTGGTGACCAGAATTGTATACAATACTCCAGGTGTGGCCTTACTATTGTTTTGTACAATGGCATTATAATGTTGGCTGTTTTATTGAGAGTACACCTACTCATGCAACAGATGGCAAGCAACAAGGCAAAAACACCCTGCACAACTGCCCTTTCCGCAACACAGTTTTGGCCTTAAATGAGGTCTATTATTTTCAATCATAACGGATGCAGCACAATAAAATTATTCGGCGCTGCCGCAACCCAAGTCAACAGGGTCATGGTGACATCTGTGACAGCATCGCCATTGCTGCCCCTGGAAGAATATCTGCCTCAGTCCAGAAGCTCCAGTCAGGCCAAGCAGATATAGCTATTTCTAGACCTGAGGCACCGATGGAGGCCAGTCAGCCAGCCCAGGATGGGGAGAAGCCTGCGGCAGGTGGAGGCCATCTAGAGAAGTCAGAAGAGGCAGGTGCAAGCTATCAGCAGTGAGGGCAGGAGTGTAAAGAAAGTCCTAGCGGGAGCCAGGGAGGGACCCTCAGGAGAAGTGGAACATTGGCACAATCAGAGGAGACAGATCCAGACACCTCTGAGGTAGAGCAGGAAGGTCTGTGGAAAAATGTCCAGAATGATCAGTCCTTAATTGCGGATGAAGTTGTAAATTATACCTACGTAAAGGCCCCCAGGACAGGGGCTCTGATGCACTTGCAACCTTGCATGCTGTCAGCAATTTTCTCGACAGGGCGGGACTTGTCTGAACTGGGGTGACTATCAATCTATCTAACACTAACCAATCGTTCCCTCCCATCTCTGAATTCAAATTGATGCCGGCCTTTCTGCGGAGTGCTTTCCCCCCCCCCTCTTTCATCTGCTGGAAGCAGTGTTTATTTGTTTGATGCTGATCTGCTCACAAATGTAAGTAATGAAATGTTTTATTCTTTCTCCTACAAATGTCTCTGAGTGAGTTGCTGAGACTATAAGTGCCAGTTAATGAGAGGAGGGTGGACTATCCGGGGAACGTTCACTTGTTCTCTTATGTATGTATCTGTGCTTCTCCTGCATAGCACAAGGGATTGTACTACAAATTCAAAACGCCGCAGCGTGAGTGACGATGAGATTATGGGATGTTTGAGTTGATTCCCTGAAAGACGCAGCAGCAGCAGCAGCAGCATTTATTAGAGGGCCCATCAAGAAGGAAATGAAAAGGAACCAAATAGCTACTTAGCTATTTCAGAGAAACAGGGAGTGCATACTCATAAGTCGAACAACTCGTAAGTAGAGCAGCCATATCTAAAAAAAATTAAAAAATTGTAAGCAAAGCAGACTGCATCTAAAATGTGTAAGGCAGCAGTTAAAACGCCAACGGTTTTCTGCTCCTGTCGAGTTGCTCGTAAGTAGAGCAACTTGTAAGTAGAA